>CAWUFW010019362.1:0-188883 GCA_963921515.1 Calotriton arnoldi
ACACTGACATGGCCAGCATACGCAGAATTCCTTCCTTTGAGTGGTCTTCACTGTGTGTTGGTGTTGTTGTGGTGGCTACATGTGTGGATGTGTTTGTTAGTTCTATTTGTGCCACTGCCTAGCTGTAGTTGTGGTTGTGTTTGTACATGTGTTGGCACAGTTGGATGTGACTTTTTGATGGCATGTGTTGTGTTTATCTGACTGACATACACATTTTGGGATGATTCTGTTCTAGTTGCTGTGTAATTGCTATGAGTGCATGGTTTGACTCTCCCCTTGACAGTGATGTGTGTGTTTTGTGGCAGTTTATTGTGTACATTTGTTGTGTACTCACCAGGCTCTGGGATGTCCTCTAGTCCATATACGCTCACTGGCGGAAGGATGGCCCGCACCTTCTCCTCCCAGGGCCTGAGGTATATTGGCTTGGCAGGAGGGCCACTGCCGGTGTGTTGGCTGTTGATGTAGTCTTTCTTCAGCATGTCCCGTACTCTCCTGCGCACGTCATACCACCTGTTCTGGATGTCCGTCTTTGTGCGCCGACATGGTGATTGGGCGTTCACCCTGTTGATGATCCTCTCCCACATCTTGGTTTTCTGCGACATGGGGGTCTGTTGGACCAGAGTGCCAAACAGCTGTGGCTCCACCCTGAGGATCTCGTCTACCATGACTTCCAATTCACTATCTAGGAACTTGGGATTCTTCTTGGGGGCATGGTGATGGGTGGTGATGGTGGGTGATGTGTGTGTTGGTGTGCAGGTGAGGGTGTGTGAGTGTGTGTTTTGCTGGGTGTATGTGAGGTAGGTATTTGTTGGTGTGCTGATGGTGTGTGGCTTGTGTGAGGGATGAGCTGTGGGTGTGTGGTTGCTTTCTCTTGGGTGCTGGCAGTGGAATGGCATTTGCAAAGGCTCATGGTAGTGATTTGTGTCCTTTATATAGGTGGAGTTGTGGGTGTGTCTTTGTTCTCTGTCCCCACCCCCCCAGTATTTATTGGCTTGGTAATTGCTTGTTTGGCCTTTTTTGGGTGATTTTTCCTTTGTGTTGTTTGTGTATGTTGGAAACGTTCTGTGACCGAGTCGGACCCTGCATTGGTCTCGTACGGTGTTTTCCGCTTCGCTCACGCTGTGTTTGTGCAGTTTTCTATGCTGCGTACGCGTCGGTCGCGGTGTTTTGTGTTGCTTCGGCTCGGTTTTGTATGCGTGTCGGTCGTACGGCTTGTCCTCCGTCCGACTCGGTCGTGGTTTTCGCGCCTTGCATCGTACTTTGCGGTTTGGAGTTGGCGTGTACGGTTCGGTCGGATTTGTTCCGGGTGCGTGTCGGTCGGTTGGATTCGCGTGTTTTTCCGGCCGGATTGCTATTTTCCGTGCGGCTCGGTCGGTCGACTTGGTTTCGTTACGTGTCGGTCGGATTTTTCGCGCCTTGCATCGTACTTGGCGTGTCGGGCGCCACGGGTACATGTCGGTCGGTATTTTTTACGGATCCGAGTCGGTCGGTGCTTTTTCCGGCCCGAATTGGAATCGACCCCTAAGTGGACAGCGTATTTTTTGTGAAAGAAGAACTGCGGTTTAAATTGTGACCGGCCCCAGGGCTGTGAACAAACAGACATATATCCTCTTTGGGCCTTTCAGACATGGAGCAATCTGAAAATATTCGGAGAAACGGGTGCACTGGAAAGCAAAAAAAAGTGTGCATGAAGGAACATTAATTAAACAAGTGTACTTACATTGTACTTTACTGGTGCTCCTCAGCCTGGAAAGGAAGTGAGCTATCGGCTGCAGGAACGAAACAGGAGGCAGCAAAGAAGAGCGATGCTGGAGTGCACCAATGGTAAGTAGGAGTCAGGAATACAGTCCTTTTATTGATTACACCAGGTCTTGCAGACAGTGCATGCGCTCTGTAGGTCGACCTAAAAACAAAATTGGCAGTATTTCACTATCAGGACATGTAAATACACCAGCACATGTCCTACCTTTCAAATACACTGCACCATGCCCATGGGGCTGCCTTGAGCATTCCTTAGGGGTGCCTTACATGTAATAAAAAGGGAGGTTTTGGGCCCGGCAAGTGGGTGCACTTCCAGGTCGAAATGGCAGTTTAAAACTGCACACACAGACACTGCAGTGGCAGGCCTGAGACATGGTTACAGGGCCACTCATGTGGGTGGCACAATCAGTGCTACAGGCCCACTGGTAGCATTTGATTTACAGGCCCTGGGCACACACAGTGCACTTTACTAGGGACTTACCAGTAAATCAAATATGCCAATCAATGATAAACCAATCATCATTACAATTTAGACAGAGAGCATATGCACTTTAGCACTGATCAGCAGTGGCAAAGTGCGCAGAGTCCTAAAGCCAACATAAACAGGTCAGAAAAAATAGGAGGAAGAAGGCAAACAGTTTGCGTATAACCCTGCAAAAAGGGACAGGTCCAAAACAAATGCACAGTGAACCACACTTAGGCTAAGACTTCTGTACCCCAAGATGCCGCAGAATAGGTTTTGAAGGACATGACCCAATTCAGGTCACCCGGGTCACTAATGACCACCTCTCAGCCTTCCATACCAAATGAAGAGTTGTTCAGACAGTAGAGAATACAAACCAATATCTGTTTATTCAGGTACACTCAGAGTGGAGCCCAGTCTGCCCAGTCTCTAGGAGTGCTGCAGAGGGACTGAAATCGACAAGCATAAAGATACTTTATATACATTTCGTAACTGGGCTAGAACACGCCCATAATGGAAATTTCCAGGCAGGAGCTGCAAAGCAATGGAATACGAGAGAAAAAACAATCTCAGTGATCATATCTTACAAGGTTACAAAGTCCAAGGTTACTCCAGGCGGGCCCGTCACCAGACAAGTGGGAGAAGGCCTGTATCTAGTGAGAAAGATATGCACTAATAAGAACATGCTATTCATAAGTGAAGCAAAATCTAACCTTGGGGAAGTGAAACTTAGCAGAAGCGTTTTCTCAGAAATAGCAAAGGATTAGTTTTGATCATGATTCAAAATGGCGCCTTAACAGAAAATGGTGCCGCGAATGCTAACTTACATAGGGTAATGCGCAAGCAGAAACAAATTCATTTTAACAGTTTCCAATCCTTTATGGTAGCGGGATCACCACAGAAATACAATGTGTCAACTTGCATTATCCCTATAACATAATGCCCATAATTAAAATTTCTGCATTTAAGTTTTTCAAATGATATGTAATACTAGTTGCAATTTTCTGTATGCTTCAAATGGTTAAAACCTTGCAGAAATAGAGATCAGCTCACTTTTCATATGCTCAGAACCCAGCATTTTTTTGTGCCACTTCCATTCTCCTCAGTTCAGACCCCAAAAATATTTTGTGTCACCTCCATTACCCAGAACCTAACATTGTTTTGATTCACTCCAATTCCTGTCAGTTCCCGAGGCCTACATAAATCCCTGAGTAGACTACTGGCCAGTAATTCTGTGATTAAGTAATGATGAACTTGCCTCAGAACACTTGTGTCTTCATTGGGGTGAATTTAGGTTGAAATCTATTTCTGCAACAGGGCAGACTATCACTTAGTGTAATGAGAATCCTGAGTAAGCAAATAAAAGCATTACCAAAGTATCCCTGTTCCTTCTGTCAGTTCTTAGCACCAAGAACTGCCACTACTTCTACCTAGACATTTTGACACTGCTGACTTTAGCCCACGTGTCATTGTCAAGCACCAAAACATATGACGGGGACCGCAATGAGACTCTAAAATCATCAACACAATGGGGGTGAGCAAAGCTTCCATCGTAAGCCCTTATTGTGGAGATTAAACCAGGAAGACAGAAGAAAGTAGAGCAAAAATTCATCGATATGCCAAACTGCCTGACTTCTGAAGTAGTAGCAATGTAAAAAATAGCTGACAAACAGGAGACCTCAGTTGATCAAATCAGAAAAATCACAAGGACTTTAGAACAATCACAGATAAGAGGGATACCTAGTCTCTAGAAGTGGAGATGCCTGGAGAAGCCTTTTGGAAACAGCTCAGCAACACCTACGGCTACACCAGACAGCATCACATAAGGAATAAAGAATGGAAGCACGTTTGTTTCCAAGGAAGATATTTTTGGTAAAGGAGGCATGCTGAGGTCACAAGATTGAGATAGAGCATATTTGCTTACCTGGTCGCATTTTATTGTAGTGTGGCAGGTTGTCAATAGTGAACATTTGCGTCAGTAATCCTAAGAACAATAGCATCACTTGACATATGCAGGATTGCATATGCAAAGTCCACATAGGTCACATCAAGATCATAGTTACCAAAATTCAGATTCACAAATCAATGCAAACCACAAACAAAAAAAGCCTATTCGAAGACACTGCATTAAAGATATTTTAATGTACTGCAACCATCTTCGAAATGTCTCGGTCCCTATTTCTCCCACGGCTCCATGCCCATAAGTACTTTTCCAAAATTCTTAATTTCATCAGGCCAAATAATAATAATAATAATAATAAGACATTTATAGAGCGCCTGGCTACACCAGCTGGTGTGTCCCCGCGCTAGGAAGCAGTTTCAGCTGGAGCAGAGGGAGAACCTGACTATATCTGATAAAGCCAGGTTTTCAGACCTCTTCGAAAGGTGGATTCCGATTTTTCTGCACGCAGCAGAGGTGGGAGTGTGTTCCAATTTTTGGCTGCTAGGTAGCCAAATGAGCGTGCTCCCATCCTAGCCCTTTTTATCTTCGGTATTTTGAGCAGGTGAGCTCCTGTCGATCTTAGCTGTCGACTTGGATTGTAAGGGGTTAGAAAAACACGCAGATAGCTGGGGCCTTTCCCCTGTAAGCTCCGGTGGCAGAAACACATGGCCTTAAAAAGAATTCTTTTTCCCACTGGCAGCCAGTGAAGGGAGTCAATGGCTTTCGTCAATGAGGCACGCCCTGTAGATTAATGACTAGGCGTGCCGCTGCGTTCTGAATTCGTTGAAGGCGTTGCAAGCAACATTTTGGCGCACCCAGGTACAGGACGTTCCCGTAGTCCAATTGCGAGGTCACCAGGGCGTGGACTATAGTTTTCCTTGCAGATACAGGGAGGATGTCTAAGGTTTTCCTTAGCATCTTGAGGGTGCCAAAGCATTTCCCAGCTACCTTTCTAGGATAGTTTTGGATCGAGCCACACTCCAAGATTCTTTACCTCTGATTTAGGCATGGGGACAGGCCCCAGCCTCTGGGGCCACCAGGCTGATCCCCAGATGGAGGAAGATTTCCCAATGATCATGACCTCCGTCTTACTCCCATTCAATTCTAGGCAGTTGTTTGACATCCATGAGGCCAGATCATTGAGACAGGAAGAAAACTGTGTTGCTGACTCACCAGCGTCTTGAGCGAAGGTCACCACAAGCTGGGTGTCATCAGCATACGACACCATAGAGATCTTATATTTGTCCATAATATCTGCCAACGGGCCGATATACAGGTTAAAGAGGGTGGGGCTCAGTATAGAACCCTGTGGAACCCCTTGGAGTAGTGGCAGGATTTTGGAATGGTAAGGGTGTTGTACCACCTGAAAACTCCGGTCCTCTAAAAAGGACCGCATCCACTTAAGTGCTACCCCATCCAGTCCACAGACCTGGAGACGTTGAAGAAGTAGTTTGTGGGAAACCGTATCGAAGGCGGCGCTTAGGTCCAGCAGGACCAGGGCAACCGTCTGACTGGCGTCCACTCGTCTCCGTATGGACTCTGCTGCAAAGAGCAATGCTGACTCAGTTGAGAAAGATGCTCTAAAACCTGATTGAGTAGGGTGTAATAGATTGTGTCTGTCAATATGAGCCACTAATTGCTTATTCACTACCTTCTCTGTGATTTTGGAGATGTAGGGGAGTAGAGAGATGGGCCGGAGATTGTCCAACAGCTCGGGGCTGGCTGAGGGTTTTTTCTTTAAAGGTATGACAATCGCGAGCTTCCATGACCTCAGGACCTCCCCACATTTAAAAGATGCATCTATAAGTTGTTGAACGTAGGGAAGAATCAGTTCTATGCCCTCCCTTATTCTGCTAGGTGCAGCAGGATCGGCAGGGGAACCAGATTTAATTTTTAAAGTCACTTCCATGAGCTCTGTCGTGGGGGGGGGAGGGGAATTCCCACAGGGGAGTGAACCCCAGCTCAATAGGTTTCTTATATTGTCCAGTACGGCCATTACGTGCTTCCTCAGGGAAGGAGTTGTATATACTGGATTTTTTTGTAGGAAGAATCGGCAATCCAATTGCACCTCTCCTCAGAGCTGATAGGGGTGATCATTGTCCTCTCAAGAGATGAAATCTCTTTAAGAGTAGCAAATAGTTCCTTGGATGAGTTTTCTGCCATTTCTATTTTCTCCTTGTAATACACTGTGCGCCTCTTTTTTAGTAGCGAATGGTACTTGTTTTGAGCTATCTTATAAGCTTCCTTAGATTCTTTGGAGAAGGCTACTCTCCATTTACGTTCTAGGTGCTTGCAGCCTTGCTTAGCAATTCTCAGCTCTTCATTGTACAAGGGTGCTGATTTTGACCCTCTCTTCGGAGTCTTAGTGGTCCAGGGTGCTACCTCATCAAGTGCATCCGTAATCCATGTCTCTACTGAGGCGTTGGCCGTATTAATGTCACTACTTAGTAGAGGAGGATTTTTCTGTAGCGCGTTGGAGAAACTCTCACAATTGAACCTGGCCCATATCCTACGTGGGAGGGCAGAGTTGCTTTTATTCGCGGGTCGTAGTTTAGGTAGAGGAATATGGGATACTATGAGGTGGTGATCGGACCATGGGATGGGGGTCGGTGGCTCGACCACCAGCCCTGTAAGGTTCAAGAAGATAGGGTATAACAAACGGCCCGCACGGTGTGTTGGTGCCATAGATTTAAATTCTAATTGTAGGCTGGCCAGTTCATTGCGTAAGGCTTGCGCCTCCGTCATCAGGTGATCCTCCAAATGAAGGTTTAGGTCACCCTGAACCATAAAGTTAGTGTATTGAATGGCAATTTGAGTGGCCACTTCTGCAAGGTTTGTAGTAAAATCGGTTGGCGGCCCAGGTGGGCGGTAAATTAAAAGAGCGCTCATAATATGGTCGTTTGCCCTCTTCAAGGTGAAATGGGCTGCTTCGGCGCTTTCTATTTGGACTTTGTCCAAAGTGCACTTAAGTAATAGGCGGAAAATGATGGCTATTCCACCTCCGCGCCTAAAAGGGCGATCTTGTCTGAGCACGCCGTAGTCATTGAGGAGTGCTTCAAGTATGTCGGGAGCAGAGTCCTCGCTAAGCCAGGTTTCAGTGAGAAACATGGCATCAGGCTGATGGTCAGTGAGGAAGTCATGGATTTCAATTTTGTGCTTGGCGAGGGACCTGCAGTTTACAAGGGCGAGCTTCATAGTATCTTGCAGAAATATCGGGTTACCTGGCTTGAGAGCAAAGGGGCAGCTAGTACAATGTGGGGTTTCCTCATTAACCCACATTGAGTGGGAGCATAACCTGGCCAGAGGCCTCTCTAGTGCCCTCAGTGCACTCCCTGAATACCGTAGGGGCTGGTCTGGCCGTAAACGAGCATAGTGGGTGGCCCCTGGCCCCGACCGGACGCGGACGGGCGCAGACGAGCTTGCCTTTGGCGCGCCTTTGGCGGTCGGCCCTGCATACTCCACTTATAGTGGAGGACTAGCCCGTCAACTTGTTGCCCCGCTGGAAGAGGGGCTGTCACCGGAAGGGAGTGGGAGGAGCTAGCGACCCTCCGCTCAATCTGCACTAATTGCTGTGGCGGACCGGGGACGCAGCCGGTAACAGAGTATGGGTGCAACGCATGCAGGCAGTCAACAGTGAGTAAAAACAAACAAGCCCTAAATACGTTAAAACGATTAAAAGTGGAGCACTGGCTGTTAAAAAGATTAAGAAGTTAAAGATAAAATCTGAGCGAGGGACAGCGTATAGGTTAACAACTGCTCACCGCGCTAGTGCTGCTTCCAGCAATACCACACAACAATACCACACGAGGTCACCAGTCATCACACCAGTGGTTTATACACAACACAGCACAGATGCAGGAGGTGAAGAGAAATTGCAGCCTGGTGCAAAAACAGGTTAGCATTAGATTAGCCCAACAGTCCAAAAAAATATGCACGGCCTATAAATAGAGTCCAGTCAACAAAATGCAAAATGCATAGCAGGCACTGTTACCTGTGATAGTGACGAAATAAAGCAATAAAAGATGTAGCATTGTTTTTTGCACACAGTGCATTCAGCTGTCAGGCCTGAAGGTGTTGGCTTGTGCTACTAATGGCTTAGCTGCCTACTCTTTAATGTGAGACTCTTCTACTTAACAATATTATCATTCTTTTTGAGACAGCCTTCTGAGATGTGTGCATCCTGTGTGCATTCAGTTTATACACTGCCAATGTCATCTAAGAAGTTTTGGAACAATGAACAATTCTTGTCTGATGGGAGATCTCCTTGGGTGAATGCAAAAAAGAGGTACGCAGTTCCTCAGTATGCAGGTAGTGTCCCAGGCACCCAAAAAAGGAGGGGAATTCCTCCTTTTGGAACTGAGGCCCTCACACACCCAGCAAGCTAGGTGTCATGCTTCATCATATGGGTCTGCTCCTCGTCGGGTCGGCGCTGCAATACCCGATGGGCACCCATAGAGGGGCTCTTGCCGGAGATCTTTTGTTCCTGCCGTAAGGGTGCCGTGGGTGTAAGGGACCTAGTGTAAGTGTAGATGTGCTGGAAGTGAATATAAAACAAGAGGGGATTCCTATGAGAGCAAATTTTATTCTAAATGGATCCCTACTTGATTAAAAATAGTGAGGAGAGGCGACTAACAAGCTACCAGGGTTCAAGAGGCGCTCTACTCCTTGATGGTCGACATGTTTCACGCCTGTGGCGTTTCTTCAGGACCGTGAGAAATGACTATCTACAGTGAAATGGTGTGTGCAACATGCCCCATAGCTAAAAATAAAACTTGTAATAGTGTGAGGATATTGCCTACTACTATAAGGATAAACAGGGTACTACCTGTTAGTACTGGGACAAACCTAATAAGTATCAGAATGACGCCCCATCTGTTACAGCACTAAATACAGACATCTGTAGTAGGATGTCCGCTTCCACTAGAAGCCGCGCTAAACACCTACCCCTTCGTGCTGCAACCGGGATGGTTACTGTTTTGTGATGCAACTTGAATGCTCGTCTTTCCTTACTTTTATTTTGCTTTCCAATAGTTGTATGGCCATAAGATCAAACCTCCGAAAGTAAACATTATATTAAACTATGTAGGTCTTTCTGTTGCTAGATCTCCAAAGGCCTCCATTAAAATGCAGGGAGGTCCACAGTGTAGAGCAAGAATTCAGATGTGGTTACTGTGAGCTTTGTACACTCAATAATTCATACAACTTTTCGTTTTAGCCTGTTCAGACCTTTTGATTAAGACTTTGATCCCGAAATGTAAGACCTCGGCCCTCCTCTGTTTGGTTTACTATGGGAAATGAATAATCAGGTGACATATCATAAATTATCCAGTTATGGCTATGGAGGGTGCTTTTGTGGTGCGACAAGGAGGTAGGTCCTTGCCAAAGAAAAGGAAGAGATAGACACCATCCATGCAAATGCAAAGGAAGCCATTATCGCAGATCATAAATCATGGGTGCAAACATCGACCTGAACAAAGGATGAAACACCAATTGTCATAAAACAACTTTCATGCGAAACCACGACGAAAAGCTAAAACAGCTATCACTGAGTTGAGTTCCAACAGTTACATCCTATCGGGAATTTATGTCTGTTACTTCTGGCCGGATGTCATCGTGTTTCTAAGATTTTGGAACAGTTAATATTTCAGGTTTTCACAAGTTGTACAGAGTGAAAGCCAGAAATTCTCTGGCTCGATGCAATGATGTATGAGAAATTCTTTGAATATCTGTCTTCAGAGTTGAGGAAAGTTCACACAAATCACATTCTCTTTTTATACATTTCTACACGTCTGATTCCTTGCTTTCCTCATAACCAAAAATCCAATAAAAAAGTTATTTCCGAGCATAAACAATTGTCTGAAGTTGTGCAGAACTTTGAAATCGAAAGCAAATAATCAATGCCTTGGCCTCCGTTCAAACATTTAATTTTATTTCCTTTTTAAATCTCACCTACAGACAGTTGCGTCTTATTGAAGACTCTACCGTAAAGTACAATACAATCGCACAATACTGTACAATAATAAGTAGTGTTAGCTCTGGGTCAGCCCGTTTCTCATGACTGGATAGCTTTAGCGTCTACCTCAATCTGATGCTCCTGAGTCCTTGGCTTCTCTCCTTATTCTTATATTCGTACCACTCCTGGTGTATGGCTTCTTCACAATTGTTTTGAGTGAATAAGTATACTTCCACTGCTGGTATTTTTTTCATTAGTCTTTCAGTACTTCATGGATGCACATGACTTTCCTCTTCTCCCCTGTCCACCCTCTACCACCTCCTCTCCTTCAGCCAGCTCATCTGTGCTCCCCACCCCTTACCTGCTGCAATGGTGTTTTATAGCTTTTAAATATTGGTTTAATAATTCTGCATGAGCAGTGCAGTTGTACATTGGTACTGGGCCACTCATACATTGCTCCCGCCCCTCCAATTCCCACCTATACTTCATTTTTTTTAAATTATTATTATTTCTGTGAGGGCCAACAACTGTACTCTGCTACTAGGCCACTTATTATTTTGGGGATTTGTGTGGCACCCATGCATACTTTCCTTTCTTTTTTTCTAATGAACCATTTTATCACGCTGTTAGCCATCCTAGAACACAGAGACGTTTTAAGGCATGGGCAAAGTGGGCTCTGGCCCAGGGCCCCAGCCTTTCAGGGGGGCCCCAAATAGATCTGCCTCTGTTCTCCACACAGTCCTGCTCTAAAGCCTTTGAATGATTTTTAAACATAGATTGTTAATACCATTTTCCTCTAATTTATGTTCAATATGCGTAATGTGTGGGAGTCTATTACAGACATTTTGCAGAGAAATTTTGTGTTTGTTTTTCAACACTATGCAACATCGATAAAAAAAAATATTTTAGATCAAAACAGGACCCTACCTACAGAAATGGCAGTGGGTCGCAGAAATGATTTGCAATAATATTTTTGAGCTGCTGCTATATTACAGTATTGAAAACACACATTATCCCTAGATATTAGATGGAAACACATTTAGAAATTGGAGCAGTGTGCCTGTGCAATGTCTGTGACCTGGACAAAGAGGGCACGGAAAAGCTGAAATTGTTTTGTATATTCAAAGCTGTTCCGAACAGGGGCCCCCAAAATATGTTTGGCCCCGAGCCCCCAAAATCCTTAAGATGTCCCTGCTAGAACAGCAAGTTAAACTTTCAGGGCCTCATTTATGAAAAGTGACGCATCGCTGCGTGAAAACAGCGATGCGACACTTTTCATTGCGCCCTCTTTGCGACATGCCAGATGTGTCATATTTACAGTATAACGCATCATGTCGCAAGGAGTTACAGATACGTCAGTATTTCTGACGTACCTGTAGGCGCAAAAATTACGCATTGCTGGAGTGTGTCACAAAAGTGACGCAACTTCAGACATGGGTCACTTCACATGGGCAAGTCCCATTTCAAATGTGCCTGCGTCAGTCTTACACCTGCTGTGAGGCAGGCGTACGATATTGACGCATTTGCGTCCTAGAAGTGGCACAGTGAAATCTCATAGATTTCACTGCGTCACTTCTACGAGGCTTACTGGCGTCAGAACGCCCACCCTGCATACATTATACCTGGCGCAGGTATAATGTGGCGCAGGTTTTTACAAAGTGACGCATCTACCTAGATGCGTCACTTTGTAAATATGACGCAACATGGTGCATTTTTTACGCTGCTGGTGCGTCACAAAAAGTGACGCACCAATGGCGCAAAAGTGACGCAAGGGCTCATAAAAAAGCCCCTCAATGAATATTCCAAAATCGCCACCTTTGCGTCACTACACATGCACACTTATATGCAACCAATGTTAGCCATCTTGAAATGTTTTTTCTTTATTAGAAAAGCCAAGGATGTCCACCCAAGAATATTTATGTGTTGTGATGCAAGAAGGTCGCTCTAGGAATGTTCTCAAATTAAAAAACGTTTCTAAAATAGCTGCTGGTGCATCAAGGAGCATGTGTATGCATGCGGGCACCTCAACCTTCTTAGAATGCCTTTTCTTTATTAGGGAAACCATTTCAATATGGCCAACCATGCATCCATATGCATGAGTGTAGTTTTGTGAGACACTGGTAGCAATTTGTTGTATTTTTTTTATTTTTCCTCATGCTAATGCAAACAAGAACTGGCAAAGCCAAACGCTCGGCACACTCAGTTCAAAAGCGCAAACTATTAGCTTTGCCAGTACTTATTATGTTTTTCTTTTTTAGCACAACAGTACAATAAAGTACAATCTGAAATCGTCCTACCTATTTTCTTAATTTTTTGCTTGTAATTTTATAAAATGAAAACAATATGTTAAAGACCTCAAACTTATATAAACATTTATAAATCCACGAATTGAGTCATGCTCTAAAGGAATCAACCACTCAGAAATGCATGTATTTTATGCGAACTAGCATCAAGTGGAAGAAAAAGCACAGAAATACTCTCTGTTACAAAAGCGTCTCTTCTCAGTCATCCTTGCATCGAGCAAAGGACTTCTGGATTCCCTTTGAAGCACCTATTGGAAACATTGTAGCCAGTGCTTCCCAAACGTTTTAGAACCAAAACCCACTTTTTACTACGACAAACGTTCGTGACCCAGACAGCTTTAATGGACATAATATTGGCAATTTGTTAATGCAACTAAAGCATGATGTGGTAGCCTCTTGGTATTTGTTGACAGCACATTTTCCATTGAAATGGTCACTAAAATTGAACAGACATATAGTTTATAGATAAAACTATACTGCACACAAATTATAATGCGTGGAAATTGAGTTGCAGTGAATATTTATTATTTGTGCAGCAAGTAAAGTTTCTTTATTTTTGGATCTTATTATAATCTGAGGGGCAGATTTACAAGCCCCTTGCGCCGCCGGTGCATCACGTTGCATCAGCCTGCCAAGTGATATTTACAAGAACAGGTAAAGTCATAATTCAAAGTAAATCTTAAGTAGTAAGGGTTGTCATTTAAATATACTGAAAATGTCATTAGTTGATCAATTGTCCCAGCCCATGTAAAAAGAATTTCATTTATAAAACGTTCTCATTACAGAATATAATCAATTCATTTTATTTCCACTAGGTCCCCAGACGTATTGTCCCTTATACCATCCGCAAAATAAACATGCATATGATGGTGCAATGCGGGAATCCATCATGGCCCCACAATATTGCTGTCACGGTTCCGGTGGTGCGCGCTCAAGACCCTATTGAAGAAGGTTGCTTCACCCAGCTCAGAACCCCAACTCTTAGAAGTCAACAGGGTCCTGCCACTCAGGGAAAAGAGCACTGCCCTTTGGGAAGGCTCACTGGTTCGCTAAGGCTGCCAAATGGTGGTATTGCTGTGAATCAAGATGTTCCAATTGATATACTGAACCCCTGAAAGACTTTGTGCCAAAATACATACTGTTGAGCCCGCTATTCTGTCCCAAGGACTCAGTGCGATTCTGCATTACAAGTCCCAGACATTCTTGAGCAGCAGTCATCTTTGGTATGGCTTGTGTATAGATCTGGCCCCACCCTGAACTACACACTCACTGTTCTGGAAAAGAATGAGGAGAATGGTCTTCTCTCTAAAGAGTCCTTCCTGGGAGGACGCATTCCCAAGCAGCGTAGAATAGGCTGACGTCTGCTGCTCTTGAGGATACAAGGTGGTGATGTCCTCTAATCCAAAAAACCTGTGAACTTCAGACAGAGAAAGACCGACCGGATCTTTCCCGGTAAGGGTCTTGTTGGCCAAATTGTTTGTAATTCAAGTTCTGAACTCTGCCGGATTAAAAGACTGCATTGGTCTTTGGCGCATCATAGTCAGATTTTAAGATAAGGATTATGTAAAGACTGCAATATTCAGCAACACTCTGGGGCCAATTCCGATTCAGGCCGGAAATCTCTCCGACCGAGCCGGACCCGGAGAGATTTCCGACCGAATCGGACCCTAGCAGTCCGACCGAACGAGTACGATGCGTTCGCATGCTATCGGACTCGATTCGGTCGGACTCCCATTGAAGTCAATGGGAGCCGGTCGTACAACGCGTACGCGGGCTCCCATTGACTCAATGGGTGCGAGGCGAACAAGGGCGCCCCCTACAGCGGGTACGCGTCGAAGCGGGTCGCGCCGTACATGCGCAGGTGTGTGCGACTCGCGCGGCTAGGCGTACAGGGGTGTCCGACACGGACCCCCAAAGTGCGGCTCCGACTGCTCTTTCGAGCCGGACGGCGCGAGTCGGTCGGACTGCTCGCGGCGCGCATCGTACTTACCCGGCCAGGGAACGTCTCCTTTGCGCGGTGCGAGTCGTGTCCGTGCGAGTCGGTCGGAGCGGTTGGGTCCCGCGAACGAGTCGGTCGGCGATTTCGCGTACGCTCGCATCGTACTCGCTCGCCCGGACGCACGTCCGACTCGGTCGGGAAACAGGGCTCCGAATCGGATCCGGTAATGCCGAGTCCGATTCGGAGCCCTACCGGCCGAGATCGGAATCGGCCCCTTAATGTATAAAGCAGTTCTTTCTGTGAGAACATTTCTTGGGAAGTTAATCACACAGACTCATTGACAATGTCCCAGGTCAAAAAGAAATTGGAAAGCTGGTTAAATGTCATTTACAGCCCTATCAATGTAATTATCTCTCCCATCCAGGTGACGTAACCTTGGGCTTTGGACAGTTTTAGGAAGAGAGAGAGAAGTCTAGTAGAAAACTTTCTGGTATGTACGCCTAATATAGGAAGATGGATTACCAACATATTATTTCAGAAAAATATCCACATATTCTGATACATGCTCTGTAGAGACCCCAATCCCTGAAATGATTGGCTTTCCAGGTGGGAACTGGGCCTGCTTGTGAATCTTTGATATGGTGTATACTAATGGATAATGTGGTTTATCCACTTTCAAATATACATATTCATCATCAGTTAGAAGTTGTTTATCTAACCAATATTTTAATCTTTTATTGATACTGTTGGCAACAGAATTTACTGGATTATTGCTCAATTTCTAATACTTTGCCTCCTCACTCAATTGAACTGTTCATGATCACTACATTTCCTCCCTTATCTGCTTCTCTTATAATTATATCCTGATCATTTCTCAACTTCTTAATTCCTTTCCTCTGTTCAACAGTTTGATTAGATCTATGGTACATCTGGTACTTTAGTTGATACAGTAATCATACACTGGGTGTTTGGGAGAGCAATCTGAATTATAGGAATTATTTTGATATCCACAAGAGTCCTGTCAGGTGATGGTTGTGAATACTGTCTGTATAATAATATCCAATCCTATTATAAAACATTTGTTGTGTATTTTCTGGCCATGAGGAAGTCGTGGCAAAAAGAGCCTGACAAAACATGTGTTTACTAGAGAAAAATAAAGAAAATAAAAGACTCATCTTTGAGAATTACGTATGAGACTTTGTTAGTGAATTTTGATCTGCTCACCAGGAATTTATATTCTAAATTATAACATGCTATTTTTACTAATAAAATTAAAATATACATTACAATTTAAAAAAAAATACAAAATGTAAACTAACTAAACAATTAACATAATTGATGATGAATTAAATAATCCAATAAAAAAGAATACTACAAAACTAGATATTACAAACTATATTTTAACAAATTAATAACAATTATTCTAACAGTATTACCACTGAAAAATTATATATTAACTGAAACACATTAAATTATTTTTTTAAAAACGCAATATTTTACAATTTTATTAATGGAAATGATAATAAAAACAATAAAAAATAATGATATTTCTAAGTAAAAAATCGATATTCTTGACAGGGATATTCTGTGTCATGATATTTCTGTAGCAACATTATTTTTTTGACAATATTTCTGTGTCTCAATATGTTCAATTTTTGTCCAAATACCGGTCAAGAGTTTACTGTGTCCTGAAGTTGAAACATCATCTGCCTGCCATTGGTCCAATTGGGATGTTAAAAAATGAGCATTCAATTTATTAATCAGCAGGGCCTTTGCCATTCGTGGAGTTCATAATATTCTATGCAAATCTCTTAAGAAATGTTCCTTGTTTCCCACTAACAATGAGGTTCACTATGTTGGGAAACAATTTGTTTGGAGATTCTTGTGTATTGATATGTGCTATATACATTTTGTTGGGAATGCATATTTCAGGTTAGCAAGTTTCCATTTAAGTTTGCATTTGGATTTTGGAATTTATAGTTGACCTCTGTTCATTAGAAATTGCAGTTTACGCTAATAGTTATGGTGTGCCGAATGTGTAATACTGGAAGACAGGCATGGTAGCTTTGAGTTAAGATGATATATAATGAAACTTTCCATTTCTGTTTTCTTTGGACCTTAAATGTGTAGACTTAGGGGTTCGATATCCAACTATTCCGTAGTGAATAACAAATATTTTTGAAAAAATAACAACTCAAAAGGCACGATCCGCCCGGGGCAAGGTTTGTAAAGCTCTAGCACGAATCAGTAATTTATATGTTGTAATAGAGATGGCTCAAAGCATTAATGGTAATGGGCATAGTTCAAAACACTGCTTATTTGCAATAAGGATCCTGGCATGCCTCCTCTAGGACATGTAGAACTGGAACGGCATGATAACTCTGCCGGTTATCATGCCGTTTGAGTTGTTATTTTTTCAAAAATATTTGTTATTCACTACGGAATAGTTGGATATCGAAGAGCCCTGATGAAGTTCCCTTTTGGCACTATTGGGAACGAAACGCGTTGGCTGTGTGCCAGTTTTAAAGACTGATTGAATAAAGGAAATAACTTTGGCATTACTGCTCACGTGTTTGACTTCCCTGCGAGTGCACCTTCCGCTTTTTCTTGAAAATCTAAGCGTAGAATATGGCCTGCAAATTTGTCTTTGTCCTTGTATTTAAATAAAAACACACACCTTCTGGTGAAAAAAATCAGTTTGAAACCTCCAATGCTCTAACATCTGAAACTTTTCTAAAGGAAACTAAACAATACAAAACTGTTTATTTTTGTGATAATGATTCCAGGGTCCCGCTCTCCGCCCAAGACACCTCTCTCCTGGTAGGTGTTCGAGGCCCTCCTCCACCTGCAGGCTCCTGCCTGCGCCTCATCCCTGGTGGTCCAGTGGGAGAGCCTTGCTCTTCTGCTGCTCCACTGCTGTCTGTCTGACTTTGTTGTGCCCGTTTTTGTTTGTGGTGTCTTTTCCAGTCTTTACTGTTTTTTTCACTGTCATTTCTGTGCCTGTTTTTGTCTGTGATTCTGTTCTTTCTGTCCTTCGTTGTTTTTTGTGCCTGTGCCCTCATTTTCTCCTCCCTGCCCGTTTCTCACTGCCCTTTTTCCTGCTGCTGCTCCCCCGCGGCCCCTCCCCCTGCCGTTCTCCCGCCCGCCTCCTAGCTGTGCTTCCCTTCCCCTGCCCAATTTAATGCCGGCCGATGCGCGGCCGCACGCAGCGGGCGCGACCTGACCGTGACCAGCGCCAGGAACCCGGCCACGTATGCCCAGGGCCACCCCCCCACACCAAATGCCGACACCACCGAAGCCCTGAAATGCATCCTCATCAACGTGCGCTCCCTGCACAGACACGCCGTAGAGATCTGGGACCTCCTCGACACCAGACGTCGCTTTCTTCACAGAAACCTGGACAAGCGCCTCCTCCGCCCCGACATCGCCACCGCCATCACTGACGGATACAAGATCCAGAGGAAGGACCGTCCCAACCGCCCAGGGGTGGACTCACCATTGCACACAAGAGCTCCCTCCAACTCTCCCCCTCCACCACCAGCGACTCCTTCTCCACCACCGAACACCTGCACTTCCAGATCTAGACCAGCCCTAGAACCACACTTTGCGGCACTGTCACCTACAGACCCCCCAGACCTCGCACTCCATTCACCACTACCATCGCCGACCTCATCGCCCCCCACGCCATCACCTCCATGGACTACATACTCATCGGAGACCTGAACTTCCACCTCGACAACCCCAGCGATCCCAACTCTGCCACCCTCCTGAACAACCTTGCCAACATCGGACTGAAACAGCTCGTCACCACACCTACCCACAAGGCAGGACACACCCTGGACCCCATCTTTGCAGGAGGTAACAACATCCACTTCAGCCACAATACGCAACCCCCTTGGACGGGCCACCACTGCATACACTTCCACGTCGACAAACCCACAACGCCCAAACCTGCACCGCGCCCTCCATGAAGGAACTGGAGCAAAGTCCCAGAGGAGCAGCTCAACTCCACCTTCAAATGAGACCCCCCTACCACCTCAACCGACGCCAACCTCGCAGCCAAGGAACTCCACAAATAGATCTCCAACTGTGCAGACGAGCTAGCACCCCTACGTAACCCCAACAGACAGCGCCCCAGGAAGGCCACCTGGTTCACCGCCAATCTCCAAGAATCCAGACGCACCTGCAGACGCCTCGAGAAGAACTGGAGAAACAGCAAAATGTCTGAAGATCGCACCACCTACAAGAACACCATGACGGAACACCACCAACACATCAGATCCACCAAAAGGACCTTCATCCAAAACAAGAGCCTCGCCAACTCCAGCAACTCGAAGGAACTTTTCAGCATCATCCAGGAATTCACCAAGCCCCCCAGCGAAACCGTGGACATCACCCCTTCCCAGGACCTCTGCAACAAGCTCGGATCCTACTTCCATCTGAAAATCAAGGGCCTCTACGACAATTCCAACGACAAGACGCCTGACCCCGAAACCACATACTCCTCCAGCAACGCTAGCCAGCCCACCATTTCCTCCTGGACCCCAGTCACCACTGAAGACACCACCTCAACCATGAAAGACATCCACTCAGGAGCCCCCACGGACCCCTGCCCGCTGCACATCTTCCGCAGAGCCGCCACCGCCATCGCTCCAGAACTACGACACACAATCAACGCCATCTTCAAGACCGGCATCTATCCCGACGACTGGAAACGCACAGAAGTCAAAACCCTGCTCAAGAAGCCCTCAGCAGATCCCACGGACCTCAAGAACTACCGACCCATCTCCCTCCTCCCGTTCACGGCCAAAGTCACTGAGAAGACCGTCAGTGCCCAGCTGACAAGATTCATCGAAGAAAACCCCATCCTTGACCCCTCCCAATCCAGATTCCGCAGCAACCACAGCACTGAGACCGCTCTACTCGCCGCCACAGACGTCATCCGCACGCTCCTCGACCAAGGACACACCGCGGCCCTGATCCTACTCGACCTCTCTGCAGCGTTCGACGGCGTCTCCCCCCACACTCAACGGCAGACTCCGCGACGCTGGAATACAGGGAACCGCCCTCGACTGGATCCGCTCCTTCCTCACCGGCAGAACCCAAAGAATCAGACTGCCACCCTTCCTCTCCAAACCGACGGAAATCAACTGCGGAGTACCCCAAGGATAGTCGCTCAGCCCCACGCTCTCCAACATCTACATGGACCCCTCGCCGCCATCGTCAGACAGCACGGACTCAGCATAGTATCCTACACCGACGACACCCAGCTCATCCTCTCCCTCACCAAGGACCCCATCACCACCAGGCTCAACTTCCAGGAAGGAATGAAGAACGTCGGATCCTGGATGAGCAGCAGCTGCCTGAAGCTCAACTCGGAGAAGACAGAGGTCCTCGTCCTCGGACCCTCCCCTTCTGCATGGGACAACACCTGGTGGCCCACCACCCTCGGCAGCCCTCCCTCCCCCACGGACCATGCTCGTAACCACGGCATCGTACTCGACCCCTCCCTCTCCATGACCCGACAGGTCAACGCTGTTGCCTCCAGCTGCTTCAACACCCTCCGCATCCTCTGAAAGACCTTCAAATGGATCCCCCCCGAATCAAGGAAGACCGTCACCCACGCACTCATAACTAGCAGACTGGACTACGGAAACACCCTCTATGCCGGGATCAACAAGTCTCTGCTCCGCAAACTCCAGACCATACAGAACACTGCAGCCAGACTCATCCTTGGCATCCCTCAACACGAGCGCATCACCCATCACCTGCGGAACCTCCACTGGCTCCCCATAGAAAAGAGAATCACCTTCAAGATACTCACCTACAAATGCCTTCACAACACCAGACCCCAATAACTCAACAAGAGAATCTCCTTCCACGCACCCAAGCGAAACCTCCGATCCGGCGACCTCGCCCTCGCCGAAATCCACCGGATCCGCAGAGCCAGAACAGGGGGAAGAGCTTTCTCCTACATCACGGCCAAGACCTGGAACGAGCTCCTGATCGACATCAGACGCGCCCCCCTCCCTGAACATCTTCAGGAAGACACTCAAGACCTGGCTCTTCGACTGAACGGAGTTGCTTACCCCTCCCCCCCCCAGCGCCTTGAGACCCTCACGGGTGAGTGGTGCGCTTACAATTCCCCTGATTGATTGATTGAAATCATTTGCACCCAGTCCATCCAAATACCTAAACACTTTAGTCACATCCCAAACAAAGTTATATCTTGAAACCGGTGGTTTTGAGATTCTTATACTCCTCATAAGTCTCTTCACCAGGACACCAGAATCCAGACCCACTGAAATGTCATTTATAAGAATATGACCAGCAGCAATTGCTGACCGGTGAACATTAATTGTCCTATAAGGCAATACTCTTGCCAACATCTCAGACAAATAATTCACTACTTCCATGATATCCACTGAAACAGGATCAAAACCCCTCTCCACACACCAGCAAATCCATTTTTGCCATACCAATCTGTATATCTTACAGGTTCCAGGCACTCAAGACTCCTTGATAAGATTTGATGCTGCTTGTGAAAGTCCTGGCATCTTCCAAACTCGCCTGAAATTCTCTATGCCATCATTCTCAACTGACCCTCTAGTACCAAGTTGTGTAGTTCTCCTGCTGGACCCACTAAGATCTCTGGAAACACTGGCAACAGAATTGGATAATCTACCAACATTTCTAGCAATATAGGGTATGACACTTGTGACTTCCAACGTGGTGTCATCAACACCACTGGCTCCTTTCACTTGCGAGTCTTCATAGCTACCCGTGCTATCGTTAAAAATGGAGGAAAAGCATATCCCTTCAGACCCCTCCAGTCCTGTCTGAAACCATCTATCACCGCTGACTCCGGATCTGTCCCCAAACAGAACCACCTGAAAAGGGCCCCAAATTTCCATCAATTTCAAGAAAACTGTTCTGTCCAGAGTCCAATTGCTTGAGTCCCTGTGATTCCTTGAAAACCAATCTGCCTTTATATTGCTCAAACCAGGGATATGTTCCGCCTGAACTAAAATGTTGTGCCTCAAACAATACTCCCAAAACACATTGGCCAAATCTGCCAAATCCTTTGATTTTGGCCCCCCTAACTTGTTTACATAACTCACAGCAGACACATTGTCCATCCTCAACAAAATCAAACACTTCGCATTGTCCTTTGAAAAACCTTTTATCGCAAAAGAACCTGCCAAAAGCTCCAAACAATTTATGTGCAAATACCTCTCTCTCTCTGACCACAAACCTACTGTAGAAGTTGGACTACAAGTTGCCCCCCAACCTGTCAAACTCGCATCTGATTCTATAACCAGGTCTTGCAACGTCGCAAAAATGGCTCTCCCAATCCACGCCTCCATATTTTTTAACCACCAGCCAAGTTCCTCCTTGACCTTCTCTGAAAGAACCACCTCTTCTGAATATCTCAGCCACTGGGTCAAATGTTCTATCTTCAATCTCTGAAGAGCATGATAATTGAAAGGTCCTAGGAAAATAGCTTGAATTGTAGAGGACAACAAGCCTATACTCTCGCTAGCATCCTTAGTGAGATCTTTTCCAAACACAAAATATTTCTTATTTCCTTCCTTATATGTTTCAACTTTTCCCTCTGCAGTCTTAGCTGTCCTTGTACTGTGTCCATCATAAAACCTTTAAACTGAGTCACCTGACTCGGAATCAGACACAATATCTGCCTGTTCACCATAAATCCCAAGTCCTCTAACAAAGATACTGCCATAAGAGTGTGTTCCAACACCTTGGATCTCTTCTGATCCATTTAAAGGATTTCGTCTAGATAAATAATCAGACGCACAACTCATTCCCTCAGGTATGCTGCCACCGGTCGGAGTACTTTGGTGAAGCACCAAGGGGCCGAGGATAGACCGAAAGGCAGACACACAAACTTCCACATTCTTCCGCCCCACCTGAACTGGAGATTTTTCTGATGGAGTTTCCAACTTGGAATCATCAGGTATGCGCCCTTTAAATCCAATCTCGTTAGCCAATCCCCCGATTGCAAAACATCCCTTATTAAATGGAAACCTTTCATTTTAAGATGGTGATATTCCACCCAATCATTCAAACTCTTCAGATTTATAACCGGCATCATACCTTTGTCCTTTTTCTGTACCAAAAATGCATTGCTCACAAACCCTTTTTGAGCAGACCTCACCTCCATAACAGATCCTTTTTCTACCACATCCTGCACTTCCTTGTTCACCAAATCTGTAACTGCACTTCCTTGTTCACTAAATCTGTAAGTTCTATATTGACCTTATTATTTCTGGTATTTGAACCTCAACCGGTTCTCCCACAAAGTCTATGTGATATCACATCACAGTTTCTAACACCCTCGGCTCTCCTGTTATTTTAAACCAATTGTTGAAAAACCCAGTACATCTGCCACCCAGTTTTTTTGGGGTAACAAAATGGTCTAAACTTACCTGATCTACGAGCACGACGTTCTTTCTGCCTTCCTCTTCCTCTAGTCCTTTGTCTCTGAGGGTAAAACCCCCCTGACTGATATGAGGTTTGGTATACGTTAGGTCTAAACCCCCTAGAAATTGAGGTCCTTGTAATACCTTGACCCTACCGATGTGGCAATATTAGCGTTCCCTAAAAGACAAATCGGTTGCTGTATCCATTCCCTTAGTTCCTCCACATTAATGGATGTCTTTTCCACAAAGGCCTCATCTGCCATATCAAAAATTTTAGTTCATGGACCCGTTGAGTCCAGTAATCTGACCTGGCACATTCGCAGGCCTTTATCTAATCCCTTCCTGGGATCTCGTCCTCCTCTTCCCGATGAATGCTAAAATTTTGGCGTCCAAATCAGGAGTTTGCATCACTATATTTGGCTAACATATGTCTAGGGCACTCCAACCTAAGATGTAATCTAACGTCTTTAGCAAACGTGCACATACTCAGCAACATGAGCAACTGGTAGCCATTCAGGTGAAAACAGATGCTTTATCAACATGGGGTCAAACATGAATCCCCCAAGAGGATCAGTTAACACCCCATCCTGCTCATCCCAACTTTTTCCCAAATTATCTGCCTTCTGTGTCACAACTACCTCATCATTATCTGAATCAAATACTGATGAGCAGCTTAACTCCACCTCTGCACTCCCCGAGGAGTCATCACAGTGCACAACTGAATGTTTGCGTGCTTATGTATTTTCTTTACACTTCCCCGGAGCCTTACGTTGGTCCCCTTGTGTGTCCTCAACACCACCAATTTTCATATGAACAAAAATTTTATTTTTGGTTTCATTAAATTTCCCTCTCTTGGATTGAGACACAGAAGAATCTATGGGGCATATTAGAAAGACCCACGTTAAAATTATCGCCGTTTTAGCGGCAGGAAACTGCCGCTAAAACGGCGATAATGGGCTTGCTAATATGCGTTATGGAATTCCAATAGAAGCCCAGGTTAGATGTCCTGCACATCTAGCCTGGGCTTCTATTGGAATTCTATAACGCATATTAGCAAGCCCATTATCGCCGTTTTAGCGGCAGTTTCCTGCCGCTAAAACGGCGATAATTTTAACGTGGGTCTTGCTAATATGCCCCTATGTTTTTATGCTTTCTGCTCACCTTTCCTCCTGTCTTATTCTGGGAACCTTCCCAAGCTGACCAGTACCTTTCCTCCTCACAAATAATCTTCTTTTCCTGCAACAAATTCTCTAATTCCCTGACTGTTCTAGCATCCATATCCTGTGTGAATTTCTGCAGCATTCCTGATAATTTATCTTCCAAACATACTGCCATACTGCCTGAACTACTGTCCTCAACCATCTTCTTTATACTTATTCACTGCACAAAGCAACTTTCTATAAAAAAATAAACCTTTTAACTCCTCAGCTATATAGTTGTTAACTAATCCTTAAAGACGTACCCTTGTCCAAGCCTGCACAGCTGATGAGGTGTACCCAACAGTTGAATTCCAACCGACAAAACCCGAGCTGTCAAAAGGTATCACTGTACAAACAAATCAGAGGTTTCCCAAACCTGTAAAATGGCCACCCGATCATCGCGTAATACGTGAAATGATGCGCCAAAATTATTCACTTCTTTATTTCTTTTCTGTCTTTCGCCGTCCGAGTCTGAGGAGTCACACCGCTCCCCCAAGTAACACACGGACCCAAAAAACAGATATTGCACGGCTGCCCAAAGATGCCATGTGGCCGCCTGAATGTGTCCGTCCGCCCGAAGATACCGCGCATCCAGGGTGAGAGACAACCTCAGTCACACACTACTGTCTGGGACATACCATGTGAGTGCAGAATAAGCACCGTGCGGTCGAAATAGAGAACCACAGTCTTGAGGCTTTCACCGAGCTCAGGCACCCAACATCCTCCACAGTAAACGCCTCTTACTTTAAAAAACTGTTCTAATCCTGAACCTTCCCCATTTGTACAACATCTTGGTCACATTCAAAAACGCTACCCAAATTATTACGAACAAACTTACGAACAAACTTACTATGAGCTACTTTCAAGAAACTAGGGAAATGGTAAAAAGGCTAAATAAATTATCCAATCATGCTTACAATGAATCTAAATAAATAAACACAAACACATCCTCGCTGCATCAATATAAAAATTCGACACCATTCTGGCAAAACAACTCAAACCACAAAAACAAGATCAGCTGTAAACGTTGTACTTATCGGCTCAGCGGCAGCCAAAAAAAGAAGGGAGAGGTCAGAGGGTTTTGGTCTTTTATTAGATTAGAATTCTTTTGTTGTATGTATTCTAAGTTCTTTAAAGTGGCTGAGCGGTAGCAATTAAAGGAAAGTTGCAATAATGTTAGCCTCCAGTCTTGACATAAATTCACAATTCCTATCTAAAGAGTTCAGTCAATAATGAGAATTATTTAAAGTTTTAAAGGTTTTATTTTTCAAAGTATAGTTTTACTTTTATTCAGAATCATAACTTTTATTCATTAGTTTCAAATAATCAATATTTTACAGAATTGATAAAAGAAAAATGGTTAATTCAATTATAATAAAATACATTAAGCATGTTCCATAAAGGAAGAAATCCATATTCTAAGAATGGGGCAAAAGGTGTCAGTAGGAACCCATAAAGAGTTAAAATTCGAAAGAGAGTTAGATCAAGCATAAAGCTAAAATTATATTAAAGAATCAATAATCGATCAAAGCAGAACTTCCCATAAAGAGAGGTTCTCGAAACTCAGTAGAGTAATAGGGATTAAGGCAGAGGAAATGTGCAGTAGCAGTAGCAACTGCAAAGGGAAAAAGGAATGAGAGTGTGGCTTGACACAAAGGTTCACAGACAGTAATCTTTGAGTGTACAACTTTGTTATTTTGGTCTAAACTAATGGCCTGCTAGACAAACCAGCGAACAACGACACAATGAAATACTTGCTCTCAATCCAGATAATTATGCTCCCTGGAAAAAATCCCATTGATCTCAGGATCCATCAACTACACAGTCCTGGCCACAAAAAAAGCCCTTTACAGCCGCCTAAGTGGAAGACTGGCAATTTATATCCAGGCCGCCATTCAAGGGAGACACTTTATGAAACCAATTGTCTGGAACGGCCTGCAGACAGTCCTACTCACTTTGAATCAGGGACCTCTGAGACTCAAGCTAGCTCTTGTGAATATCTACATACCACCAAAAAGGAAACATAAACTGGCAGGTAAAGAACATCTGACCAATGAAATCCTAACTCTGCAGGATGTTCTCTCCCTCTTTGAAATAATACTCTCAGGGGATTTGAACATGAGCTTGCTGGGCACAGGCCATGATGAAGAGGCACAGGCAGCTCAGAATGCCTTCTGGCAGATCCCTGATCAAGTCCCAAACTTAATTTTTAGATAAACAGGCACAGCGCTGATCAGCGAACTAGAGTCTATGAACTTGCGTACTGTCAACAGCCACTTTCACAACGATCGCCCATCCTCATTCTCCTTTCACAACCATGAGGCCCACACTATAATAGATTTCACAGTGTTCTCGGCTCCCCTGATTCATCGGGTCTCCAATTTTTAAATTCACCCACGGGACAAAAGTGACCACCTACCACAAGAGCTACTCCTTGCCTTATCCCTGGACTATCACAAACCAACAGACACATTCCAAAACAGCATCTACACAGAAAACAATAAGAAGCTTAAATGGTCATCAAGCACAATTATCGACCTTTCAGAAGAAGCAAAAGGATAACCAATTTGGACAGAATGAGCACATTCTATAAGGCATGGGAACAAATGACAACAACATTTGTAGACAACCACTCACAGTTGGGTGGCAATTCCAGATGTGACCATAATGTCCCCCGACTGTCAGCAAACAAGAAAGCTAAGAAACTCCAACGGTGCCAGAATCAAGCCCTATGAATACATCAAGGAAATCCTAAGGATGATACATCAAGAGCAAACCCGACTGAGTACACTTCTGCATACAGGAAGCACCTGTGGGATTTAGAAAGAGAGGGATCAGCCAAGCTATTAGCCAAACTCCTGTATGATCTTAAGACTAATAGGCACATTAGGTTCTGGAAGCAGGTGACCTGTTGCAGATAAGAGCCAGAGTAAACATCTCAGAAGAGACATGGTTTCAATACCTTGCAAAACATTTTGGTCACTCAAGCCCTAAATCAACTTGGACGAGGAACTTTACTAGCTCAATGGCCCCGCAGCCACAAAACTGCCCCAACCAGGCCTGCGATCTCATGCCTGTTGCCTGTTTGGGCTACAATAATCAAGCAACAGATCGCCAAAAGCAGATGAGAAGAGGCACCAGGACCAAATGGAATTCTAACTGCCCTCTTCAAAGAAGACAAATCATTCTGGGCAACCAGTATATGAAAGTAAAATCATATCTAACATCTCTCCCCTCCTCTTCCAAAGGCTCTACAATCACGCCGATCTACAAAGGGGGCACAGTAAATGATCCAGCAAACTATCGACATGAAGCCCTCTTGGATTGTGGAATGCAAGTACTTCGCTGGCTGTCTCTTGGAGGAACTACCAACTTGGGCATCAGACAACAACGTAATCCCGTTTAATCAAACAGGATTCTCCAAAGGAGCAAGAACAACCTCTAACCTCCTTGCCATTTCTCTTCCAATCGACCACAGCAGGGCATCTAAGCAACCTCTCTAGCTTTCATTTATAGACTAGAAGACAGAGGGAAACTGTGGAATAAACTAGCCAGCTGGATCATACCTCACCATCTCCTGAGAGTGATAATCCTTCTCCACACGACACCTGGGTGAGGATCAAGCTTTGCGATGATGCTCATTTATCAAAGGGAGATTCCAACCTATCAGGGGTTGTGGCAAGGGTGCATATTAGCCCATACCCTCTTCAACCTTTTTCTAGTGGACCTGCCAATCAGCCTAGTGCAAGTGAATTCCCATGCCCAGAAACTAGGGAACATCCAACTACTGTGCTTGATGTATGCCAATGACTATGTACTACTTAGTTGAACAAAAATTGGCCTCCAAAGGTTTCTGGAGGCCACTGCCCAACGCTCAGATGTCAATGCTATGGCCTTCATCTTAAAAAAGTGGAAAACACTGACCCTGGAAAGCCACTGTGAAGCCCAAATCAGTGGTACCTGGGCGGTAATAAAATCGAAGAGGTGCAAGATTATAAATACCTGGTCATGCTTGTGGACAGCAAAGGCTCCTTTAAACTACACCTGGAGCTCATGCGGCAGAAATCAGTTGCCCTCACAGTTGCTTTCAAGTGCATTAAAGCAGCCACAAGATCTTCCACTTATCTGGCTCTGTTGAAAATAATCCAGCTGAAACTAATTCCCACCACCGCCTATGAAAGTGAAATCCCCAGGGAGAGAGACAGTGCTCACCTGGACAAAGTAATCACCAGGCTCATCAAAGTGGTGTTCTTCCTGCCAGTATACTCATCCCCAGCCCAGCTTTGTCTTGAATTTGGCCTAGTCAAACAATCTATTGCAAGGGAGGATGCTTTCATTAAACTCTGCTACAAGCTAAAGGAGGATAGCATTGTGACACTATGTTCCCTCCTTCGGAACAAAATGAACAAAAGGGCCCACTCTCCAGCCAGAAACTTTCTCAAAAGCTTCCTGGCATCACTAGGCCTAACAGATTAATGGGAGTCCTTTGCCACCTACCTTTAAACCAAGACAATGGTCAACAAATGTGTTAAACCCCATTCGCTGCTTGCTGACAGAGTCATTCGCTAAGAGACAGCATGCCTGGCTTACACTGGATTACTATACCAAATTAATACCTCAGCCATACTTGGGCAAAGCCACTGAAGTACAGTTCAAAACAGCTGTCATGAGATCTCGAATGGGCTGCTTTCCTTCATTCTTCCATCTGCCCCCATGAAAGCGTGCAAACATGGCAGGGCTATTTGGAAAAGCTCTTGAGACACTGGTCCGCCAGATCTTCATTAGCAAAGCCACCATGGAGGACCGGAAAAGCATTCTACGGCCAGTCTGGAACCAGAGGGGCTTTCTCCACTGCAGGCCAGCATTTCTAGCCTGTTTTATTGGGATGAACATACACCTTAACTGCAAGCTTATGAAATATCTGATTAGGCTTGACCAGAAAACTTCAAGCACATTGGAAGTTCTGGTTACCACAGAACTCAAAATCTCAGAATAAATACTTTGCGTCATCAGTGTAGTAATAAACAGCAGCAGCCTGGAGCAACAAATGGGACAGTAGCTGAGACCTATCATGAAGTCACATAGGCCTCTAAAAGGCTTTTAGCACCTTAACACTTTAACGCGTCGCCTAATATAGTTATCATTTTATCCTACTGCTTATGTGAAATCTTTTTGAACATTGGCAAAGGTTTTAATCAACTGTGCACTTAATAAAATAAAACTTGAATAATACCAGTCTAAACTACACATGGGGCTTTTTACATTCAAAACATATTTTCCCACAAATGGGACTACATCCCTTACCTTCTAATAAAACAAAATGTATGTTAGCTAACAATGGGCTATGTAGAAATCAAAATATCTGCAGTAATGAGAGAAAATTATTTGCTCAACATCATCCTTTGGAAATAAAACAATAATGTTAAAAAGGAGTTAAGTTCTGTTTATGTGTTGTATTCTAGCTGAGGTTAGTCTTCGTAATTCTGCAAGCATTTCAACCCTTCGTTGTATAACTTGAAACATTTTGTAGACTTATGTATAACATTTATTTAAGAAAAACATGATCATGGAAAGGTCAAGGATTATACATGTGGTGATTGTTTCAGCACATTTTAGTTAAACTACCTGTTAAGCAATACTGCTTTTAACATTTTGAGGCCTAGTACAAGTAATTATAACTATCTAACACATTTTTGCACATTTTAAACTCGTTTTTGTTCATTTAAGTCTAATATTACATATAATTGCTATAAAGCCTTTTCAATCCCCCCTCTGATGATTATCATAACCATCACATTTACACATTTCATCTTCAGTTGAGTGTTCTCTTTTCTTTTCAAACTTTTAAATTTTCTGTACTCTTCATTAATGTGATTATTTAATGCTATTTTTCTCTCTATTCTTTTACTCATTTCTTTACTCTTTTTTTGTTAATGCAATATCTACAACCTTTGAATAATGCAAGCAAGGAAAATGAGCAAAGCACTATTGTTAGTATTGGCATAAAAATAGCTTTCAGAACTCCTCCTCCATCAGTAGTAAACCAATTTTCAATTGATTTAATTCCCTTCCAAAGTATTATAAAATACTAAGGGCCAGATGTACGACCTGCCAAATAGCGCCTCGCAAATTGCATCGCATTTGCGACTCGCAATTTGCGAGGCGCTATTTGGCATGTACAACAGTGTGTTTAACACTGTTTGCGATTCCCAATGGGGTCGCAAATTGCGAGGCTCATGAATATTAATGAGCCTCTCGCAATTTGCGAGCCCATTGGGAATGACAGGCCCTCCCAGGGATGGTGGCCTGCTGGGCTCAGAAGACCACCATGTCTGGGACTACTTTTAAATAAAGCAGCTTTTTTTTTAAATGCAGCCCGTTTTCCTTAAAGGAAAACGGGATGCATTTTTTTAAAAAATGAAACGTTTTCGTTTCATTTTTTAAGGGTAGGCAGTGGTCCCTGGAACCACTGCCTGCCCTTAAAAAATATTTCTGAGCCAGTCACAAAGGGGAAGGGGTCCCCTGGGGACCCATTCCCATTTGCGACTGCATTACCACCCTCTTGAAGAGGGTTGTAATTTGCGAGTGTTTTGCGACCGCAATTGCGGTCGCAAAACATTGGTACATGGCTTTGCGGTCGCTATTAGGAAGGGGACGCCACTTCCTAATAGCGAGTTGCTAAACACTATTCTGCGAGTCGCAATTTATTTGCGACTCACAAAATAGTGTTTGTCCATTGGCCACAGGTTTTTAGCATGCGCAAACGGGTCGCAAACCCGTTTACGCATGCTAAATACTATGATGAAGGGCATAGCCCAAAATGCATTGGGAATAATTGTTGAATTCTAAAGTTAACCATGTTAAAGTTGTAAACATGGAAACAATGTTGCAACAAATAAAGTTATGAAAAGAGAAAATAAATGAACATTTCAAAAACACCTTTGGATTACAATTTGAATCATTGAAACTTTATTGAAAAGAGTGCAGATTGAGGACGCTTTCCACAGGATGGGAAAACACTTTTTAGTTAATCTGTAGTTGCGTCGTGCTCTAGTTCGACAAATATTTGCCTCCAGTATTCTGCTATCGTACTGCAAGTCCAGTTCATGTGGAGGCCTGGCATTTTGGGCATTGCGATGTGCAGGAGGGATCTATGCGGGCCATGGTTACTGGCGTCATATAGATCCTACGTAGATATTTGAAATGAATCAGTTTGTGTCGGTGGTTGCAAGACACTGTGCAGGTGTGTTTACAATAGTCTTTCCACATTTTATCTGTAAGTGGGTGTCCTAAGTCTGCCTCCCATGCAGCTTTTAGTTTGGTCTCATATGCAGACATTAAGTCTAGGCTTGCATGGTACAGTTTCGAGATCAGTCTGTCTCCCTCACTGTCAGTGATAAGCAGCTTGAACTGTGTGAAATTGTTAGGCTCCAGCGAGTAAGTTGGTAGTCAACTCCTAAGTGTTTTCTGGAGCCTGGCTGATACAAAGTGATCTAGATGAGGGGTGCCTACAAAGCGGGTGCCTTCCGTGCGTGAGAATATGTGGCCTCTGGGAAAAGCATCCCCTAATGTATATAAAGCATATCGCTTAAGAGTGCGCTTCACAAATGGTTCTTTCGTAATGTGTAACCATGGGTTGTCTACCAAGGGAAGTGGTGATGCATATAGCACTGTGCCCCCCAGGCCCAGCAAGCGGTGGAAACAGTTTGGATGTTGTTTTTGTGCTGCGGTAGTCCAGCTGGTAGGATGGCCCGTGGCGGCACTGGAGATGCCAAGTCAATCTCTGGTTTGGAATAGAGTATCCTTGCATCTCGATGATACCAGTGCCATGCATAGCTACATTGTGCTGCTAAGTAATATAGTTGTATATTTGGGACTCCAAACCCCCCTTTTTCATATGCGAGAACCAGGGTTTTCCATCCAATTTGCGGTTGCTGCCCTCCCCAAATGAGACATGTCAATTGTGTGCGCAGTTGGGTAAAGAATACATTCGTGAGGGTAATAGGGATATTATTGAACAGGTAAAGCAGCTGCAGTAGTACTACCATTTTTAGTAAGCGGGTGCACGCGCGATCAGGCGCCATATGGCTTCCCTCGCCATCTGGACGCTCGCGTGAACGCAAGCTGGTCGCCAGCAAAAGCCACTGTTTGCACTTACAAAACCCGCGATTACTTTCACTTTCACGGCCGCGCGGCCAATGCTTGTTGCTCGCGCTTCTTGTCTCTTATTCTCCTTTCTCTTGCTTCTTCACACTATTATTTTCTCCCTCTCTTTTCATTCCCCCCTCTCTCTCCCTCTGCCTTTGTCTTACCTTTCTTTCGCCTTCTCTCTCCCCTCCCGCTCTCTCGCTCTCGCCCCCACTCTCTTACTTTTGTTTTCCTCTCTGTCGCTCCTTCTCATCTCTCCCCTTGCCTCGTTGCCCTGCTCCCTCCTTCCTGCTTCTCCCTGGAAGCTCTGAGTGGAATTACCCCAGCCTTAAAAGCTTCGGAGGAGGCCCAGCTAAGAGCTAATCAATGCAGGGCAGGCCCCCTGTCTCCTGCCCCTGCCGGGCAGCGGCGCGGCCACTTTCCCCTCTACCCGCCATGATTACAAACGTCAGGCCCGCTTTGTCCGACGGCAGGCAGAGGGGGGAAAAATCTCATTTGGTGCCCAGAGAAAACGCGGCCTCGGTCACGCTGCTTCCCTACAGCCCAGGAACGAAGCCTCGTCCCCTAGGTGCCCAGGGGGGCGAGTGGAGAGTGACCTGTTGGCTATGCCAATGCTTGTTTTTTTGTACGTTTTTTTCTAATTTTCAAAAACAAAGAAGGCACCACATTAGGTGACGATCGCACATGCCAAATTTTGACATCATTTAAAACGAAAACATTTACAGAAGAGTGAAAGAATGAAAAAGCAGGGTATATAGGATGGTCCAGACCGATATCTGAAAGACTATACTCCGAAGCTCCGGTAACTTGCAATAGTATTGTGTGTGGAGATTTGAAGCACCTTATTTGGGACTATAGGGAAATAATACAAACATAATTCAGTGCACAACACAAATAGTAATATAAGCTTTGTGGATATGGTCTATGAGGTATACGTCCCACATAGTCAGTCCTGGGAATTCTGGTTGATTTGGTTTAAATAGGTTTGTAAAGGCAGCCCTTTGAGCCCTATGGGCGTTGCGCACCTGCAACTACTCGCTTGCCCTCCTCTCCCCCACCTTTGAACTCTGCGCCGCCATGGTGCTTTCATACTTTTGCTACCTGATGTTTCAAACCAGCCCGGTGCAGGGAGCTGTTGGGTCTATGTTAACATCATGGCCTGTCTCAGTGTACTCACTACATTAGAGTCATGAATATTCATAAGCGGGAAGGAGCTCGTCAAAAGAGCCAGGCTTAACTGCAGACTTATTCGTGGTAGAGTAGGACAGAGAAAACACGCACAGACGGTTTCACTAAAGGCTGATCGTTTTATTTGAAAAATGTCTCGAGGTGCATTCCACATTCGCCGTGTGCGCCATCACAACAATCTTTACGTGAGCCAGTTACATTTCACTTGGAAGTAAATTGCAAATTGCCTCTCTTTTTTTGCATTTTTATATAGCACAAACTCTGACCCAAAGGTGAGCACCAGAATAGATAGATAGACACTACAATAGACACATTGAAGTATACTTCCATATTCACACAATAACGTACAAAGGCTAAGACCAGGGCCACTGGAATTATACGGCACGGCTAAGTAAATTATGCGGCAGGAGAAGGCAAAATTACATCAACTCACCACAACTCAAACAGACTAGGTATGGAGATCGGTTGATAAACACAAGACCTCAAACACACTTAGAGTCACGTATCACAGACTAAACAAAAACACGAACACACATGCTGCTTTACAGCACAGCTTAAATACATTGGCAAAGCCAATAGCTCTGGCTAAACACTTATAAGGTTCCAAAGGCGAGACCTATTGGCTATGCCAATGCTTGTTACAATGGCTATCCGCCCGCCATTTAAAGTGGCAGCTTAATCCATCTATCTATTTTGGTATTCAGTTTATCTGGCCCATAGCTGAGTCGCAGTATTTGCTCTTTATTCTTCTGTAAGGTAACCCCCAAGTATCGTGTTTCTGACTCACACCAGGTCAGTGGGAGCCCTTCACAAGTGCGATCAACCACCTCCGTTAGTGGGAAGACCTCAGATTTTTGCCAATTATGTAGTCCCGACAACTACCCAAAGCATGCAATTTCGTGCAGCAGTGGTGCTAAGTTTTCAGCAGGGTGTCTGACATATAATATATCATCCGCATAAAGCGTTACCAATAAAGGGCCTGGTTTGAACTGTAGCCCCAGATGGAGATAGTTTCTGTGCAATTGTCTGACCAGGGGGTCCATTGCTATAATGAAAAGAAGAGGTAATAGCGGGCAGCCTTGTCTAGTGCCTCAAGTTATATTAGTCGGTCCTGTTATCGTGCTGTTTACTCTGATGCACGCAGTTGGTTGGGTATACAATAAGATGATGAGTGATATGAATCCCACCGGGCAACCCAATTTCTGCAGCACGGTTTGCAGGAAGGGCCATTCTAAGGAGTCAAAGGCCTTTTTGGTGTCCAGCAGTGCCACCACGGCCGGAACTGTAGGTGCTATTCTATGAAGGACTGCAAAGAACGTCCAGAGATTTAGTTTGGTGGACCTATGCGGAACAAAGCCCGACTGCGCCAGTGATATTATCTGTCCTAATAATAGCGCAAGTCTAGTCAACACCATTTTGGCCAATATTTTGGTATCAAAGTTTAGCAAGGACAATGGCCTATATGAGTCACAATACATTGGGTCCTTCCCCAGTTTGAGAAGCAGTATAACAGCCTCCCGGAGCGTAGCAGGGAGTACTCCTTCCTTCAATGCTTCCCATATACTTCTAGCAAGTGCGGTGCCAGGAGGCCCTTGTATGCCCAGTACAAGGCTCCAGTAAACCCATCCAGGCCCGGGGCTTTACTCCTATCCATTGCATCTATTGCCTGCGTGGGCTCTTTAGTAGTGAAGGGCTCACTTAGAAATTGTTGTTGTGCAGATGTAAGCCACACCATCGCTATCTCCTCAAAATAGTTGGTAATTTCACTGTTGCCTTCCACTTGTTTCGTTGAGTACATGTCAGTATAATACCTTAGCAGCTCTTGCTTAATTCCAGGTGTGTCAACTATATACTCATCTTTTGGACCCCGAATTCCCAGAATATAGGATTGTCCATGCGGTGGCTGCAATAGTCAAGCCAATGTGCGCCCAGGTCTCTCATCTTCTCCGTACCTCCTGGCTATCGCATATTTACCCAGAAAGTGAGCGTCCCTTTCCGCCGATTCCTGATACTCCATCATCAAGGTCGCCCTTCTAGACAGATAGTCTGGAGCTACCCCATCAGCCTGACCGCGGTCTAGTGATAATAATTCGTCCTCCAGCCTGGTCAGCATTCGTTGAAGGTCTTTCAATATCCCTGTACTTTTGGTGATGCATATCCCCCTCATGTACGCCTTGAAGGCCTCCCTTAGGGTAGCTTGCGACATTACCGAACCCTTGTTATCTTCAAAGTATTCAGTTATCGCCATCCTAAGTTCCTCCTTGAACACCGCATCTAACAGTGCCATCTCAGGGAATCGTCACTGTCGCTTGACCCCCCGGTCCCAGGCACTCGAACAGACAGGATCACCGGAGAGTGATCTGATAGTGTTCGGGGTAGGTGCTTAACATACTGAAGCCATGGGGTCATGGTTCGCGTCATTAACCAATAATCTAATTGTGTCCTTGTGTTGTATTGTGTTGCATGGTGTGTATAGGCTGGTTCACAGGGGTGCATTAGGCGCCATGCATCGTGCAGCACATACGTTTCACACATTTCCTGCAGCACAATGCGGGAGTGGGGTTTATTAAATGGGGCTGCCGCAATACTATCTAATGCTGGATCTAGGAGGATGTCAAGGTCACCCCCCATTAAAATATGGTCAGTGTCAATTAAGTAAATTTGCGCTCACCTTTCCTCATCGCCGCCCACTGCCAGGGGACTCCAGCCCCCAGAATCCATAGCGCCAGGAGGCGCCGACGCTAGGCTGCAAGCGCCCGGAGGCGCTTAAATCCATCGCGGGTCTCCCGCTGCGTGGGAGCCCGCTCACCTTTCCTCATCGCCGCCCGCTGCCAGGGGACTCCAGCCCCCAGAATCCATAGCGCCAGGAGGCACCGACACGAGGCTGCAAGCGCCCAGAGGCGCATAAATCCCTCGCGGGTCTCCCGCTGCACGGGACGCACGCAGGTGGGCCTGGGCCAAGGGCGGCCCGTCTGCGCCCGTCAGCGGCAGCAAGAGGCGGGGCGGAGCCACCACCCTTGGCTCTGCAGCAAGCTGGTCCCCCTTTGTATAGCAGGTTGGATCGCTCCCTACTGGTATTTATCTTCCTTATTTTCATTTCTTCTCCTTTTATAGAAACTTTATGTGCAGATCTGAACTAAACTACTGTTAGCTGGCCATCCTCCCTCCTCCCTTGACCCCTGGGGTTTGGTGACAGCAGTGGAATATCCTTCCCTAGAGCGCAGAAGTTGTACATATTTAACCAAGGGGACTCTAGTAAGATGGGTAAAAGAAAAGGTCACGATAGGGCTCAGGGTATGGATAATCCTAAAAGGTAAAAGAAGTCCCTTGGTGCAGTTTGCCACGAGACCATGGACCGAATTGAATCAATCTTGACTGAGTGTCAGGAATTGGCTGATGCAGGATCACCAAGCTCACCTACTCAGTCAGGTAACTCAGCCAGAATAGCCACAAGTACAGCTGTAAATTCTGTAGCCCCGTCAATTATCTCACCCAAGTTATTATTAGGGGAAAAATCAGCAAAGTTAATACCACAAATGTTTACCCAAGGTTCTAAAGGGAGAAGCAAGGGTCTGGTAAAAAGATCTTCTGATCCTTCTGATCTGGAATCTGATTCGGCCATACCTGTACTATGTAACGAGTCGAGTGGGTCCCCCAGCGTGGCACACGTTACTCAGGTTGAGTGCCACAATAGATTTGATGTCCTTGTCCATGAGGAGATAGGGGGGCCAGGAGCCAGACCAGATGATCCCGAGGAGCTTTGTAAAGTCCCTGCTTCTGAGGTGCATGTACTTAAGTCGCTAATTGAGTCACTGAGAGAGGAAGTTGCTGCCCTCAGAAGGGAGGTTACTACCCTAACTGAGAGATCAGTCTGCAGGAAGGGGGTCCATCAAGGGTCTTTTTCATCCCCCTTACCAGCAACACAATCAATAACAGAGGATAGGTGTATAGGATCCCACCCTTGTGGGCACACTGAGCCCTCTCATAAAGCTGCTCCTGCAAGTATTTTATATCAACCCTCAGATTACACTAGGGACTAACGCCCAAATGACATACCCACATTAGCTGTAAGAAATATGCTGAGAGTTGGTTATGCAAGGGCCGGACTCGGGGCCCCAGATAGAGGTGAGGTGGTCCTAGATGTAGGGTATACAGCCAGGTTGGGGACACAGGGGATGGGGTCAGTAAGGGATGGAGTTTATACAAGGCCGAATGATTGTTTATCTCACTGAAGTCCCTAAGCTTTCTTGGGCTGGGCACGAAGACCAGGATTCATTAAAAAACAAAGTGATCCACTGACTGAGATCTACCCACCACTGTTATTCCATTATCAGAGATGATATTAAATTTGTAGGAAGATATAGTTCATCTGGGGCCGTTAGGGATACGATTGAAGTGAGATTTTTTGATAAGGATATGGTTATTGGTCTACTGGCGATTGATTCTCGTACTATCCCTCTCGCAAACACGTCTATTTCCATTAGGTATAGACGTCCACCAAGACTGGACTCAGTGTCCCATAGATCTATTGGCGCCAGACCATTCCCCTCCCCTTGTGGAGTAGGGAATGACCACAGATGACTGCAGCCTGGCGATAGAAAGTCCTTTGACAGAAACTCAGGACTTTCAGGGCCCCCGTTGACTCTGACCTCATCAGAAGTTTCATCACCCATAGGTTTAGCATATAATACTGAGACTCGTGGTGAGCCTTCCACTGTTAATGTAATCAGTGGTATAGTTCCTAGACGTGGCACTGCAGAAGGAGGGGCTCCTGTCTACCCTGTCTTAAGGGTCCTAGTCTGGAATGTGGCAGGGATTTCAAAACTGCTATCTGATCCAGATTGGTGTTTTTTTGTGGACTCCTATGATGTAATCCTATTTCAGGAAACGTGAGTTTGTCCACCCCTTTTAGAAGTGGCTTCTCTGACTATGCTATTTATGCCACTAGGAAAGAGCACGGTAGACCTTCTGGAGGTCTAGCAGTTTGGGTGAAAAATGCCCTAGGGTCTAAAGTTAAGCTCCTCCATGTTGACTCGCAGGACATTCTAGCCCTAGAGCTGATCCTTCAAAGTGGTTGGAGGGAAAATATTTTTTAATGTTTATAATAGAGTGATTCGTGCCCTAGAGGAAACAAATACAATTCATTTATTAGATCATGCTCTGGCCGAGTACTTAGATAGTGTTCCTGTATTAGTGGCAGGCGATTTTAACTGTACTTTTGAATCCCTTGCCCTTACCCCTCCGGATTTGACCGAGGATTGGGACCGTGAGTGGTCAATCCCGCCTTTAGACCTACAGAAAGTGAGATGAACGAAGAGAGGAGGCCAGGTGCTTGCCCTTACCCTACAACATGATTTAAGAGCAACAAATGGGAGAACTAGGTCTGATCCTAATGGGGAGTGCCCTTTTAATAGTCCTGGCCTCACAAGTAGAATTGACTACTGCTTAGTTACTTCCAATCTCTGGCCCCTAGTGGATGATATGGCAGTGGTTAAAAGATTCAAAAGTGACCATAATGTCCTTGCCCTTACTCTTATTAAATCAGACACCCCACAACCCGATATCAGGGGGTGTCCTGATTTGGGTGTGCTCTCTGTTACAAACAATCAGAGATCAATTAAGTGGGATTGGGTGGAGGAGCATCCGGTAGCCCTCGAAGCAGTTAAGAGTAAAGCGCAGCGGGTGATTGAGGAGTTAACAAAACTCCCCGCTAAGGACGCTGTGGTGAGCCTGGGACCTTGCCATGAGTTGTTTTTTAGCGAGATAAGGGATATGCTTAGTCAGCCTCCTAAAGTGCGGAAAAGGGGGGGACACTGTACAGTCCAGACGCAGGACCCTAAGAGCGCCTGGTATAACCAGGACTGCAGGAAAGCTAAGGGGGAGCTTATCTGTGCAGTAAAACAGAAGACACGTCCTGAGATTGTGATTTGCAAAGCGAAGTATAGGCAGGCCATTGATAAGGCTAAGAAAGAATGGGAGGGTTCTCTCTGGTCTTCCCTACACACCGCACTGACAGATAAAGACCCTAAGTTTTTTTTGAGAAAAGCAGCATATTGGCTTAAGGGAAACAGGACAGCCTTGGAATATACTGTCCAGCCAGAAGAGTGGGTCGCTCATTTTGTCTCTCTCTATGGTAATGGCACTCTTGCAAGTAATGAGAGTAGTGAGATGTGGGTTGAGACCCTTGGTGGGGAAGGCGAAACTCTGGTTTTCTCTATTTAGGAAACCCAAATGGCGATTTCATCTTGCGTGCCTGGGCGAGCCCCCAGACCGGACAGAATTCCCAATGATCTGTACAGAGAGGATAACTCCCTTTGGGGTTCCTATATAAATCTGGTAACAAACCTGATCATGTCTGGTGCTCCCATACCATCATCGTGGCAGATTGCAGAGATAGTGCCCATTTACAAAAAGGGGGACAGAGCTAAGCCGGAGAGCTACAGGCCGATAAGTCTTATTGACTCTCTCCAGAAAACCAGAAAAACTTTTGTAAGCAGGTTTTAGGAAGGATACAGGACTGGATGACTGAGTCTCAAATCTTGAGTGATTTTCAGGCGAGTTTCCGTACAAAAGTTAGTACTCTTGACAAGGCCTTCCGCCTTCTTTGCATTTAGTGGAAGGAAGTAGTTGTCAAGGGGGGGAAATTATATGTGGCCTTTGTCGATTTGTGCTCAGCGTTTGACCTCGTCCCCCGGGCCAGACTCTGGAGAGTATTGAAAGAGATGGGCATGCCGGCTAATCTTTTAGACATTTTAATTAGGATACATTCATGTAACGCAGCACAGGTTAGGTGGGGTGCTAACAACCAAGTAACAGGAACCTTCCCTGTCCAACGTAGAGTGAGACAGGGATGTGTGTGAGCCCCCACTGTTTTTACTCTTTTTTATAATAGGGTGGTTGATTTTTTAGATAGAGATGGCTGTGATGCCCCCAGAATTGGTGTAGGAAGAGTGTCTGCACTTTTGTTTGCAGATGATACACTTTTAATTTCTAAATCTCCGCAGGGTCTTCAACAACTTTTGAATGATTTTATAAGGTTTTGTGATGAGAGGGGTCTGGTTTTAAACGAGGCCAAAACTAAGTATATGATTTTTAACAGAGGAATGACTAAACTGTCAAAAAGACATGTATTGGCTGGTAGTACCAAACTGGAGCAGGTTGAAGTTTTTGACTATTTAGGTATCCATCTGACTCCATCGATCCACTGGGGTGCCCATATTGAAAAAGTAAAGTTACAACTAATCCACCAGTGTACCCACATTAGTAAAATACATAGGAAGATGGTTTCTCGTTAAATTGCTCCAGCACTTGAAATTTACAACGTCAAGGTCCTGGGGGGGGACTATACGGTGCAGAGTTGTGGGGTACGGGTAATGCAATCTCCCTCACTACCATTGAGAAAACGTTTCTTAAGATCACTGGTAGATCTCCCCTCTAGCTCCCCTTTGATACCCCTGTATATGGACCTTGCTCACAGATAGCTGGTACACAAGTTGAATTATAAACTTTTAATGTTCTGGTACAGGTTATGGACAGTGGAAGAACTTGGAACTTATCGAGTGGCTGTGTCTGACCTTCTGAAATTCCCTAGGGCTACATCGATTAGGTGGTTTACTCCTCTAAGGGAATTACTGGAGAGGCTGGGGATGGAGGCATTCTGGTCCAACCCGGAAAGTATGGTTCGAATTCCGAGGGCAAAGTTAAAAGAAATGTATTGGGAACTGACACTTGTGAAGGACTATGTAAAACCTGTGAATAATCTGACTAATGACTTTTTCAATTTTAAACCAGTCCCTTGTTACGAGTCCAGTATTGATGAAATAGTACCCTCCTTGGCATGCAAACTTTTCATGCAGTTCCGTTATAACACTTTACCCACCAGACTGTTCTGTTTTAAGTGGTGCCGCAGTGCTTTTACTGACGATCTGTGCCCTGCGTGTAAAGCCTGTCCGGAATCTATTGTTCATTTACTTTTCTTTTGTCCTCATTATTCATCTCTGAGGAAAAAATGGATACTCCCGTTGTGTAGACTTGTAGGCCCTGGCCATTATCTAGAGGTGATGAGAATCTTGTGTACTGACACTCGGAGAGTAATGGTTTTTGGCCTCTCAAGATTTTGGTATGCATTGTGGATTAGGCATGGGAAATCATTAGCATGAAGCACTTTATTCTCCTCAGAGTTGCTGTACCCTGTATTTGCACAATTGTTTTATTGAACTGGTTTCTTTTTAACATATTTATCTGATAATGTTTTTATATATCTGTTTTATATGTGTGCTGTGTACTTTTGTAGATCTGTGTGATCGAAATAAAGTTATGATGATGATGATGATGGTTTGTAAATTATGAAAGAATTCGGGATTGTCCACGTTAGGGGAGTATACATTAACTAACAGTATGGGTTGTCCCAAAAGTAGCCCTAGCACTAACAGGTAGGGTCCCTCCAGGTCTGCGGTTGTGGATAAGTGCCGAAAAGGCAGGGTTTTGCGTATCAAAATAGATACTCCGCGTGAGTAAGAACTGTAGTTGGAAAAGAACCTATGGGTTCCCGAAGTGGAGGCAAATGAAGGTGGGTGGGCGCTAAGTGTGTTTCCTGCAGAAACACCACATCTATCGCGTGTCTGTGTACATATTGCAATACCTGTTTTCATTTTCACAAATTGTTTAATCCCCTGATGTTCCAGGACATGAACGCAATGTCTGCATATGCTTTGACATTAGCCTGCATTGTTATATATTATGCATGCTTTCAGCGCTCTAATGCAAGAATTTACTTGGAATTGTTGTACACCGAAAGGGTAAAAAAACTGTACCCTACATAGAAAAAAACAACCTACCACCCCCACCCCCCCTCCCCCCCTCTCCCCCTCCCATGCTGGGCGGCTGTTCGCCGAGCACATCCATTAACCATCAAACACAGCAATTGTAGAACTTTCCATGGTCAACCATGGCTATCAACTATCTGCAAAGTGGACATCACTGGGGGGTGGCAACATCCCGTTGACACCCACATCCTGTAGGAGATACATATGAACAAATTAACCACAGATTCGCCCCAGCACACTGCCCCAACATCACATTCTGAATTATCCTTATTCCCAAGTATGAAATGCCTTGCTATGAGCTCCATCAGTCATGTTGGGAGTTTGTAGTTATATTGCTGTCAGCCAGATGGGAAAAAGTCCATGCTAGCACTGGAATGAATCTCTGGCTGTGATCCCCCAGGCGATCCCCGCCAGTTATTCTGTTGAGTCTCAGAGAAAGATTTCTACACTTCTGTGGGGTTATCAAAAACTCACATTTTTCCATTGACATCCACCTGAAGCCGGGTAGGGTAGAGCATGCTGTATCGTAGGCCAAGATTTCGTAGCGTCACTTTCATGCCTGTGTATTTGCACCGGGCCTCCTGCACTAGGATAGTAAAGTCCGGGAATATGGATAGCACGTAACCTTGCCAGTTTAGGGGACCCTTTTCCCTTGCCAATCTCAAGGCAGTGTCTCTGTCTTTAAAATGTAGTAGTCTTGCAGTTATTGGCTGTGTAGGGCAGCCCGGATTAGGATGGGCCCTCTCCACCACAAATGTGGATGTGAACGATTCCTCGCCAAACAAATCTGCCAGCAGCCACTCAACGAACTGGTCCATGAGCCCGGTATTCGTTGACTCAGGTACCCCAAGATTGCAGAGGTTATTTCTTCTGCTTCTCGCCTCCAAGTCTTCACTCTTCGTGGCAAGAGTTTTGATCTGCTTCTCAAGTCTGTCCAGCCTTTTTTGCAGTTTGGGCTGCTCCATCCTCCAGGTCCGATACTCTGCCCTCCGTTGCGCCAAGCCTGTTTTCGTGGCTATCTATGTGCTCATTCATTTTGTCCAGCCTCTTATCTAGCGCATCGAATCTTCGGTCAAGCGACTTGAAGCCATTGTGCAATTCTATTATGTGCACGTCAGTGCCAGATTGCAAGGTTTCCCCTCCTGGTCCTGGTGCCATATCTTCAGCCCTGTCATTATTTGCTGTCACGGTTTTGTCTTTGACTGCATCGAAGGGCAGCTTGCGTTGCTTAGGATCTCTACGAGCCATGCCTCTCCGCGCCTGTACACGGGCCTCCTCGCCACCCAGCTAGCCGCTGTTTCCAGGCACTGCAGTATCACACCGCCCGCTCTAGAGCAGACTATAATCAAGTAGTGAGAGCCGCCACCGCTCTTCTAGTGCGTAAGTTCAATGGAGGCAGACCGGGGTGCCAGGCAGCGCAGCGGGGGGAGCGGCCACCGGGCTCAGGTCAGCTCCCCAGCTCCGGGGGAAAGCGGGGAGCCGCCTCCAGGTTACACCACCCACAGCAACAGCATGGGTTCCAAGGCTCCACACCTCCCTGGAGGCGCGCAGTGCGGTGGTTTGGCCGCGATGTGTGTCTATTCTTTAGATCTTCTAGAGCCTCCGCCGGGGCAGAAAGGATGCCGCATCAAGGTAAGGGAAGCCGCAGCCAGACGATCATTCATGGGGTCGGCTGGCTGGGCCCCGCAAGCCGACACAGGAAACCAAGACCGGCCCTCAGACTCCACCCCGCCGGTTCCCAAGGGATCAGCGCCAGCCACCCTCAACTCACTGTTGTACACAGCTGCCGACGGCCGGTCTATGCTTTTCCTCGGTGCTGCTCCGCTCCCGGAGCCGCGACTCTCGGCAGTCCTATGTGCAGGCCCGCAACAGGCGATCCACGGTCTCCCCCAGCCACGAGACCCGCAGCCAGCCGGCAGCACTCCTCACCGGCAGCAGCGACACCCGTCCAGTCGCTCAGGCTGTTTGGCAATAGGCTGATTCATCCCGCTCTACAACACTCCCCAGTGGTGTCAATCTAGGCCCAATCTAGGCCACTGGTCGGGCTCGCCTCTTCCCTCGGGCCCAGTTGGTTCTGCTGGCTCTTTTCACCTCCACACTCATCGGGTCATATATAGGAGGCATCTGGAAGATAATCGCTGGGCTCGTATGCGAGGACAGCTGCATTTCAAGCCCACATGGGCCCAGATTCGTGGGGATACTGACGGAGCTTCAGCTTAGCGCATCAATTACGGCCGGTGGCATGGCCACGCCCCCCAATTTGAATCATATTTGAGTCTACAGGGGCAGTAGCCACTGTTACATCAAATGCCAAAGTGCTCTCAGTAGTTGTTATTAGGTTTACATAAGGTGGTGGACGTGCAGCTAACAATGTATCCAATATATCATCCCCTGAATCACTATCAGTATCAGTCATCTTCTCATCTTTTTCATCTTCTTTTTCCTGCATTTTATTCTTTTTCGATTGATCAGGTGTCTCAGTAGTAATAGCTGGGAATAGTCTAGTTCCCTCAACTATGGCTTTCCTCTATCACTTTTGTTACAAATCCCATCGAGCATCTGCATAATTATGTACTGCTCTTATTTTCTTATTCTGGTACTTCTCTCCTTTCCTATCTTGTGCAGTCTTTTCTCACATATTTAATGCTTTGTACTGTGTGGGTCTAGGTGGTGGCTTCATTTCGTACAGATTCTCCTTCAATTTGTTAATAATCCTCAACTCAAATGTACCATGCCTTGGAAAACTCAAAGGACCATCCTTTTCAGTAATCTTGCATCATTGACAAAACCACAAACATATGCAATCCCAATTTCGTTGTCATATAATGTGCAGGTGTACCCTTGGGAGATGCTTCTTCCCCTTCCCATATCAGAATTGTAATATCACTCCTGACAAGATTCTTAAATCCCCCTAAGACATTTCATGATTTTCGCAAAGTTCAACAATAAATTGTTCAGTAATTCAATTCAAATTCTATTTACGGAAACAAAAATCACATTTTTGTTCATTGAAGTCTGCACGTTAATAATACATATAATTTTTAGCTATATTATTATGCGTTTTGCTAAAAGCGTCTTTTCAGGCTTCATGGATCTGCCAGCAATTGACCATACTTTCTTTACAATAAGGATCAAGAGATTGGCATTGTGGGAGTGACACTCAGCTGGTTCAACCGTCCTTTGGCTAACCACATTCAGCTGCATCTATCACACCTCTTGCTTCGGAGACGTGGTACACTACCTGATGCAGACACAGGAAATGGGGTTATTTTCATGTGAGGGGTTTAACCAAGAGTACAACGGTTCATATGTGAAGTTGGGCTATGTATTTTGCATTTTCTACTTATTAATGAGCTGCACAGATGGATTTACAAGCATTTCGAAGGTTCGGCTCCGATCTCGCAATTGAATAAGAAAAGCACTCGAGATGCAATCAACAATCAGGGAAAGTGATAATTATTGGTGCAGGATGTGAGCAGACCCTCTGTCTGAACAACGTTTAGGTGTGACTATAAACATGCATTGTCAATAGTTTATCAAGAGTTTGTGTTTGAAAAAGGTAATTAAAGCAAATTTGAGTCTATTCGTGTACTGATCATAGTGGTGTGCACCTAAGTAATAGGGCTGTACAACGTCACCGCCAGCCAGCCAATGGCGGATTGAGCGCCATTGCTGTGTGTAGAAGAGAGTCAGAATTCGACCTGTGTCCGACAACCACTGCTGCACTCAACATCTGGACAGATGAACGTTTTTGTGGTTTTCCATCGTGTTACTAGATTCCTAAAAAAATTGGATTATTATTAATTCACAAGCTCACTCCTCCCTAATAGACTACAGTCCAATAATAAGCCTATACTTCATACCAGTGACCATTGCGTTTCAGGAGAAAGGCTAAACATTGCTGCCAGAGTTTCCTGTCATGCCTTTAATAAACATTTTCTTTTTATTCTATATCAATCGCCCCGACCTCATAGAACCAAAGCTCTCTTCGGCTAAACAGTACATAGAAACAAGCATTGGCATAGCCAATAGGTCTCGCCTTTGGGACGTTATAAGTGTTTAGTGAGAGCTATTGGCAATGTTTTTAAGGTATGTTGTAGAGGGAGGGTTGGGGTAGAGAGTATCGTGCCTAGATGGTGTTTGTAAAAAGGAGACAACGATAGTAAATCCTTTGTCAGTCCCGAGGCCGGCTCAACATCCGGTGATTCTGGGCAAATCACTTAATCTGCCCGTGCATAAAACATCAATTTTACCTCTTCCATTACATTTTAATGTTAGGATGTACGACGTCTATATACGGAGGACTAATAGTACGAAAATGAAACATAATGATCATAAAAATGAAGGAAATTGTTGTCATTTCGTGCACAAAGTTAAGCGCATGTATTATTGTGAAAATAAATCTTTAGCCTTTGTCATCAACGCCAAACGTTCGAAGGGATGTTATTGGCACAGAAAAGTCATTTAGCACTGGCGCCACGTCACTGGTGTCCTGTTTGTGCCTGTGAAGGAGTAGGGAAGAGTCTGTTGCTTGCCCAGCCAATTAAAAGCTTGTTATGTTGTGGAAAGTCAATCGCAGCATATTGTTGTGGCAATAAGAGGCATGTTGGCAGCACTGCGCAGCCAGTCACATGTTAGTGCAGCATCTGTGGAAGGTATGTAGGTTAAGGGCGGAGTCAGTCTGTCTGAAGTTGTGCCGTAAAATTCCAGGAGGGTTGGGGTAGAGAGTATCGTGCCTAGATGGTGTTTGTAAAAAGGAGACAACGATAGTGAATCATTTGTCAGTCCCGAGGCCGGCTCAACATCCGGTGATTCTGGGCAAATCGCTTAATCTGCCCGTGCATAAAACATCAATTTTACCTCTTCCATTACCTTTTAATGTTAGGATGTATGACGTCTATATACGGAGGACTAATAGTACGAAAATGAAACATAATGATCATAAAAATGAAGGAAATTGTTGTCATTGCGTGCACAAATTTAAGCGCATGTATTATTGTGAAAATAAATCTTCAGCCTTTGTCATCAATGCCAAATGTTCGAAGGGCTGTTATTGGCAGAGAAAAGTCATTTAGCACTGGCGCCACGTCACTGGTGTCCTGTTTGTGCCTGTGAAGGGGTAGGGAAGAGTCCGTCGCTTGCCCAGCCAATTAAAAGCTTGTTATGTTGTGGAAAGTCAATCGCAGCATATTGTTGTGGCAATAAGAGGCACATTGGCAGCACTGCGCAGCCAGTCACATGTTAGTGTAGCATCTGTGGAAGGTATGAAGGTTAAGGGCAGTGTCAGCCAGTCTGAAGTTGTGCCGTAAAATTCCGTGAGGGTTGGGGTAGAGAGTATCGTGCCTAGATGGTGTTTGTAAAATGGAGACAACGATAGTGAATCATTTGTCAGTCCCGAGGCCGGCTCAACATCTGGTGATTCTGGGCAAATCACTTAATCTGCCCATGCATAAAACATCAACTTTACCTCTTCCATTACATTTTAATGTTAGGATGTAGGACGTCTATATACGGAGGACTAATAGTACGAAAATGAAACATAATGATCATAAAAATGAAGGAAATTGTTGTCAATGCGTGCACAAATTTAAGCGCATGTATTATTGTGAAAATAAATCTTTAGCCTTTGTCATCAACGCCAAACGTTTGAAGGGCTGTTATTGGCACAAAAAAGTCATTTAGCACTGGCGCCACGTCACTGGTGTCCTGTTTGTGCCTGTGAAGGGGTAGGGAAGAGTCTGTCGCTTGCCCAGCCAATTAAAAGCTTGTTATGTTGTGGAAAGTCAATTGCAGCATATTGTTGTGGCAATAAGAGGCACGTTGGCAGCACTGCGCAGCCAGTCACATGTTAATGTAGCATCTGTGGAAGGTATGTAGGTTAAGGGCGGAGTCAGTCAGTCTGAAGTTGTGCCGTAAAATTCCGGGAAGGTTGGGGTATAGAGTATCGTGCCTAGATGGTGTTTGTAAAAAGGAGACATCGAGTCGAAGGGAAGACGCTGTCTGTGAAAGGCATACAGCACTGGACATTCAGTCAGATTGCAAGCGAAAGAGAAAGCACGGTAACCTGACCCACGAGGAATGCAGCTGCCGCCCTGCAAAACGCTGTGGGAGTGAACATTAAAAAAAGAGGTGGGACATGCGCCCAATTTTAGGCATTTGCGTGCTTTCATTTTTGAAAGACACACGCAAAAGCCAACCACATGCGTGGGGGGAGCCGGACCCACACAGAGTAGTTTAAAGTACTTACAAGAAGCCTCGCAGAGCAGCGCATGCGCGCTGCGCTAGGCTCGACCTAAAAATACAGACAGAATTACACTAGAATGTAGCTGTGAGTAAGAGGCAGAGGGAGACAGAGACATGGAGAGAGTGGGAGCAAAATAAGGCACATAGGGGGTCAGTGGAGCAAAGAGAATGAGAGACAACGAGAAAATGGGAGAGAGAGAACGGATAGGGTGAGGTTCTAGCACAGTCTTCAACAGGAGAGAAAATATTTGAGGATGAAAGTAAGAGATCAAGAAAGTAAGATAAGAGCAATCTTGAGCAAGAGCTAAAGAAAGGGAATGAAGAAAGTAGAAAAAGGAACAAGGAAGTAAAACATGAAAAGATAGATAGCGGGTGAGAGATAAAACAATTGTAAATAAGAGTAAAAGGAAAAGAGAAAGAGGAAGAGTGTGAATGGGATAGAAAAAGGAGAAAGCAAAATAAATCAGAGGTTGAGAAGGGAACAAATTGTGGGAAAGATGAGAAGAGAAAGAAAGAAGATAATGTAGAAGAAGAGTGAGAGAGAAAACGGGAGAATAATGAAGAGGAAGTTGGCAGACACAGTGGGAAGAAAAGGTAGTAGGGGGGCAAAGGGTGGTTCATACAGAGAGAAGATACTGTACAATTGGATCAGAGAATAGTGAGAACGATTGGATGTGAAAGACAAAAATTACAGAGAGTGAGGAACAGATAATAAAAGTTGCGGGGGAGGGGAAGTCCTTAGAACATATCATGTTTTGACAGTTGGTATTAACCTATTATGTTTTCAGATACACAATTATGCAAAACAGTTTCTAAACATTTTCCTGGAGGAAAGCCACAAAACAAACCTTTATATTTAAACTTTCTTTAAAATCCTACCAAGACCAGTGTTGCTGGCTCAATGTGCTTCAAAACAACTCCAGAGATTCCCCGAGGGAGAATCCATACCCACTTGGTTATCTATAAGGTCTGTGAAATTTTAAAAAATGTAACTGGCCTAATGTTCTTACAAATGTACGAAATTTAAAAACATTAACAGGCCTAGCCTAATATTCATACAAATGTACGTTAGCCTTCACTTCTTGAAAAATCTTCTTTAAACTAAACCGGAAAAGCCTCCAGTAAAGTGGTCTTTAAAGTCCTACTAAGGTCTGACTGATGTCACTGTACCATGTTGTTGTTGGGAATCTCTCACAAATGGAACTGCCCCACACAAGGTACAAAAAACCTAAGGGAAGAGGTGCAGGCTCTGCAATGTTGGCGAGATGAATGTTTTAAAAAAAAAATACTTTATTGGTTTTTGTCAAGGTATACAAAAAGCGTATAGCAGTGTGCGCAAGGTTGACCCAGGCCAGAATTTACATATAACTTGAAACACATAGTTACCACGGGCCTAACCCAGCGCTCATTGGTAGTTGGTGATCAGGACAGGCAAAAGAAAGGGTAAAGGAAAGGCAAAGAAAAGAATAGAAAAAAGAGGAAAGGGAGAGTCCACGGTTTGGCGAGCTGTAGTATCACGTTTGCATATCATTACATTTGCATGCGCAAGGTAGATCAAACTTGACGATTTTACAACCCATGACTGACCATTGAGTGCCCCCCTTATGCATACCTCTTCGGTACAGTTAAACAGCTGGTACGGTAGTAAAGATTCTACCAAGTTCTTTAGTGCTCTGATGCAATAGTAAAGTCCCCGGGATTGGATCCTTCCTGATCTCTTTTGATCACGGTGGTTCATAAGAGTCTAGAAATGTGTCCAGAGTGTTCCATAGAGTCCTGGTTGAAGGTTTCCATGTGGAGCTTTGTAAAGCTATGTTGTCGGCCCCTCTAAGGTGGATGATCCAGTTTAATCAGCTTTTGTACGACGTTTTGCTTGCGTCCTTCCAGTTGGCAAGAACCATTTTTACTGCCGAGGTTATTAAGAGGTCAAAGAGTTCTCTGTCAGCTTTGTTCCTCCATTTCGTGCTTGTGTAGGCCGTGGGTAAATTAAAATTATCCCTGTCAAAATTGCTTTTGAAGGCCCCCCGTAAGAAGGTAAAGACTTTGTCCCAAAATGCTTTGAGTAACGAACAGTGATAGATAAGGTGGGCTAAGTCCCCCGTCTCCTGATTGCAGTTCCAACATGTTGCATCGTTTCGGAGCCCTAATGTAAATAAGCGGGCCGGGGTCCAAAATGCCTTGTGTAGTAGCCAGTATTTGGTTTGGGACAGGACTGGGGTGATCTTATTGCGCGAGACGGATCTCCATAAAGAAGGCCATCCCTGCACTTTTGGCGTCTCTGGCGGCAGTTGACCCCAGTAGTATATTGCTTTGTCATTAAGCTTGGAAGCTTTAGGGCGGAGAAGTTTATATATCTGTGAAACCTGGTGTCCTAGTTTGTTAATGTTTGACACAAATAGGGAGATTGAGGGCTGGGCGTTAGATAGTTTTGATTTTGTGATTGCCGCTCTAATTTTTAAGAAGTTGTAGAATTCAGTGTCAGCTAGGCTATACTTCTCTTGAAGGTCCGAAAACGTGAGCGGGTATGTGGAGTTCCCTAGTTGATATGGGAAGAGGATGCCCTTCTTGATCCATGTGTCTAGGTTTAGGCTTTTGCCTTTATATTTAATCTTGCTATTGGCCCAGAGGGATTCTAAGTTAGACCCTTTAATGCTGTTTTCCAGTTTTTTGTCAACCTTAAGTAGTGCTATCTTTGTGTTTTTAAAGATGGATTTGGAGCTCTGTGGGTGTAGTCTGTTTGTTGTTAGCAGTGCTAGGGGGCTTAGGTTATTGAGGATTGCCCTCTCCACCTCTAGCCATGCCGGGGTGTATCCGGTAGGTGGAGTTAACCAGTATGAGCCTTGTTTCGCCAGGAAAGCCGTCTGGTATAGTCTGAAGTCAGCTAGGTTGACCCCTCCTAGTGTTTTATCTAGTCTTAGTTTCTTGATACTGATCCTTGCTTTTTTCCCACGCCATAGGAATTTAGAGATGAGGATATCTAGTCTGCGGTGGAAGTCGTCAGTTAGAAGGAGCGGGAGCATGCTGATGAGGTAGTTGACCATTGGTGTGATCATCATTTTTATAGTCTCAATTCTGCCCCACCACATAATGAATTTTGGTGACCAAGCTTCCAAAAGCTTCTTTATTTTCCCTAGTAATGTCTTCTCGTTCTGGTGTAGGGTGTCTATCATGTTACAACCAAATTCGATGCCTAGGTATTTTATGTAACCTGTTTGCCATGCTAGTCCAGACCCCCCCAGGGTCTCCCTCGTGCAGTGTATGTTTAATGGTTTGAGTTCTGATTTCTCTCTGTTGAGTTTGTATCCCGAGAGGTCGGAATATCTAGTTATTGTGTCCATCAGGGCATCAATTGATGTCTTTGGCTGCTCTGTTACGATAAGTATGTCATCTGCGTAAGCGGCTATTTTTATTTGGGCCCCATTGATCTTAGCGTTCGCTTTGATGTCCCTAATAAGGGGCTCCAGTGCTAGTAGAAATAAGGATGGAGATAGTGGGCAACCCTGTCTAGTACCTTGCTGTAGCGTGAAGGGCTCAGAGAGCGAGCCATTCACGACAATGCTGGCTGATGGGTTTCCATAGAGAGCCATAACCATACGTGTATATTCCTCCCCTAGGTTGAAAGCCTGCATGCAGCGTTCCAGGAAGCCCCAGGAAACCCTGTCAAAGGCCTTCTCGGCGTCTAAGGTGATAGCTACTGCTGGCTCATTCTTATTGTTGGCATGTTCTATAATGTGGCACAGGAGACGAGTGTTATCGTTAGACATGCGCATGCGGAGGAACCCAACCTGGGAGTTGCTTATTAGTTTAGGTAGGGCAGAGTTGAGTCTGACCGCTAGGATCTTTGCGTATATTTTGCAGTCTACATTGATCAATGAGATAGGTCTATAATTCTTCGGTGATAGGTGGTCTTTCCCTTCTTTCGGGATAACTATTATATTTGCTTCTGACATGGTGTGTGGCGTGGTCCCTTTGGACGCAGTGTGATTAAAAACTTGCTTTATGGTTGGTTTTAACTGATCTAAGGAGGTTTTGTAGAACGAGGCTGTAAACCCGTCTGGGCCAGGGGCTTTGTTATCTTTTAAGGATCTGACTGCCATTTCGATCTCTGTATAGTTAATTTCCTGGCCTAGCCTGATTTTCTCTTCTACATTTAGTTGCGGGAGGTTGAGACTTTCTAGGTATTTGGTACATTCTTCAAGGTTTACGGCCTGGTCATTCTTATATAGCTCCTGATAGAATTCTTTGAAGGTCCTGAGGATGTCTTTGTGTTTAGTATGTGCTTTGTTGTTAGAGTCTTTAATGGATGAGATGACAAACTGGTTTTGTTTGTGCTTGAGATAGGAAGCAAGCATTTTCCCCGCTTTGTTGGCTTCACATAGGTTAAGCGCTTTATATTTATTAATCCATAACCCTGCCTTCTTGCTTAGTATTTTGTTGTATTCATATTTCTTTTGGGTTAGAGAAGCCAGGGCCTCGCTGTTGTGTAGGGAAGTTGCGTGGGCCTGTTCTAACTTTTTGATCTCCTGTTCTAGCTGCGTTAGTCTCAGGTTGGCGCTCTTGTTATTTTTTGCCTTTATACTAATTATTGTGCCTCTGACCGTAGCTTTCAGTGCATCCCAGAGTGCATTCGTGCTAGTCTCTGCGGTGTTATTGTGCTTAAGGTAGTCTGTTATAGCGTCTTCTATCCTTTTTTGTCCTCCGGGTCTGAGAGTACATCACTGTTAAAGCGCCATCTCTTCGGTACTGCCTCATTGTGACATCCTGCCAGTTTTAGGCTAATACATGAGTGGTCCGACACTAGCCTTGGGGCTATGTCTGTGTGTTCGATTAATCGTGTATGGGAGCCAGAGATGAGAATATAGTCTATCCTGGTGTATGAGTTATGGGGGTTGGAGTAAAAGGTGTAGTCCCTAGTGTCTGGGTGTTGTAGACGCCACACATCCTTAAGGTTAAATTTGGAGCAGATATTTTGTATTACCGCATGTGAGTTTGTGGGGTGGTATTGGCAGGTGGATTGCCTATCCGTTATGTGGTCCAAAGGGATGTTGAAGTCCCCTGCCACTACCATCAGGTCGCTTTGGGGGAAACCCTCCAGCGTACTGGAAATATCGGTGCAAAAAGCTGGGTCGTCTGTATTGGGGCCGTATATGTTTGCCACATGGATTAGCTCTTCCCCCCTTCTCAGGTGTGTTACCAGGACCCTGCCCTATTTATAGTGAATCTGTGAGTCTAACGAGATGTTGGATCTTTTCGATATTAGGGTAATTACCCCCCGTTTCTTCTTAATGGCAGGTGAGTAAGCCACTTGTGAGATCCATTTACTTCTAATGAGTTTGGCATCCTCCCCAGACAGCTTTGTTTCCTGGAGAAGGATTATATCCCCTTTAGTTTTGGCTAGGTATTCTAAGACTTTACGGTGCTTGACTGGGTGGTTAAGGCCTTTGACGTTTAGGGACACTATGTTGAGGTCGGTTGCCAGGGTAAGTGTGTTATTGTGGGCCATCAGATGGGGTGATGTGTGGTAGATACGTCTGATCCATTTCTAAGGGGCCTTGAAGTTACTGCTCGGGCCTGTGAGGGGATAGAAAGTTGACAACCCCTCCCCCCCCCAGCTGTGCTTAGATCTCCTGTGTGCCTCGGGTACAGTCTAGGTAGGTTTTTTGGGTGCCATTGCGTGTCAAGACTCACTGGTCGTATATGCAATACGCATTGCCCCCCTGTTTGTAGAAGAGAAAGAGGTGAGAAAAGATAAGGAAATCAGAAAACAAGGAAAACAAAGAAAATTAATACTGTGAGCCCCCAAGACGGGTGTCCCATCCATACATGCAGCATTCTGCAACCTCTCGGTTACTCCCCCCACCCACCCCTCCCTCCCTCCCAACCCTGCAAACCTCGTGTGTAGGAGGTGCGACGGCAGGATTCGTCCTCCGTCTGTCGGAGATCAGGTGTTGTGGTATAATTCTATCTCAAGATCTCCCTATGGGTATATTTGACATAGTTACATGCACTGCTGGCGCCATAGGCTCTCTGAATCTAAGGCTGTCTCAGTGTGCCGAATTTTGTCTCCATTCTTGTGCTCCCAACAGAGTCAGCTGGCCAGTGTGGAGATATGGGATTAAAGAAGGCTACATGAGTTAGCCCTTGGCCATAGCGATTTAGTATCTCCTCTTGTCTTGCGAATTCCCTGTGGTTGTACCTGGCCTAGTTACCTGGGCGGGACAGAGACGTACGTCGTCTGCCCCTGAAGTTGTAGTTGTTTGGCCCAACCCCGCTGTGACCTTAGACAAAGTACTTAGGCGAAGATGCAATGTAGCAAAACCTAGAGGATACGTATTTGGAATTTCCCTTGTCTTGTTGCCAGCATCCTAGGAAGACAGACTATGAGGTAGCTATCAAGGTGTGTGCTGAGGTAGATAATGATATATGTTGAGGTAGGTAATGTCTATGTTCTTTGTTTGTTGCGGTTGTGCTCGCGGCTTGAGAGACATTGGTCTGCCCAGGCGGCAAATTGCCTCCTCAAGCCGTGCCAGGCTCTGGGGAGGATCTTCTTTTGCTAGAGGTATTATGGGCAGTATCCATGTCATGAGCTGTTGGGCCTTTCAGAAATGTCGCCAGGTCTTTGAGATCGTTGAAGTAGTGCTGTCTGGTGCCATCGGTTACCCTGAATTTGGTTGGGCCTGCGAAGGAGAACAGCATGTTCTTGCTTCTGAGTTTGTCACGTAGAGCCAGGAAACCCTTCCTGGTGTCCACCGTAGGCTTGGAGTAGTCTTGTGTGAAGATGATCTTATGACTGTTCCAGATAATCTGATGGTTTTTCCTTGCATGGTTAAGGATGGCTTCAGTGTGTTGGGCTCTCAGCGGTTTGCAGATGATAGGACGGGCACTTTGTCTTGCCATGGCTTTAAAAGCGGGTACTCTGTGCGCTCGGTCCAGTTCGAACTGGCGTTCGAATTTTACATTGGTGATTTTTGGGATCCAGTCTTCAAGAAAGCCTAGGCACGAGCCTGCTTGATCCTCCGCACCCTTCGGGACTCCGAGTATTTGGATGTTCCCCCTCCGGTTATAGTCCTCCAACTCCGCTGTTTGCCTTTGTAGTGTTGAGGTGAGTTTTGTCAGGGTCTTCACGTCCTGATTTGAGTTGGCGGTGTTGTCCTCTATATCGCTGATTCTTTGCTCGGCTGCTGTTAGCCTGTTATTTACTGTGTTTAGGTCAGCTCTGACGGCCGCTATCTCGAGCTGAATCGCGTCCGTGGTGTGCTTTGTGGATTTAGCTAAGTCGTGGACATCTGCTAGTTTTTTTAGAATCATGTCCAGGGTGCTATTGATGTCCGGCTTCTGTTTGAGTGGGGAGTCTGATATCGTTGGCTCTCCTTTGCTCTTTTTTAGTTGTTGCTGTAGCCTAGATTCTCTATCTGCCATGATTATTTCCTGTGGTGATCTTTGGTGTTACTCAGTTCCTTCGATGTACCCAGATGCTCTTGTTGTTATGTTGCTATGTCCCCTGTTGCTATCTACATGGCGGCAGCTTCCCGATGACCCCGTGGGCCCTCGTGGCTCTCTTTTCCTTTTGGCAGCTTCCTGTGGATTCGTTTTGGCGTCTACACCTCTGTGCTGGCGTGCTGTGTTCGGCACCCCCTCTGCACTCGCGTCTATCTCGGCCTGGGGGTAGACTCTCTACTCTCCGTTGTTGCCCTCTTTGCTCTAGAGCGGCCAGGTGGAAGTCTATAGAGAGTACTGTCTACCAACTCCCTTCAGCAGGCTTCTATCCGCAGTTCGGTGCAGCGCTTGGTGCAGCGTTGCTTTTATCGCAAATGATTGCTGCTCACTCCCTTCCGCAGCCGTATATCTGATGATTGTTTCCGATTGATTGGAGCACTTTTGCGCAGACAGGTGATCCGGCCCCTAGCGCTATCGTTGTGTGACCGGCGCCATTTTGGGTATTTTATGCATCGGCGAGAAGCGGTTTCGCTTCCAATATGTCTTCTTTTCTTCGACCCCCGATCTGAGCCCGATTTTGTCCCCTCACCTGTCGGCCTGTGCTAATGTGTTCTTGTCGCTATTGGTCCCTCACCGGTTTTGTCACAACTCAGCACGCCCCCGACAGCGTCTTGTAGCAGTGTGGCGGTGCGAGGCTCCGGATAGAGGCTGGGCAGGGGGAAGCTGGGCGCACACGGTGGTATCATGGCCCTTATGCCGACGCTACAAGCACTTTCTCAGGGTTATAGCGTACCTTGCTAGCCACCGTTCATCCCCCACATCCGGAGCTTTTGAAAGCTGCTTCCCTCCTGAGTTTCGTTTTTTTATTTTTTTTATTTTCAGTTTTTGCGGTCACTGGGTCGCCATTTTGCTCACTTGTTCACTCGCTCCCTTGCTCGCTCTTTCTTTCCTTGGGGGTATCAGTGTTTTCTTCCCATTGCAGGCACCTCCGTTCCACTGTACCCCAGTTGTTGCTGTGCTCCTCACTTTCCTCTTGCTGGCGGAGTTTCTGGGTGTGCCGCTGCTTCCAGCTTAAGTTTCGGTTTCGATTTTGTCTCACAGGTTCGCCATTCTGCTACTTCTTCTCGCTCTTTCAATCCGGGGCGTACTGGTGGTTTTCGCACATTCACGGGCACCGGAGGTCACCACAACGGCGTCTTCATTAGCTGTGGTGGTTTTCGACGCACACTGGGACGCCCTCTTGCTCACTTGCCCCCTTGCCTCGTTCTTTCTTTCCTGGGGTGTATCAGTGCTTTCTCCCCATCACAGGCACCTCAGCTCCTCAGTTCCCCAGTACACCAGCTGTTGCTGTGCTCCCCACTTTCCTCTTGCTGACTTAACTTGCGGCTGATTTCGGCCGAGGAGCGGGCAGTATCTCTGCAGTATCTCCACTGTTGTTGCGTCCTTCACACCGCCCCCTTTTGCACGCACGTTCTCTTGCCGAGAGCGCTCCTGACGAGGGGGTATAGTGTATAGGGGTGTAGCGTACCTTCGATCGGTCGGTTACCCCCCCCCCCTCCTCCGGTGCTCATCCGGCGTTCTTGTGATCCGGCGGAGTTTTCTGAGTGTGCCGCTGCTCCCAGCTTACGTTTCGGTTTCGTTTTTGTCTCACAGGCTCGCCATTTTGCTCCTTCTTTCTCGCTCCTTGAGTCCGGGGCGTACCGGTGGTTTTCTCTCAGTCACGGGCACCGGAGGTCACCGCGACGGCGTCTTCATTAGCTGTGGTAGTTCCGACGCGCATATCTTCAGTTGTTGCGATCTTCCCGCTTACATCCCCTTCGGGATCGGTGTTCTTCTTCTCCGATCTGACGGAGCGACGTACTCAGGCAGCCATTAGCTCTGCCGTCCAAGCCACGCCCCCCGAGATGAATGGTTTCTAAAGTACATTTGAACTTGGCAGCCTCTCCAGCCTCAGCTCCTAAAATCCCCGTCACACGCTGCACGTAAATGTTTGACTGCAGAAGGGCAAGAGTCCCTACAACTGTGCTGGTCTCAGACTCCCACAACGACCCGGAAATACCTAGGCTAGCTCTCTTCTTGCTGGCTCTTCCCGTCTGTGCAGATATCTAGTTCTATGCTGACATTGCTGCTTGTTTAGAACATCCTCTCAAACCCACCTAGTTACCATTTATGCTTTTGATCAAATGTAGTTGAAGTATCAACCAGTAGCCACATCTTCACTTAATAATTCATCTGAAACATCTCCAATCTCCACTCCCCCTTCAATACAATTATAACTTCCACGAACATTCCCCAATTGTCTCTAATCGATACTTTCCAAACTCCCTTTAAACTTGTCTTTATGTCACTTTATAATGCGCACTAAACTACCAGCCAATTGTGCTTTAAAACGTACCAGTGGTCAAGAATATTCTCCGTGCACGAGTTGGGAGTTATTAGAGGCGAGAAGGAGATCACTGCAAGTTTAACCCACTCGAACATACCTATTCATCTTTCACACCAGACGCCTGTATGCACTCACAGGCGTAAAAAGAATGATGTAATAGTCTCGTGAAACAAATCAATAAACACGTGGCCTTTACCATTTGTAATGGACTGGCAACGATAAATCAGCAGAAATACCAGCGATCCCTGATTTATTACAGAAAGGCAATGCTTGTAGGAGTGCAAAGAATGACTGACTGGGATCTGCTGATTTTACTGCTCGACTATTTCATCCTTTTAAACCGCTAATTTGGAAAGTTGTCTTAGTTCAGCATATTTTATGAAATGGAGGTGCGTGAAGCACAGTTCATGCCCTACATGTCCTCTGTAGTGCCTGGGGCAATATGTCCTATAATTCAGCCCTAGCATGTAGAACATACTTTACTTGCTTCTAAATGAAGGGGGTGCTGACATTGTTTATTTGCTTTGCATCGTTGTGCTTTTGGGGCTTATTTCGTCACTTTGGAAAATGACCTGCCTATATATGATGGGAAGGGGAGTTTCTGAAGATAATAACACAGGGCATGTCTAGGAAGACATCCTATCTAAACAGTCACTAAACTCCTTTTAGATTTTTACCTTTCTGCGCTAGACACAAAGAAACACGTGACCATGCTCAACGTTCAGTTTACAGAATAAACCGCACTTAGGCAAATAATTGGAGAACAAAAACTGCAGCTAGGGGCGCAGTCAGTTCTATCCATTATTAGGCATCCCAGCACAAAAGGACAAACTATACTGGAATATTCCAAGATTCAAACCAATGGGCCAAAAGCACAGGTCTCCAACGAGTAGCTCGGGAGCTTCTGGTAGCACCAAGACCCTTGAAGCAGCTCTCCAAAGAGAAGCGCGGCCCAGTACATCATTTAAAGGATTTATGCACATTTCACATGAAAGAAAACAGCACTGCTTAGCTTAAGACCCTAGCCTGGCTGTCAGTCAAAGGGCTTCATGCTAAGGCACACACACTGCGCTGGCTTATGGGGCCTGCAATATTACTATATGTATCCACTCTCAGTCTAACAAAGTCGCAAGGAGAGTCGACATGTTTCAGGCCTCAGAATCAGTCACACTGTGTGTGAACAATAGGCCAGGAAAGAAGTTTGCCACAGCAGGAGCCAGAGCTGAGTCCCCTAAGTGTGGGCCCAGGGCGCCAGAGAGGAAGTGTGTGAGTTGGGTGCATGAACAGCCCAGGAGCTGAGGAGTGCAGGTGCTGGAACCAGAGCAGAGATCCTCTTCTGAGCCTCACTGTGCATTCATCTTTGTTGCTTTCCATTATATGGGTTCATTTCTGGCACAATTGCGTGTTCCTGGCATAGTAGTGTCCCTGACATAATAATTGTCATTCTTAAAATAATTTGGGCATTCTTGGTCTAGTGGCACATTCTGTCAGCCATCACTGATATACTGTAGACATGACTGAACTAAGTTTGGCCAACAGAGGCATAATAATGGCTGCCCCAGGCACAATAATGGCCATAACTTATGTCTAGCAAACATCCTGGCTGTTACTGTGTAACAGCCCTAGTACTGTGATGCCTCTGGTATAATGGTAAGCATTAATGGCATATTATAAGCATCCTTGGCATTATGGGGAGCATCCAATGCATGCAATAGTAAAGACTGGACATAAGAAGCAGATTTTGTGCATGTGAAGCCTTGGATGAAAACGACAAGCAGATACTTGGGGACTGCATATTTACTAAAAATGGAAACTGGTATTTTTAGACCAAAAACTATGTTTGAAAGAAATTCTGGAAAAATAGTTTGTCCAAATTAGAAGAGGTAATAGATAACAAAGTTTTTTTTCAAAAACGGACATAGTGTTGAAGACAAAATGGATGTATCTCGAAAACTTATTTAAAGGTGATAATTAAATAATTCAAGCAAATGCGGGGATACTTATTGCTGAGGTTATTTCCTTTGTGACAGAGGGTGCGTGCTTCTTCGGCTGTTATTTCATTAGTGATGTGAATGCATTTCTCATTAATATCACAATTCCTGACATTTCTGCTGGCAAGCCCAGCTGAAAGTTTTGGGTGGTCCCTAGTGTATTGTTAGCAGACGTGGTCATATTATAAAGCGAAAAAATTGTAAGTAGCTGAAGATGATTTTCCTTGAGCAGACAGAGCATTCATTGTAGAAAAATGTTGAAGGCCCGGGCCTAAAGATTACCTTTCTCTGCTTTGCAGCCCATGCCCACTCGAATGAACTGACGTTAGCGTAAGTTGGGATTCTGTCGTAAAACTAAAAGTCGCTCATTCAGAGGTAGATCACAAGAGAGCATATGGTGTACAGAAGTGGTGGATGAATGCAGCCGAACGTGTTGACAGCATTAAGCAAAGATTTGTACGAGTGCAATAGCAGTAGACAGGTGTACTCCACACACGCCATCGCCTCCACGGACTACATCCTCCTCGGGGACCTGAACTTCCACCTCGAGAACAACAAGGACACCAACTCCACCACCCTGATCGACAACCTCGCCACCCTCGGACTCAGACAGCTCGTGACTACACCCACCCACGCCGCCGGCCACACGCTAGACTCCATCTTTTCCGCAAGCCCACACGTCTCCTTCAACCACACCTCCGAACCCCACTGGACTGACCACCACTGCATCCACTTCACCTACAGGAAGCCCACCACGCACCACCGCACCGAACAAATGCCTCGCCGCTGCTGGAGCAGAGTCACGGAAGACCAGCTAACCACAACCCTCGCCCTGAGCCCACCCGCCGAACCCTCCGACCCCGACACCGCCGCCCGCAACCTCAGACAGTGGATCGACGACTGCGCCAACACCCTCGCCCCGCTCAAGAATCCGCCCAACAGCCACATCAGCAAGAAAGCCACCTGGTTCACCGAAGACCTCCAGGCCTCCAAACGAACATGCCGAAAACTGGAGAAGATCTGGCTCCACGAACGGACAGCGGACAGCTACGCCGCCCACAAGAGCGCCACCCGCAATCACCATCACCTCATCAGATCCGCCAAAAGGGCCTCACTCAAAGACCGCCTAGACAACAACGCACACAACAGCAAAGAGCTCTTCAACATCGTGAAGGAACTCTCCAACCCCAGCTCCAACACCAACGACATCCAGCCGTCGCAAGACCTGTGCGACTCACTGGCCACCTCCTTCCACCGCAAAATCGCCGACATCCACAACAGCTTCAACACCACGACCGCCCCGGCAACCACCGAGACCACTGCCCCCACAACCACCAACCGCCTGCTCTCCTGGACCAACATCAACGACGAGGACACCAGCGAGATCATGAACACCATCCACTCCGGTTCACCGCTAGACCCGTGCCCTCACCACATCTTCAACAAAGCCAGTACAGCCATCGCGCCCCATCTCCGGAAAATAATCAACATCTCCTTCGAGACAGCAACCTTCCCGGAAAGCTGGAAGCACGCCGAGATCACCGCCTTACTCAAGAAACCCAAGGCAGACCCCAAGGACCTCAAGAACTTCCGACCCATCTCTCTGCTCCCGTTCCCCGCGAAGGTCACCGAGAAAATCGTCAACAAACAACTGACCCGCTACCTCGAGGAGAACAACATCCTGGACCCTTCCCAGTCCGGCTTCCGCAGCAACCACAGCACCGAAACCGCCCTCATCGCCGCCACCGATGACATCAGGACCCTGCTAGACAACGGAGAAACAGCAGCCCTCATCCTCCTGGACCTATCAGCCGCCTTCGACACGGTCTGCCACCACACACTACGAACACGCCTTCACGACGCCGGGATCCAAGAGAAGGCCCTGGACTGGACCACATCCTTCCTTTCCGGCAGAACACAAAGCGTCCGCCTCGCCCCCTTCCGATCCAAGGCCACCAAGATCATCTGCGGCGTACCCCAAGGCTCCTCCCTCAGCCCAACGCTGTTCAACATCTACATGGCACCCCTCGCCCACGTCGCCCGACAGCACAACCTCAACATCATCTCCTACGCCGACGACACCCAGCTGATCCTCTCCCTCACCAAAGACCCTCACACCGCCAAAGCCCACCTCCACGAAGGAATGAAGGCCGTCGCCGAATGGATGAGGACCAGCCGCCTGAAGCTGAACTCGGACAAGACGGAGGTCCTCATCCTTGGTTCCAACCCTTCAGCCTGGGACGACTCCTGGTGGCCGACATCACTGGGAACAGCCCCGCCACCCACCGACCACGTACGCAACCTAGGGGTCATCCTCGACCCCATCCTCTCCATGACTAAGCAGGCCAACGCCGTTTCCTCATCCTGCTTCAACATCCTCCGAATGCTCCGCAGGATCTTCAAGTGGATCCCCACTGAAACAAGAAAAACAGTCACCCAGGCCCTCGTCACCAGCAGGCTGGACTACGGAAACGCCTCTACGCAGGAACGACGGCTAAGCTCCTGAGACGGCTGCAACGCATCCAGAACGCCTCTGCACGTCTTATCCTCGACATCCCCCGACGCAGCCACATCACACCCCACCTGAGAGACCTGCACTGGCTCCCTGTCAACAAGAGGATAACCTTCAAGCTCCTCACCCACTCACACAAAGCACTCCACAACTCCGGACCAGCCTACCTCAACAGACGACTCAGCTTCTACACCCCCACCCGCCAGCTCCGCTCGATCAGCCTTGCCCTCGCCACAGTCCCCCGCATCCGGAAAACGACCGCCGGCGGCAGATCCTTCTCCCACCTCGCCGCCAAGACCTGGAACACCCTCCCCACCAACCTCCGACAGACCCAAGACCTACTGGCCTTCAGAAGACTCCTCAAGACCTGGCTCTTCGATCAGTAGCAGCACCACCCCCCTCTTCCCCCAGCGCCTTGAGACCCTCGCGGGTATGTAGTGCGCTTTATAAGTGACATGATTGATTGATACTCCATGCTGTCTATGTTGGCTGGAGTACGTACACTGACCCTTTAATGAGTGCTGTTATAAGCCATCTATATGTTGAAGGCAGTATGAATCCTGGTGACACTTTACTCAAGAAATATAAGAACTGACATGACAATTCATGTGTTACCATGTCTGCATCCATTCCCCGGCAAGCCGAAGGTCTAGTGTTAAAGGACAAGGAAGATACAGTAAAATAAAAGGGTTACAAAATAAAAATGAGGATCATAGATATGATCTTATGAGGTCCAAAAAGACCCTCGGATGATTCCTGCTTTTCAATACGGTATTAATCTGTTATAATCTTGTGTACTATGGTACATCCCATCCCCCCCTCCCCTTCTGCCCTGCTTGGCATGTGCCATGCATTTGTTGTTGAACATTCCACAGCGGTCTTCACCTGACTGGATCTGTGGTGGTGTGTGCTGGTAATAAAGAAGACCTCCGTACTTCCTGAATTACAGAGTATTCTTTTGTAATATTGGCGACGGTTAACCGTGTGGGGACGGTTCACCCCCACCCCCAACTTATGCTCCAGTGCCAGCCGTGCCTCTCCTCCAAGGCTGTAAGTGTAATGGAACCTATAAGTACTGTGAAACTGTTCTTACCGTTGGAGACAAATTCTTCTCATGTGCGACCGTTGCACTCTGGCCCGTCTGCTGGTTTCCACGCCATGTGTTGTTGACAGGTGCCGGCATCCCCTCTCTACGATTACTTCAGTGCTGTTGATCCTGTGTTCTGGTGGCAGGTGGGAGACCGCTTCTGTTCCGTTGTTGCTGCCTTTTGAGTGTCCCATCGCCTTCCCAGCTGCTCTCTGGATCCGGGACAAGCAGCGGAAGTTCCTCAACTGCCTCCTCGTCAGCTGAGGGCGGTTCTACGGGCACTGCCTTGCCTGCTTGGGGCGGTCTCATCTTGCTTTTCTCAGCTGCCACTCTCGTCAGCCATGGGCGGTTCTATGAGCGTTGCCCATCAGCTGAGGGCTACACCATTAGTTTCGCTGATAGGCACAGCTAGTATCTTGTTCTTCTGCATTTTTGTTCCTTCATTGCCTGTCAGTACCCTCGCTGATAGGCACAGCAGCACTCACATTTCATTGAAATTTTGATCACTGATGGGCACAACTGTTCCTATGGTAGTCAACAAGCAGGCGTCTGCCTGCCTTTAGTTTCACGCTGATAGGGACAGCTGCTATCGATCTTTTCTACATGTTTCTATCTTCTTTGCCTGTCAGTACCTTCGCTGATAGGCACAGCTCACACAATATCTCAGCAGCTATTTCGACCTCCAGTTGCCTGTCAGTTACGTTTGCTGATAGGCACAGATTTTTCAGGCCTGTCCATATCTGTTAATTACCATTTCCAGCAACCAGTTTTACGATTGCCAACAGCAAGTCTTGTTTTATTTAGTTGTACTTTGTTTCCAAGGTTCTCACGCTGCTCATAATTTGTCACGCTGATGGGTACAGCTGTTCCGCTATTGGTAATCACCTAATGGGAGCGTCTGCCTGTCATTATTTTCACGCTCATAGACACAGCCTGTAGTTCCTTAACAGCACTGCTCTTCCTCATTTTTGTTTCCTATTATTATTTGGCCGGAATCTACTGTCTTCGCTCGTGCAATTGTCTATGGCTATCGTAAATATGTCACAGCCACCTCCGTTCCTTAACGAGGTGGGAGAACCCCTACTGCCATGGAAACAGTGGTTTGGGTTATTGGAATCATACCTAATTGCTATCGGAGGGGAGAAATTTTCTCTGTTGCATAAATTACACACATTACTCCACAACTTAGACATTGAAGGTTGCAAACCTTACGACAACATTTCGTCGACTTTGCATGAGGAAGCTGATAGCGATGAAGATGAAAATGTTTTCCTAGTCAGGGTGAACAGACTTGAGAAACATTTTGGGAAGAAAATAAATGTTGTTCTTGAAAGACACAAATTCTTTTCAAGGGTACAAGGTCAAAATGAGAAAGTGAAACCTTTCATTGTGGCATTGAGAGGTCTAGTGAATACATGTGAGTTCGAGTCTCTTCAAGACTCTCTTATCAGAGACCAATTGGTCAGGTGCACCAACAACCAGAAGATCCAAAAAAGACTCCTGATCTCAAGGAAGCCATCGACATAGCTGTTGGAATTGAACACACTGCTGATTGTATGATTGTAATGAAAGATGGGGTGACAAGCAAGCAAATGTTAATGTTATTAACAAACAAGAAGTTGTGCACAATCTTAAAAACAAAATTTCCAACACACAGCCTTTAGGTGGTAGGCCGAAGTTCTACAGATGTGGTAGTCCTAGTCACTTAGCGAACAATGCGATTTGTCAAGCTAGGACAATGGTATGCCACAAGTGTGGCAAAAAGGGTCATTTGGCAAGGGTGTGCAGGGAACAGCGTACCAAACCTGTACTGGCTATTTAATTTGAATGGCCTTCAGATACCAAATTATAGTTCCAATTACAAAGTGGTAAGGATGTAACTGGTTTTCCTTCGTGTTGCATCACATTAGATAAAAAAACAGTGACAGTGTTTGCCGACTTATGTTCCCCTTACACGTTAGTGGATGTCAAATTGTTTTCACAACTATTCCCTCTTGGCAAGAGGTATTACAGTCCCCTGACATTCAACCGGGGGGCTACAATGGAGACCCCATACCTCTGCTCGGGATGACAACCATGGATATTGGGTTCAGGGGAAGACATACAGTGGGTAAAGTCTACGTCACGCAGAAGGGATCTAATTTGTTGGGTTGGACACCAAAAAGAATTGGGTATGAAGTTGGATCCCAATAGTCCTGACCAGGTCCTTCTTGTGGATCCATCTGTTGGGGGAATGGACGTGTGCAAAGATTTCTCTAAGGTTTTCTCTGAAGAACTGGGATTACTACAAAATCGCAAACACTCCTTCAAGCTAAAATCCAACGCTAAACCAGTTGCGTATAAGGTGAGTCTCATCCCCCACATGATGCAAGCCCCTCTTCAAAACGAACTGGACAGGTTACTAACTTTGGGTGTCATCGAACCTATTGAGAGTTCCCAGTGGTTGGCTCCCATAGTCCTCATTACTAAAGCATCGGGGAAGGACATTAGACTATGTGTGGACCTGAGACATCTCAATGAGAACATTTGGGTGGACAGACACCCACTGCCACGTATTCATGAGATCCTCACTTTAATCAAGGAAGCAAGTTGTTTTAGTGTCTTAGATCTTTCATCCGCATACCATCAAGTGGAGCTCCATCTGGATTCCCGTCACCTTACATCCCTTGTGACCCCCCTTGGAGCATTTCAGTTCCTACAAATGCCATTTGGGCTGGCTTCAGCCGCCGCTGCTTTTCAGAGAATTATGCAGCATGTGCTGAGGGATCTTCCGGGGACTTTGTGCTTCCAAGATAACATCCTCATCCATGGAAAGGATGTAGAAGAGCACAATATCACGTTGAGGAAAGTCTTGTCCAATTTAGAGAAGGCTGGGCTTACTTTAAGATAAGAGAAATGTCGTATTGGTGTCGGGTCAGTAGAGTACCTCGGTCACACCATCTCACATGACGGCATTAAGCCCAAATTAGATCTGGTAGAGGCTATTCAAAATACTGCTGCCCCGAAATGCATCGAAGACCTCAAATCTTTCCTGGGTCTATCGGAATATTATTCCAAATTTGTCCGCACTTATGCAAGTATTGTGGAACCGTTGCGAAGCTTACTAAAGTCCAGGGTCTCTTTTATTTGGAGCAATGAATGTCACAATGCTTTTGCTGCAGTGAAGGAGGGCATTGTGGCTGCCCCGTCCCTAGGTAGGTTCGATCCCACCAAACCTACTGTGCTTTGTACTGATGCCAGCAATAAGGGCTCAGGGGCTAGTGTTTCTCAATATGTGGAGGGTAAGGAGAAAATCGTGGCGTTTGCTTTTCGTGCCTTGAAAGGTGCTGAGAAAAACTACTCCGTGGTTGAAAAAGAGGCTCTTGCTTGTTTTTGGGCGATAAGACATTTCCATTTTTTTTGTGGGGCATTCATTTTACTGTGAAGACCGGCCATAAGCCCCTTATGTATGCCTTCACCATGAAAGGCTCGGTCAGGACCACTCTCAGGATATCAAGATGGATTCTGGGACTTGAAGGGTACAATTTCAGGGGCAAATACATTCCAGGAACCCTAAATGTAGTGGCAGATTTTTTATCCCGCTCTCCGACCAGTGTGGAGGAGGAGCCAGATGTTGGGGATTGTGATGAGGTGGTTTTGAAACTATCAAGCTTGAATAAGGAAGAGTGGGAGGTTTGTGTGGATGCTGATCAGGAGATGTGTTCCCTGAAAGATTACATAAGGAATGGTTGGCCAGCTGCAAAATGTGACCTTCCACCCTCGTTGGGTAAATACTGGGATGTGAGGATTGAGTTAAATATATACAAGAGGGAACTGTTTGCAGGGGTGAGAAAACTGTCCCACCGGAGAAGCTTAGGGAGAAAATTGTTGAATTGACCCATATAGGTCTTTTATGGCATAGCCTCACCAAGAACAAAGTACACATGGATTAATGGTGGCCGGGAATGGATGCTATGACAGAGAACATTGTAAGAGATTGCTTGGAATGCAGTAGGAGTGATAAAATACACCAAACCCGGAAGCCCCCTTGTCCCCCGTAGCTGTTCCTGATAGCTCATGGTCCAAGCTAGCACTTGACATCATTGGCCCACTCAACCTCAGAATGTTGAAGGAGCGTTTTATTCTGGTATTAGTGGACTATCACACTTGTTGGGTGGTTTTCAAGTGTGCGCTCCAAATCGACACTGAGGCTTTCATTCATTTCTTGAAAGGGGTGTTCTTTGAAGAAGGTATCCCTGATATCTTAGTGACTGACAATGGAGTACAACTCACCTCAGAAAACATGAAAGAGTTCTTATGCGAGTTTGGTGTTACGCACCACAAAACAGCATTGTGCTGTCCCCACACAAATGGGCTAGTAGAGCGGATGAACCACATGTTCAAGGAATGTCTCCAAAGAGCAGAAATACTAGGTTCTCCTGCCATTTCTGCTTTGCAGGACACTATTTGGGCTTATCGCTCAACTCCCAACAGTGTTACAGGGGTTTCCCCATTCTCATCTTTAAAGGACAGATCTCCAAAGACCAAGTTATTCCCACCAGGGTTGAGGAATAAAGGTGCGTGTGATCCAGCGTGACAAATATAATTTCTTCTCCTGTGGACATAACATCCAGATTGGAAACACTCCTTTTCAACAACTATACCAATATGACGGTGGGGCCCATAACACCTCATATACATTCACTCACTCAAATATTCCCTGGATCTCATCCACCTTTACCTAGGAGAAAAAGTTAAAGACTGCTGGAAGAGAACGGGATACCTTTTTAAAGTTGGCAAGATATTTTCTCAAACATCATACATAATTAGATTAAATCCTGTCGATTTCTAAAACATCAAGGTATTCCGCTCATTGGTCGATGGACCAACTAGTAGGAATCAGTTGATGGTGATTAAGACCAGCTCAATCACTTTAACTTATTAATATTTGCATTTATTATTGAGCTAAAGAACCACAGACTCATAGTTTTAATTTATAATAAAGTTTATCTAAAGGTTTAAAGATGCATAGGAAATCTCAATTTTATTAATCAATTAATACATTTATTATCATTATAAGGAACAAACTTTAAAGAAATTATGCATACCCTTTTAGATGGAAAAATAAAGTTCGTCACAGCAGATAGATTGCAGATCACAGCATAAAACTCCCAAAAACTGACTGACTGTCCCGCTAAACAGGCCTCCTCTACAGGTCACCTATACAGGTTTCCCGCAAACGTTCCCGTTCCTTCCCAGTCAGATTTAAAACAAAAAGATTAATTATTTTAAAAGAAAATGGCCTATAGAAAAATAGCAGCGGTTCTCCAGCATCAGCGTCCAGTGCTCAAAAATTATGTATGAATAGCGCTCCTCCTACTTAAGAGTAGGTCCTCTTATACCCTATTACTAGCTTACTAAACAGAAATGTTTCAATCTTTGGGGCAAGATTCACGCTAATTGGTCCATTGGAGGGGTGGCAAACATCTCCTCATTGCCCTCCTTGTTCAAACCAGTTCAGACAAATGTTTATAATTTCGTCCTTTCACACGGTTTTAGGACATTACCAATCCGATTGACAGTTCCTCACTTGTAACTTCTCTTGTATCTTTATTAAAACAGTTCATTGTTAATTCACGGCTGCATCTTCGGTTCCCATGCATTCTCGCTGAGTCCCTTTTTGGCACCCATCTTGCTGATAGGTCATGGTGACCTTGATCCCCTTTTCATTCTGGGCTTCTATAAGCAATCACGTGGTATATTTCTGCAGCTTTTCTTCCGCTTGGAAGCCATTTTGCACTTGCGCGTTAAGCTCATCTACCTCGGCAGCCATTTGTACAGCGCGGCCTAGCAGGCCTGAGCAAACTATTATGAAAACAAATACAATAATAGTTAAGAATAAAGAAAATAAACCTTTTCGTTTCCCACCCGTCTTTCTACGTACCCCAATTAGGTGTTACCTAGCAAAAGTGTCATATAAAGCTATGTTTACTTACCATCCGCATATTTTTGCCACAAATACAATTTACTACATAGCACAAATCATGCAATATCACTCTAATTAGTATGCAAACCACTATGTAAATGTTAAGCCACTTTTTACAATTGTAAGTAGGTTAGTTTGCACATAAATTGCAGGTTACCGAAAATGTCTATTAGAAGACGTAAAATATTGATTAATTGTCAAATTAATTAATAACGTTAATTATTAATATTAATATTAGGGGGTTCAAAAATTTCTCATTTACCTTGCTCCATCACGTGTTTAGTGGACCGTGATGAAATTTCGAGGAGAATTGATGAACACCAGGTCAAGTACAAGAATAGATATGATTTGACCAGACATATCAAATCCAGAGGGTTTCAAGAAGGAGAGTGGGTTCGGGTGGATCTTCCCAAACCACGGAGGAAGGAAGCCTCTAGATTTTCTGAACGTATCAAGATTGCCAGGGTGAGCAGGAATGTGGTTCATTTTGGAAAATGGTCAAACCTGGAGTGTGGACAGAATCATTCCACACAGGCTTGTGAATGGGTCTGGGGAGGGTCCATTGCAGAAAGTTGTGAAGGTGTACGACCAACCCTACGCTCTTAGGAAATCTCAGAGGACAAAGTCTTCACCTGTATGGGCTAAGGACTATAGCTCTACATGAGCACTGCTTGCATAAGTTGTCATGACATTGTTAACTTTATATTGGGTTATTTCTGTGCATCTCTTTCCCCCTATTCCTTTTTTCTCCATCTTTTTCCCTTTTGCTCACCCTATGTAAAAGAGGTGTGTTATAATCTTGTGTACTTTGGTACATCCCATCCCCCCTCCCCTTCCGCCCTGTTTGGCATGTGCCATGCCTTTGTTATTGAACATTCCACAGCTGTCTTCAGGTGACTGGCTCTGTGGTGGTGTGTGCTGGTAATAAAGAAGACCTCCGTATTTCCTGCGTCACAGAGTATTCTTTTCTAATACATTCCTTGACATATTCATGTAAAAATTTGAAAGAAAATATACATTATTTGAGTTTTGGTTTATGTTCAATGGCATTATGGAAGAGAAAAAGGATTATTGTGCACAGTATATTTTCAGCACCACAATTTAATTTGTGGGAAATAATGATATAGTCAGATTCGTGTTCTCCCATTCCCCACACTGCAGGAGGCCAGAGGAAGGAATCGCAAACTTTTGAAAGCATCTGAAAAATTCAATTCGCCTTTACCATTCGTGTGCATACCAATCTAACAGACCCTAATAAAAGCAGCCAGGCAGCTTGGTTGCCCTTTCCTAGTTACACTCTTTTGTCAATAAACACTTTCATCAAAGAAAATGAACATTTACCATTAGTGAGAGATGTAGACCTCAAAGATTATCTTCCCTCCAGTAAGCTCTGTATAAATACATTTTTGAGTCTGGATGTTAGTGCTTGTCGAGAGCAGAAGAGTAGGTATACTGGATCTCTTGGGTAGTGGTGCTGTGGACCATGTTGCATGCTGGTAGCTCCTTGAGGATCTGAGGGGATGAGTGGTTTCTGATGGAGCACCATGGCTTGAGGATGGGGCAGTGGCATAACGTAAAATGATGCCCCCCATGTAGAATTTGGTGAAGGTGCCCTGCGACTCACAGAACTGCTAGTGCTGGAGTGTTTTGTCTCGTGACGGGTTGAAGGGCTGGAGGCCAACATGCTTGGTGATTGAAGTGGTTATTTGTGTATTTGTGGATGTGGTGGGTGGGTGGCTACTGGAATAGTGCTCCTTATTGTTGTGGTGGATATCTTCTCCACACACTTGCCTCATCTGTAAAAAATCCTACCATAGAAGGCTGAAACTCTCATAATTATTCCAGCAATTTCCAGGAGTCCATACTGCACACCAATCATGTATAGAAGTGAAAGCTTACGTTTTTCGTGCCCACCAGTCAACTGCTGCCTGGGCCGGTTTCTCAGCCCGCTGTGATGTGCTGATGTGTCTTTATTGTTTGTTGGGATACTGTAAGCTACTCTTTTTATCATGTGCATGGCTTGTACATTTGTCTCCTTCAATGTGTCGTTAATTAATTGTACCTTTTCAAAAGATGCGAGTGAGCCCCCTTTCAGTGTATTATGGTTAAGAATGCATTAATTGAATTTGCGTTGCACTTTTGCGCCAGTGCATTCCTGTGCCATGCCTTAAAATGAATTTAGTGCATTACAGTGTCACCTTGTTTGTGGCGAAGCAGCATTCTTTCTTGAAATTCGAATGGGCTTTTTTATTTTTTAAACTCACAACATCTTGAACACTTATGAGTAGCAGTTGGACGCGTTCATACATTGCATTGCTTAAATAGGCTTAATATTGTTTACAGGACCTTCTTGTGAACCTGAGAGCACACTGTATTTGTTTTATTGGATGGCTACATGATTTGCACATGTCTCAGGTCATTACAACTAAAAGCGCAGCCAAGGCCGGGCTACAAGAAATCGTTCCCATTCAGTGAGCTGATGATTGTATGCGGCATTGCCTCTGAATGTGATTTTACAGTTAAACAATACAACATATAATTAAATTGAGCTTGATTTATTTAAAAGTATAAAAAGTTCCGTTCTTATAGAATTATAAACAGAAAAAAAGTTTCATTGCAGAAAACAGGCGTGCTTTAAGTTGATTTGGGCAATTTTATGGAATAATACCATATGAGAGAGCATGCGACCACCTCATGCAAATCTCGTGCATGAATTGATATTAACAATTACAGGGGTCCCTGCTGATGCTTTCTATTTACATAAGTATAGGTCTTATGTAGTGTGAATCTAGCTACAGGGTCTCGTGGCGGTGGAAGCAATGGGCTTCTGCCTGACCTTAACCCCCCAACAGTCTCTGGCTGGTGCCCATATTTATAGACCTCCGGGTCATGCTGGCTCATGCCTGAAATCATTAGGCAGCGCACTGGCTTCATGGGCCCTTAGGCTGGCCCACTTTATAGTCCTTGGGGACTTTAACGTCCATTTAGAAAATACATCTGACCCACTGGCCTCCGCACTCTTGGACACCATGAGCCCCTTTGCACTCAAGCAACAGGTCTTTGGCTCAACCCATCAAGCTGGCCATACACTAGACCAGGCATTTTCCAATGTGAGCCTAGAGGTGTCAGAGCCAACCCCCCTGGCATGGTCTGATCACCACCTTATCCCATTCATGTGGCCGCAAGAATCAAAGAGGCCCTTCCTTAGGGAAAATACCCAGGTCTTTTACCGGGCCTTCCACAAAGTTCAGCAAAGCGATCTAACTCAAGCTCTGGTAGCGAACACTCCAGTCCTGTTTGGCTCTCTTGAAGAGGATGCTGCGTGCCTGGATAGTTGGATCAAAGAGACTATTAATGAGTTAGCCCCTATCTTGGCACGCCATTCATCCAGGACTAAACCAACAGCCCCCTGGTTTAATGAGGACCTTAGAACAAGCAAAAAACAATGTAAACATCTCAAAAGGAAATGGAGGCGTAACTTCAATCTAGAGGATAAAGCGACCTATAAGTTAGTATTGAAGAACTATCATGCAAAGATGCATTTTGCTAAAAGGGCCTTCTTTGGAAGGAAGATCGATGAGGCTGGTAACAAATCTAAGGAGATTTTCAGAATTGTGAAATCTTTTCTTAGACCTTATGACATTTATTGGAGATTGCCAACCATCAGCAGATTACTGCGAGGACCTGTAATTATTTCTTTCATGACAAGATTACTACCATTCAGGCAGTTCTTCTTAAAAACATACAATCTGATTCTATCATCTCTGACTTAACTGAAGCTTCTATCCCTATAACGGGATGCTCCACTTTGGCCAGTTCCTTCCCTATAGCCCTGGAGATGTCCTTGTCCGCTATTAAGAGCCTGAAGTCGGCCTCTCCTTCTGACCCATGCTCTACAGCTATGGTGACCAAGATTGCTCAGGTCATCAATCCTATTGTAAATAGAATACTAAATACCTCTCTATCATCTGGCAAGGTTCCAGCACACTGGAAAAGAGGAAAAAGTGCTACCCCTGTTAAAAAAATCCACAGCTGATCCGAAACAGCCAGCAAGCTACAGACCTATCTCCCTCCTCCCTGCTTTTTCCAAAATATTGGAAAAATCAGTTAATGGACAATTGTCCCAATTCCTTGCGGAGAACAAACTTTAATACTCTAGTCAATCAGGTTTCAGGCCACACTTCAGCACGGAAACAGCGCTCCCGGAAGCAGTGGAATATGTTAGAAGCACCCTTGACAAGGGAGGTAAGACCATCCTGATTATGCTGCATTTATCTGCGGCCTTTGATACTGTTCCTCATCAAAGGCTGCTCGAACGTCTTCAGGCAATAGGGATTAGGAACACTGCCCTGAACAAGCTTTCCTCTGTTCTGGACAACAGAAGCCAAGAAGTTTGGCTGCCTCCTTTCTCGTCCAAAGCTCGCACACTGACGGTGGGATTTCTTCAGGGCTCAGCGCTGAGCCATACTCTTTTTAATGTCTATCTTGCTTCACTGGTGGCACTGACAGAGTCGTTGCGTGTGAAAGTAATCTCATATGCAGATGACACCCAGCTTCTCTTCTCCTGTGGAAAGGGAGAGGAGCTAGATGGGGAGGCTATCACAAACTGCCTCTCCAAGGTGTTTAAGTGGTTGACTAGGAACCAACTAAAATGCAACCTGGATAAGACCGAGATCATGATCTTCGGTACATCTTCCCCTAACCTTTGGAGATCTTGCTGGTTGAAGGAGGCCCGCATCCGGCCCCTCTACAAAGTATTGTAAGGAACCTAGGCATAAAATTTGATAAGGCCCTCTCGTTTCAACCTCAGATTCAGGCTCTGACAAGCTCCTGCTTTGGAATGCTTCGGATGCTGAAAATATTCCTGCCTCTACTGTCAGAGTCTGCTAGGAAAACGGTAATCCAAGCACTAATAACCTTGAGACTGGACTATGGTAATACCCTTTACCTTGGTCTCCCAGAGCACCTTCTGTGCAGACTTCAGGTTGTACAGAATTCGGCAGCTCGGCTGCTACTCAGTCTTCTCCCTATATCACTAATGACTGCTCCCTTGGAGGCTCTTTCTTGGCTCCCAATGAGAAAGAGGATATAATTTAAGGCCATGGTTTTAATTCATAAAGCCCTGCATGGTTCAGGTGCCGGCTATCTGAGATAGAGGATCCATGACTACATCCAGGCCCGCAACTTTTGCTCCTCCTGGCTAAAGTCCCTCGTATCTGCCGGCTCAGAACAGGCGGCAGATCATCTTATTTAGGGCCGCTCAACTGGAACAAGCTCCTGAGGGAACTGCGTCTAACCCTGGACCTTCCCGTCTTTAAAAATAAACTGAAAACCTGACTTTTCACACAATCTGTATAAGTTTAACATGTTAATGCTGTCCTGTCTTTTGCGCCGAGATACTCCTGGGAGTAGCTGTGCGCTGTATAAATCTTTATGACATAACATAACAAAGCAGCACTGTGCTTTACAATATGAGGGTTACCATGGGAAGCACAGAAGAAGGAGTTGAGCAAAGATACAACATCGTGACAGCATCATAACTCATAGTTTATGGCGAAGAGGGGAAACATGCTAGAATGCCACTGACGGGGATGCAAGAGAAATGGCAGCTAGGTTAATGGCAGAATGAGAGGGAAGGAGGATAAAGAGCGAGAATTTTTAGCATGGACCCTGAATGGTTACCTGTAAGAAGATTTTGCTTGAAGAGATGGGTTTTCAGCTCCTTGCAGAAAAAGACAGTGGATAGGACTGGCTAGCCCAAGGCTGGGATGGTTTTTCCATATAATTGGGGCTAAACAAGAGAATTCTTGCCATTTCATCTTCTTGTTCCGTACTATGAAGAGGTAGGCTGTGAACAAGAAAGTCAAATCAAAATTAAAATACATGTTCATTTTATTCATGAAGAAAGTGCCCACAACTGTAAAGCAACTGGCAAGCCTCCAGTCTCCAGCACAATTGACAAATCTGTCACTTTGGAGCTTGAGGTCACCATTCCAATCCAGAACATGAGGAACAGAACATTACAGTACCAGGTAAGTAAATCAGGTACGCGATTACAATGTATTGCAAAGTGAATACAACAACACCTTCCCCTTTTAACAAGAAAAAACTCTCACTAAAAATGAATAAATAAAGTTGTCATTAAATTTACTTGGTGTCTTAGACATACGAGAACTAACTTTCCTTTTTATGTTACAATGGTCTTTATTGGATATATCATGTGAAGACTGAGAAATACCTTGTTCGTTATGAGAAGCACTGCACACAACATTTTCTGAATTGCAAATTGATGGTGATATCTTTTGTTTCACCATCCCTTTCCATCAAGTAAAATAGGTCCCTTAGTTACTTCAACAACCTGAACAGGTAAGGAACAGAAAACTTTGAATCTCCTCTTATTAATACTTTAAATGGTCTCTTAATCAACACCCGATCACCTGCCCACAAGATCTTGTCTTTAGAATTGTATTATTCATCAAAGTAATTCTTCTTCATAACCTGTGGAGCTCTGGAGTCGTCTTATCTTCAGAAGGACTTTATTCTCCCTATCAGGTCTAAATGTTGCCAGCACATATTTTTGTGTTACATTTAATGAGATTTCATTGCTCTCTACAATTTTTTGTGAGCCAATCATATTCCTTTGTTTTTTTAACCATTCTGGAGAAAAAAAGCTAATATGAGCTATCCTTCCTCTGATTACAGTGAAATGAGAGACATCAGTATTGCTATGTGGTGATACATTGTAATTTCAAACCTTGGGTTTTTAGGAATCTACACACATCATGACCCGAAGCTAGTGCAGTTTGGATTCCTTCTTTCATAACCTATTAGCCCTCTCCACTGAGTCATTTCTAATTTGGAGAATATAAAGCAACCTGGAAATGTTTTATAGCATAGAGTTTTTAAAATGAACACATGCGATTTGAAACAAAATGTGTACCGTTATCCGTTACAATTCCTTCTGGCGTATCTTCCAAATTGAAGACATTGTCTAAGAACATAATAGCAGAATCAGTGCTGGGAGAATCAGCAAAAGAAAAGTACATCCATTTAGAATAATAATCAATTAGCAAAATGAAATATCTCATATTTCTTTCTAAAACAGAATATGGCCAAAGAGGTGTAATCCCACCTTCTCCCAGGCCCTATCAGGGAATTTCACTAGTCTTCCAATGTTTGTATTGGCCTGCACATCCAGCGACGGCCACCAATTAAATTGTTTCAATCTTTTGCAGTTCTTAGCAATACCCAAGTGGCTCCGATACTCTAATCAGATGAGGTCCTTTTTTAAACTCTCAGGGGGTACAAAAAGATCACAGCTCATAACCATATCATTTACAACAGATAGTTCCTCGGTAATTTGAGAAAATGCCTTCAAATCACCTGATAAACATCTATTTCAGGCCAATTATTCATAATAAGCTATTTCACTTTCTGTAGTTTCTCAACTCACACATGCATCAATCCACTCTGTGTCATTTACTCTGTTTGCACTTTCACTTGCAGCTCCAATGCAGCCACAACACACTCCTAGTCAACCATTAAATCATCCTCATATGCATCCTCTAGTGGCATTTGTGGCAGGCAATCAGCTTGAATATTCTTCCCACCTGGTAAATGTCTACCATAAATATACTCCTAAAGTTTTGACACTGGTCTTAGCAGTCTGACAGATGTTTTACTAGAACTACTGCCACTAAGAATGTGAACCAATGGCTTCTGGTCAGTGTACAGTTCAAATGCACAGTCCAAATATGCATTCTGAATTTTTCCACTGCCAATGCACATTCCAATGCCTCATGCGCAGTAATGCTGTAAAGTGTTTCAATGTACTTTATTGTTCTAGAAGTTAAAGCTAGAGTCTGCTCCTTACCTGCCACCCATTAACTTAAAGCAGCCCCTAAACCTGTCAAGCTTGCATCAATAGTGGTAAGGACTTTAATTCTTGCTTTAAAGACACATTAACCCTGGTGCTTCCTCAATCAACTTTTTAACATTATTTAAAGCTTCATCCAACTTACTCGGCCAGAAAAACTCCACCCCCTGTATTGGCAGAGCTCTCAATGGTTCTACCACATGTGTATGGTATTCTGCTAAACTTAAGAGTGACCAAAGAGCATATCTATCCCTATCTGGAGCTGCATCCCTAATATCTTTAATTAAACAAAACATATGTTTCATGCCGGATGCACAGATCATGTGTCGTAAGTATTCCACTTCTTGTGTTCCAAATTTACTTTGCTACATCTGACAATTATGCCTGTTCGTAAGAGTGTAGTTAAAACACTTTTCAAAATCCTATTACATGACTAAATATTTTCTGCCAAACTCAAAATATCAACTTATTATGCGTGTACACCCTTTAAATAACCAAATAAATTGTCCATCAAATTTTGGAATACGCTAGCCACTGAAACAATTCCAAACGGCAGACTAAGGTACTTGTAAACACCAAAATGTGTAAAAAAAAGTGGTGAGGTACTGTGATTCTGGTGTAAGTGCTGTTTGGTGGTATGCTAAACACAAATCAATGATTAAAAAAAATGTTTCTCCCCCCAAATTGGGTAATAAATGATGTACTAGGGAAGAGGATGGCAATGTATAAGAACACTTTTATTCAAACTATGTAAGTCAGCACAAAGTCTAATTCCACCTGATTTTTTTCTGAGCTACCACAACAAGGGAAACCCACTGGAAAGAATCACTTGACTTAATAATACCACCAAAGCACAATTTATTTCAAAACCTGGTTAAGTTCCTCTCCTATTTTAAGTGTATCAGGACACATTTGAGCATTTGGTTTGAGTTTGATGTGATGTTCAGATCCCTTTAGCATTCCCACCTGTTTATGAAACACATCACCAAATTCATGCAAAATACTTCAAAATTGGTTTCGTTTGCAACATTGTCTATGTACAATGGCATATCACCAACAACTTCAGGGTTCTCTTCTCCTTTTACTGATCCCAATCATTATCACAGTTTCCCCTTGTGGAGCAGGCATAGCATTAAAGTTTTCAAGATTGCCAAATAACTATGCCACTTTACTTGCTGATGTCTACCCTGTGGCATCTACTGACAAAGTAATTTTTTAAGATTCTCAACCAGTGTTTCCACTTAAATGGAGGCTTTCCAGGATGCTGAAGAAAAGGAGGTGTGGAATCTGTTGTGAAGTTGCAATGTCAATTTATGTGTTATACTATATAAATTGTAATTTTCCTGAAGCAGAATGCATTCAGCATAAATGCATGCACAATTACCTGTGAAAGTTCTGAAAAGATGTCAGATGTTAAAGGATACACTTCTGTGCTAAATAAAAACTATCCAAGATCAGGCCCATGCACAACCTCAACGTCTGAGGCTAGCACTGGAAGATAAATTTAAATCATTTCATATAAAGGCTAGCACTAAACAATGTGTGTGATCCTCATGCTAGAACTCAAGGTAAGCTCGCAGGGTAAATAGTTAAACTGATTCCTCTTCAGGAGGAATGTCCAAACACTAACTAAATGCATACATATTACGTCTTGCAGCCCATAATCATGCTTGTCAGTTTCCTGTTCTGACTTTCCATGCAGTCTCTTACTCATGTATACATGTAGTTGTTGCTTACTGGCTTAGTTCTTCAAGGTTTGACTATCGCAACCATGGATGCCTTAACTTGGTTCAATTTACCAATGCTTGAGCATTGTAGCCTCACACAACCCTGCTCAACATAGTAGTTGATGTGAGGTCCCTGCTTTATAAGTTACTAACAGTCCCCTAGAAAGGGGTCAAGGACGCAGTGGCAATTCATATCCAATTTTGTTGTTTAGAATATCACTCAAAAGTGCTGCACTAAGAAAAGACACTTTATGCTTAAAAGTGTTTGTTACAAAAGTCTCATCCTGTTTCTTAGCACATGAACACATAACCACACAGAATATTTTTATGATAGCACTAATGCATGTCACGAATAGCGAGAAAAGTATGAACATTTCTAACATGGTTGGAATGTCATTTGGCAACCCTTACACCCTAGAGACTACTTCTATGCACTATACTATGAGAGCATGGAGTAGCTACCTTACATGTAGAGTTTCTTGGGCTTCAGCACACTGCATACCTGTTTACAGCAAGAAGCTGTAATTATCAGAAGGCAGGGAGAGAGTGCTCCCTCAAAAGGAAACAAACATTAGCTGGACACAGTTCCTTTCCTCTCAGAATTGGCTTGGTATCAGCTCTCAGCATAAGACTGGATGCTACAGCAGTACAGCAATCTGTCAGTCTCTGTCAGGATCTCTCGCAGGATCTCTTGCAATAATCTGGGGCGAAGATCTCTCTGAGTCAGTGCGCCCTTCATGGGATTTTCATGGTATTGGCCACCGACCTTTACCCTACATGGGTGAATTTCCATTAAATTCAAACATGAACCGAATGGATCAGTATAATAGCCACACGACGAACCAGTATGAACCAGTATAAACCAGTATGATAACCATACATCAATTTTGAGTGCATTGTTTAGGATATATTGGCTATCTGACCTTGATATAGAAGACAGTGAACTCGTCCCAGACTGTTGTCACATCAGGTGTTTTGCCAAGGTCGCTGTCAGGATGATTTGACATTTTCACTGGTTCTTTGAAAGATAAGGACGGGCAAAATCTATGTTAAAGGTAGCCAGGACAATGATTGGAGAAAAAATGGAGTCTTGGCAAGCACAGAAGGGAGTGCTGACTTGGGGACTTTACAACATAGTAAATGCCTCCTTCAGCATTAGTAAAACATACAGAGACTTGGTATTTCCCAGTCGGTGGGCAGAGATGCCGTGGGTCTGCCTCGCCATCAATATGTGAAAAAAGAAGTCAGATCAAAATTAGAATTAATGTTAAAATTATTAATGAAGTTTATGACTGGAAAGTAACCAACAAGGCTCCAATTTCCAACGCAACTGCAAAACCCATCACTCTGGAGATTGAAGTCACCATTCCAATCCAGAACCTGAGAAACAAGACATTACAATACCAGATAGGAAAATCAGATAAGTGAATACAATGAATTACAAAGTGAATACAACATAGGCACAATCTATACCTAATTGGAAGCTGGTTAAAAAGTATGTATAGAGGACAGTGGTGTCCATACAAAGACACATAGATACAAACTTTTTTATGTGCCAGACACCATGGCACATTTCTGTGCTCTGTAGGGAGGACAGAAGGGAATTCCAAACTGCTGGGCTACTTGGAAAATTCTCTTCCTCCTTAATGCTTACTAACCGATGGCTTCAGAGGATAAGTGAGAAGGGGCCACTTTGTGATTACATTTATTCCTTTGGTATCTGATTTTGAAACACACAGAAACAAGTGGTTTGATACAATAGAATGAATGACATTCTTCGGAAATGTTCATGCTTCAACATTATTTTGTATGATGAAAAACACACCTAAAGCAATATTCATTTAACCGCTGTCAACTTCATTCCCCCTTTAGAAAATGTGGATTTCCAAAATGTTCTGCCTTCTAGATAGTGCATCCTGTTTTTAATGTGAACTGGGTGGGCATGGGAATCCAATGAAGTTATCAGAGTGTCACTATGATCCTGTCATGCTTACAAAATACTTTGAAGAGGTATGCTATTGCATTTAGGATGCACTTCACATGAATCACGAGAGTCATGTACATTTTAGGGATGCCATCCACTAGAATGTTGCCTCTGTTAAAATCAGAAATCACCAGAGCCTATATGGCAGCTCCAGAGTCTGCTTCTCTTTGGATATCCTGATCAACTCTAAATGTTGCCATCCCATCTTGGTCTACTAAATTAAGTGAGCCCTGTTGCTAACATCATTATGAAAGCTTCAGGGCATTAAGCACCATACATTATGCATTAGGCAACATGCAGCGAAGCCTTCAAGAAGTATCTCAGAGAGCTAGAACTGTACTTACTGTTTGTAGTTACTGGTGAGGAGCATGTATTCCATCTTGATGGGGTTCTTTTTGAAGTAGGCCATAGATGTCTAGGCTTGTTTCTTTAAAAAAGTCAATGTCAAAGACAGAAGCGACTGTGAAATAGAATTGTATGTCAACTATGAGCATGGAGATTTGTGTCATCTATAAGCATGTGGATTCTTTTATTCTTGTCAGCTAGAATGCTCCCATGGCTCCAAATACAGTTTGACAATAACTCACAAGAAAGAGGATGTAGCCTTGGATATGCCACAGACCATCTGGAGCACCTAAGCTCTGTTCTTTAAATAAAACTTGAACCATTGTTGGCAATGGCACTGAAGCCCATTCAGGATGTGATGGTGTAAATTAGGATTCAGTGATCAACAGAATAAAAGCTGCATAAAGGGTTGAGCAGGGTGAGGAGTAAGGGGTCACCATTGTAGTAGATCTGTGTCCAATTATCAAACAATTGAATGGTAACGATCACTGGACTACACTTGTGTCCGAAATTACACTTGTAGTCTTATAAGAGGGTGTTGGTTTTAATGTTATGGTAAAGTTAGTTGTCAAAAAACTTGTCAAGGACCTTCTCCAGGATTCGCAGATGGGTGATTGGACGCAATTAGGGTGAAGGTTGGGATACATGAGTAGTAGCATCTCTCCTCTTTTGAAGGCATTTATGAAGAACCCTTGGTGAAGTGACAACATTCACTAGAGAATCAAGGACTTCACAGGACATTTCCTTCACTGTAAATGATGGGTGACAACATTTTAGAATGAGGTGGCTTTCAAAGATTGAAGGAGTTATTACCAAAAACCACTGGTGAAGGGGATGAACCTGATCCACTGGAGTAAACTGATGGTTGACACTGTTGTTACAATATTGGATGTGGGTGTATTGTCAATGTGCTGTCAGATCATGTCAATCTTGGTTCTAAAATAATTGTTGATTTCTTTGCACTTCTAAGAGTGTTTGAATGGGGGTACATGTTGCTTGATTGCTTTTAAGGGTGCAAATATTCTATATGAGGTCCTAGAGAGGACAGTCTCATAGATGGTGAAATTGTTCTCTAATGAGCTCCCTGTGTGCTGGTGGTGTTATGATCCTCTATTAATTTTAAAACTGTGTTCTATGAAGGCATTTATGGATGTTCACAATCACATGTTCTCTAACCCATTTGCCCCATTTGCTATGGACAAGCTTCAGCCTGGCCCTTCAATTAGTGGAGCTTTAGTGGGGTGTTGGTATCTGTTCACATGTGGAAGGCATGGTTAAGTCATGTAATAAGTCATAGGGTTTCAAAGTCAGTGCAGGGCTCTGACATGGCTATAGTGTATGGCTGATTGATGTGGAAACATCTGTTGGGAAGTGCTTGCCATCATCATAATAATAAATAATAATAATTCCTACTTGTAAAGCGCAAACATATCACCCTTAAGGGTTTCAAGGCGCTGGGGGCCGTTGGGGAGATTAAGTGAGCCATTGCCCAGAGTCACATGATGCTGAGCTGAGCTGCCATCGGCGATCGAACCGTGAACCCTGTGCTCCGGAGTCAGCTGCTCTGGCCACTGCAACACACCTCGCCCTTGATGGTTTGTTGGAGATGTGTGCAGTAGCTCAGGATGATGGGCAGCATGACCTCCTCATTTTGATTTTGGAGTACAGCCTGCCAGTTGCTGGGTCATTGAAGGCCATGGTGTCTGCCCCCCTGTGAAGCGTGCTGCTGAAGTGTACATTGCTACAAATATCAATGAACAACATTAATGGCTCTACTGTTCAGTTTAACCAATTATTGTGCTAGATGCTGTAGACCTGTGGAATATGGACATCTAGGATGTAAATAGTAGTTGGCATAAATCTGTCATAATAAACAAGATGGCTTCAAGGTTGCTTATGATTATAAAATCTGCTATGTATGCTGTGTGTATGGTTGCTGAGCGAGCAATGATCAAGTGTAAAGTGTGTTCAGTATGTTTGATGTGTGAGGTGGTGAGTGAGATATTGATGAAAATGTTGGGTTGGATTTGCGTGGGTTGTCTGTTGAGTTGAGAAGTTTATATATTCGTGAAATATTGTGGATGGTGTATGAATATATGGTGTGGCTGCACATTGGGTTGTTCATAAGTGGTCTGTTTGCTTTCCAATATATGACACCAGATACAAAGGGGCCGATTCCGATCTCGGCCGGTAGGGCTCCGAATCGGATTCGGCTTAACCGGATCCGATTCGGAGCCCTATTTCCCGACCGATTCGTACGCGCGTCCGGGCGAGCGAGCACGATGCGATTTCGCCGACCGACTCGTCCGGGCGTCCCGACCGCTCCGACCGACTCGTTCCCGGGTCGAACCGCACCGACCGACTCGCTCGGACTCGACTCGCACCCCGCAATGGAGACGTTCCCCGGCCGGGTGAGTACGATGCGCGCCGCGAGCAGTCCGACCGAGCTGCGCACTCCGGCTCCAAAGAGCAGTCGGAGACGTACTTTGGGGGTCCGTGTCGGACCCCCCTGTATGCGTAGCCGCGCGAGTCGCACACAGGAGGGACCCATGGGTCCCCCCTACCTGTGCGTGTACGGCGCGAGTCGCTTCGACGCGTACCCGCTGTAGGGGGCGCCCTTGACCGCCTCGCACCCATTGAGTGAATGGGAGCCCGCGTACGCGTTGTACGACAGGCTCCCATTGACTTCAATGGGAGTCCGACCGACTCAAGTCCGATGGCATACGTGCGCATCGTACTCGTTCGGTCGGGCTGCCAGAGTCCGATTCGGTCGGAAATCTCTCCGAGTCCGGCTCGGTCGGAGAGATTTCCGACCCGAATCGGAATCGGCCCCAAAGTTTCTGGACCTTAATTCCAAAACATGCACTACAAGTCCTAAACAGGCGATGTGCTTTTTTTCACCTGCCATTTTGTATGGACACCTGAGCTTTACAGACCTTCAAGGACCCTAACAGAAGTGAGGTGCAAGTTTATGTTTAGGTTAGAAAATATTCCTTTTTTTTAAGTGTGAATCGGGCAGAAAGATGTTCCATGTTCATGATTCATGTGCGAAAATGGATTATTATTTGAGGATGATTCCCAATTGCTAAATCCAAAATCTTGTCAGGTCCAATACACATGTTCAATAAATAGACCTGGCATCTACCCCTGGTGCTATGGCACAAGCAGAAAGGCTCAGCTTAAGTAAAAGTGTGGAAGGTATTTAGTAGTACCAAACCAATTAAAAAGTCAAATCCGAAAGCAAAAATCCCACAATCAATTACTAAAAATTAGAGAAAATTGTAATTAGAAATATGACACAAAAATAATTAGGAGAAACCAAAGCTAGGAATTATTTAAGTTTTAGGAGAAAAAGCAACAAGAAAAAGTAAAGCGCAAATCAGAAGTCACTGTTCGTGGTCGATCTTGACCTAAATGAGATTTCATCCTGGTGAAAGATTTTCCCTTCTTACATAGTCACTGGAGTGGAAGTTGGTATACTCCAACTGGGCAAGATGGAAGGCTATATATGGTGAAGTCCACTCAACGTGTGATACTCATTGGCTGAGTTCCTGCTCAAGCCATTATATTTCGTAGGAAAACTTTCTACCAAGAAAATTACACTATTTAATGTCTGCCTAAGTGCTCTCATTCATCGAATACTTTTGCACGTTCATTTAGATAAGAATTCTACATTCCCACGTAATCTGTTTTTGGAGGTCAAAATCCTCCAGCGGGGAAAGCCTTAAGTTGTAACCAATGTCCTCTCGAAATCAGGTGCATTTTCTGTGACGTCCTACTGAAGCTCTGGAGGTCATGGAAGTCCAAACAAAGTCTCAATTTGTCAGATTCTTGGAACAGTTTCTTTTGGCCACTTCTAAGGCACCCAGGACCTCATGGACAGCACTTATTGGTCAGGACTCAGTCCAGCGGAAGCCACTAGAAAGGTCCAGTTCAGGTTCAGCTGTAACTGGTCAACCCAGTAAAAGGCCTCCTGCAGCTAGCTATATCCCTGTAGACACACATGAGGCCGGTCAACAGACCCTTGGAGTCCACACATCAGTCCTAGGTTAAAGTAGGAGCAGGTCTAGCACTTCAAGTCTCTGCAGAGGTCATGGGCAGAAGGTCCACTCCTCTTTTCTTCTTCCACAGGTCCAGATGTGTTCTGAAGAGCTGGGGAGCTGGGGGTGAGGTAAACATTTCATAGAGATTACTAGCTAATGAGTGGGGTGACACTTGGGGAACACCCTAATCAATAGACACAAAGTTCCCAGAGACAATCCCTCCTTCTTTTGCCGCAAAACTATCTCACAGAGCACAATTCTTAGGGACAGCCAACACTGTGGAACCGTACTTCCCCTAGAAGGGTCTGGTGGCCCTGCTAGAGCTGTGTCTAGCAAAATGAGCAGTCCCCTTATTTTCAACCTCAACAAGCTGGCTCTGGAATCAACTCCCCCTCCCATAGCGGCTACACTGTGCCCAGAGATCAAAAGGCCTCTCTATCCAGGTCTTGCATTACACTGGCAATAAACAGGCCTCATCCTGGTCCTTTTCAAGTTCATTTAGTTCCTGCACTCTCCACAAATGCCATTTCTGAGAGAGGATGAGTCACATTCTTCACACAGGTCTTTCTGGCAAAAGGCATAAGCCATTGTTTCTGCTCTGGGGCATTTCCTGTATATTTATTAAACATCTATCTTCACCATTGAATTAGAGTCATACTTCCCAAACATTTTAGAACCACAACCCAATTTTAGAGTTACACATGTTCATGACCCACCTAGTTTTAATGGGCATGAGGCAAGGCTTTTTTTAAATGTAATAACAACAATTGCTTGTAAACATCATAAACTTGACCATGCCCCTGCTTCACATGAGCAGCAGATTACATTAAACACAATGAGATACATTTTATTTTAAGCAGTGAAGATTAAGTGACTTGCCCAGAATCAAAGCATGTTGAGCCAACGCTGAGACTCCTGCAGATCCAAAGTTGACAGCTCTGGTCTTTAGGCCACTTCGATATTTCTCAATTTATGTGTGAAGGTCATACACAAGTAGTATGGTTGTGTATGCTCACATATATCAAGCATATTTTCAGTTGAAATGGCTGAGTGAAGTAAGAAAAAACCAGTAGCAAAAAATACTGGAAGGTTCATCCAGACTTGTTCTTGGGAATACTTGCAAGGACTTGTTTCAAAACTGAACTTAGGGACATTGTTCAGCATCTTTGCACTGGTACACAAATGGGCAAATTATGTTAAATTGTTACTTACATGTAGACCAGGACTTTCACAGCCCACCAAAAATCGACTCACGAGTTACCAGTGGGTCTCGACAACAGTTTTGGAATTGCTGAATTAGAAGTTGAATACATATTTTAAAAAGTGGTTGAGTCATTTCCGTAGCCTATTCCAAATCTAAGTTAGCAAGATTACTAGTTTAGCTGCTCTTAAGCTTTACTTATAGGAATAGCTATAGCCAGAAGAAGTAAAATTGTTTTTGATAGGTCGTCACTGTAGGAACATGCACCATGGAATTCTTACATGTTCCCCTTTTAGATGCTAGATACAGTACCTTGTAGGTGGCAAGGCTTACTCAGGGGTGAATTATTTAACATTTAAAAGCAGGGTTCCTTCTTGTCACAGAAGGTTATGTCGACAGGTTTGCCTTCAGGTTTTAAACCTGCAGCTGTCAAGTTACTCTTACAATGTTGAAGCTACGTTTTTCCTTTTCAGACTAGTGGATAGCACAATAGGTACTGTAGTTCACAAGTGACATTTAACTTCCTATGCCATTGGTGTAGTTTGCATATTCTATGGCTTTACTGGAAAGTTTAATATGCCAATATTTCTTTTTTTAAAGAGTTTTATATAACACGAACTAGACCCGAGACATCGGGTATCAGAGCGCTTTACATGAGGACCAGTTTCGTTACAGAAGGACACATTCATTTCTGTTAGGCACGTGGAGATTAAGGGGTCCATTCCGATTCGGGCCGGAAATTTCTCCGACCGAGCCGGACCCGGAGAGATTTCCGACCAAATCGGACCTGTGCAGTCCGACCGAACGAGTACGATGCGTCCGTATGCTATCGGACTCGAGTCGGTCGGACTCCCATTGAAGTCAATGGGAGCCGGTCGTACAACGCGTACGCGGGCTCCCATTGACTCAATGGGTGCGAGTCGGACAAGTGCGCCCCTACAGCGGGTACGCGGCGAAGCGATTCGCGCCGTACACGCACAGGTAGGGGGACCCATGGGTCCCCCTGTGTGCGACTCGCGCGGCTACGCGTACAGGGGGTCCGACACGGACCCCCAAAGTACGGCTCCGACAGCTCTTTCGAGCCGGAGTGCGCGGCTCGGTCGGACTGCTCGCGGCGCGCATCGTACTTACCCGGCCGGGGAACGTCTCCATTGCGCGGTGCGAGTCGAGTCCGAGCGAGTCGGTCGGTGTGGTTCGAGCCGGGAACGAGTCGGTCGGAGCGGTCGGGACGCCCGGACGAGTCGGTCGGCGAATTCGCATCGTACTCGCTCGGCCGGACCCGCGTACGATTCGGTCGGGAAACAGGGCTCCGGATCGGATCCGGTAAAGCCGAATCCGATTCGGAGCCCTACCGGCCGAGATCGGAATCGGCCCCTAAGTGATTTGCCCAGAATCACAGGATGTTGAGCGTCGTTGTCGAGACTCGAACCCGGTTCCCCAGCTTCGAAGTAGACCACTCTAGCCGTAAGGCTACATACCATGTTTTAGGGATTACAGCACCTGACAGCAGTATCCTGCTGTGCAGAGTTCAACAAACAGCAATACAGGTCAGCAAAAAATAGGAGGGAACATACACAATGAGGGATTTTATCACAATTCACTTTTGGTTCAGAATATGAAATAGCCCATGCTTGGGATTGGATTGATGGTGAGTGCCTGGTCATGTGACCTGTCTTGCCCTGAACTCAGTGATGGTTGGTAGTTATGTTGGTACGGTCATTGGCAGCTCTGATAGGGGCAATGGGTGTTGCACGGTGCAGTGGCCTCCTGACAAGGGCCCTGGCACTTATTTGGTTTTTACAAATTAAGCACTGCCTGATCTATAGGTTGAACTATAAGTTGATATAGGGGGACTCCTCTGTTTGAGAGGAGGAGCGTCGAACCACATGCCAGAGGTGAAAAATAAAATGGTAATAACATGTATTTATTACCATTTTATTTTTCAGCAACCGACCCGTCCTGAACTGAGTGACAGGAAGGGGCGGGCCAGTGCTGCCGAGTGGCAGCAGGGAGCTGTGCACTTTAAAATGCGCATGTCTCTTTGGCGGGCCATCTTGGGCTGGCCAGCCAGACATGCGCATTTTAATGTTGTTTAACCTAGCTGTCTTAGACAGCTGGGTTAGAGAAAGCACAGGACTCCAGTGCTCCTAGGTGTGCTGAGAGAGACCGCTCTATCCAATCCTGGCATTGCTCTCATGCTGTGAGAGCAGCACCTGGATTGGTTAGTGCAGTTTCCTGGTCCTGCGTTGGAGCCTGCCGGGAAGGGAGACAGCCGGTGGTGGAGTGCGTCGCATCGCGCCTCAAAGTAAGTGTTTTATTTTTTGCGTCTTCTCCACCCCACCCACTACCCTCGGTACATGACAACCGCCACTGAGTTGATACTTGATTTCCTTTAACACTTTAACACTGTAATGAAATAAAGCATTTAATTAAAAACACACATAAAAGTTAAATATCAATGACGACACAAATGTCAGAAACAAGTCCTCTACGCACATTTTAAATAAATCACATTTACACATGTACTCAATACTACTTGTGTTTATTATTGGTAGTCACGTTTTGCAAATCATCTAGATATTGGTTACATATTTAGAAGGATGAAACTAACTGTTATGAAACTTGATTGACAGAGCTGCATAGATTTCTTTATATCTGAGTGACTATGGAGGCACATAACTGTACAGAAATTGAGCACTGAAAACTGACATAAGTTCACTTAATTCATAGTGGTGAAGGAAGTGACAGATTTTCCCTCTGCCTTCAGAATACCTGGCATCACATGACTTTAGACCTGAAAGACATTACACAGCCGTTGGCAATTTTAAAATCACAGGCCGATAATAACAAACACGACTTTTATAATGAATAAATAACTTCTACAAACAAAAGGCAAGTTTAAATATCACAAGGTTTGACAATGGATCATAGTTGCTTTCCCTTTGACTGTTACATTAAGTAACTGTCATATGTTACTGTGGTTGATCATTAGTTTATTACTTCTTCATGTGGGAGGGGCATAAATCACAAAAGCCGCCCTGGAGCATTTTGCTACAAACAGATTAAGAAAATATTTTCAAAGTAAACATCGCTTTTTAGTTTACTTAGATGTTTAAAAAAATAACAACCTCGATGGTTTTTTTAATTGGGATTTTTGTATTTCTGCCATTAGTAGACATGCAAAACTATGGTCTTTCCAATTTGTGGCATGCAAGGACAGATCAACAATAGCAGTATTGAGCGAAGTGCTTTCTCCGCCTCATGAAGAGCAAAAAAAAGAAAACGGGACAAATGTCAGTCTGATAGCATTCTGTTCTTTTATCTGGCATGCCACATTCACATTCCAACCATTTAGTTTGTCGGATAAGAAACTCCACTGCCTGTGAAGGTGCTCTCACTATACACAAGGCTACAGTGGTGGCGATGGGTTATAAATGAAAGAAACTTACTGCTTGTGATGGTGTGAACAATATGCAAAAGTCTCTGATGGTTAGTAAGAGCTATTAACTGCCTCTGCTAGTATTCACACCCTGCAATATGCACAGTGAGAGAAGATACAGCTTTGAAAAGAAACGTTTTGTGAGGTAATCACTCTCAACACTTTATGAAAGTGCAAAATGCCATTTATTAGTACAGGATTGCAATAAACTCAAAACAGTTCAATTCCCAGACTCATTTTCTCTTCTTTTCCCCCAGCATCCTTCCTTTAAAAACTTCCTTGCTCTATCCCAGGGCATCCTACGCACTGTCATCCTTCGCCGACGTACACCCCCTCCCCCCGAGGGGTGGGTAGGCCCGCATCTGACCCCCCCTACTCTACTGCTACCCAGCAAATCCCCAGAGGCATTTCGCTGCCTCACACGCGAACCCCCTGCCAACATTGTTCATTCACTGCCACCAAATAGTTTCCTGCCATAAACCCTGCAGCAAATCCCTCATTCCATCAGATAATAAGATATGCCCATCTCCAAGAGATGCACCCCATCCATCCGGTACAGCACCGCTTCACTTTCTTGAATGCCCACATACAACAAGACTGAGATGCCATTAGCCCCACAAAATCCTTCATGGTCCAATTCAGCTTCCTCCTGGCCTTATCAATAGCCCCATGCTTAATAGCAGCCCTTCATTTCCGTCTGGGCACAAACTCCGTCCATTTGATGCAGGTCCCTGCTAACGTCTGTTGAATCAAAACCAAGTCCCTTTACATGTGTTGTAGGAGGGTGAGCTTAGATAGCCACACCAGATAATTTTCCCCTGAGTGGAGCAGAAGCATGTCCAGACAACCCCACTTGAGGACCACCGTCACCAAAAATGGCAGCAGGTTACCCATCTCATCCCACTCTTGCCCCGCCAGAGCACCTCATGTCGACTGCTGGGCAATCCCAAGTTACGTCCATAGATCTGGTGTTCTGCGTATTTTTCTGCCCAGAGGATAAAAGAGTGCCCAACCATCCACATGACCATTTTCTCTCTCTATAGGCCATTTATGCACCCTATGAAAAAAGGAAGAAATGTTAACAATAAATCCCTCAACCCCTGAGGTCAACTGAATACCCTCCCCCTCTTATTTACGAACATATCTCTTACAGCACCTAGACCCCCACCGGCCAATCTTACGAATCTGTGCACAATTCCAACCCAATCGCGCATCCGCAGTTGCCCCCCCATTCCAGAAGGAATGTGTCCCAAAGTGAGCCCGGTTCTTACCTAACCTTTTCAGAGTCAAACATAGCACACTTAAAGGCTGAAAAGCTGTAAGCTGGGACCCGCTCTCATGACAGAACACCGCCACCTGCCTGAGCCCAGGCCAGGCAGTAAAACTATGCCATTCCTGTACTAGAAACGCCCCCTCAATACCACCCTGCTGCAACCAGATCCATTCACCCATCCCCAACTGTTCCGTCTTTGACTTCCTCAGACAGATACCCAATGGATCCCCTTCCAAACGCATCTCCCAACACAACACACCCATCTCCGACTTCAACCCCAAAAGCTTGGACACCCAATAGTACCGAAAAACATCCATATCATACACAGACGAAACAGCGCAACTTCAAACCGATTAACACAACACTCAGGCAAAACTCACAACATGCCAAGGAGCAACTCAAAGGTAATCGCCTCCCTCAACTGTCTCCCACTCCGACCTCTCTCTACCCCACTTTTTAATACAAGATGTCAGCCTGCGCGGGGTCAAACCCCCAAAACAGCTTACAATAAAAGGATAAACCAGCCAGCTTACATGCTATGGTCACAGGTGAAGAACCTTTGTCAATCAAGAATAAAACATAACTCATGACCCTCTTTTCCAGCTCCTCATGGCCCATATATGACAACGTCCCTGGATGGCCCTAAAAAGTTTCAAAGTCACTCCAAGCCAGATGACAACTCCTCCTGGTGGATTCAGCTAAAGACTTATCAGCCAGCCTAAATGCTCTCATGCATGCCACTGCCAGATGTCTGCAGGAACTGGTGTCTTGCGAGCCTCCGCTTCCGGTGCCAGACTGGGAAAAGGCTGCCACTGTGAATGAGACAAGGAATCAGCAATAGAATTGCTGACCCCAGGTACATGCTTGGTCTTGAAAACTATATGCAACTATAAGTACAACAACATGAATCTGCGCAGCAAATGTGACACCCTCAAATCCCTCGCCTTCTGTTTGTTAACCAAGTCAACCACAGTCATATTGTTCACATTGAACAGCACAGACCGGTTCGCAAATTCCTTGCACCAAACAGCCCATGCCACCAACAGCGGGAAGAATTCCAAAAAGGCAATGATCTACCCTTGCACCAACCAGTTCCCTGGCCAGACCTACGCACACTACCTTCCATCCCAGAAGGGACCAAAACCATAGGCCCCCGCCACGTCAGAGAAAATCTGCACCTCCCACACCATATCCTCCTCAAGAAAATGCATGTAAACCATATTGAAATCCTGTAAGAAAGATTTCCAAACCTTCAGGTCTGCTCTCACCCCCATGGAAACCCTGATCCTAATATGCAGCAGAACTGCCCCTGACATGGCCGAACCCAACCTCCTGCAAAATGTCCGACCACCCCGCACCACCCTACAGGTGAAATTCAGGAAACCAACAACTGCTGCACCACCCTGAGTTCCTATCTCCTCACTCCCATCACCCACTCAAGGAAGGTGTGGATCTTCAGCACCTTTGCCCTGGGCAGCCTGGCCACCATGTGAACCGTGTCCAACTCAATGCCCAAGAAAGTCAAAAACGTGGAGGTGCCCTCTGTCTTTTCAGGTGCCAATGGGACCTCAAAAGACACTCCCATGACCTCAAAGTGTCTCAGAGCCCTGAGGCAGTCACCTGACCCCGCCTTGCCCACAAACAGGAATTGTCCAAATAGTGAGACACCCCACGGTGCCTGCTATCCCTCCCAAAGACCCACTGCAGAAAGGTACTGAAGGTCTCAAAGAGAGCACAGGAGATGGCACAACCCATGGATAGCACTCTGTCAACGTAATTTTATCCCCCATAAGGGGAAAGCCTCAGGGTGAATAGGCAAAAGCCAAAAAGCCGACTTGATGTCACACTCCGACCCTACCACAGGCTCTGAGCAATTGAATCGTATTGTCGACAGAAGCATACACCACTCTTGTATCCTCTGGGACAATAAAATCGTTCACCGAGCACCCTTCAGGCCAAGACAAATGATGTATCAAGCAGAATTCCCAGGCCTGTTTCTTGGGTACCACACCCAAAGGAGACACAATCAAATCAGACACCCACAATTCTCCCCTCCGCAATCTCAATCTGCAGCTTGGCAACCACCACACCAGGGGCTGCCTTGGCTGACCACAAATTGTCAGTCCACCACCTAGCCCTGGGTCATTGATAAACCATCCGGAAACCTCCCCGAAACCCCACTACAATCTCAATGCAGCTTCCCTGTCCGGGTAAAGGGCCAGGCATGGCAGTAACGCTCCCAGCCTAATTGGCGAAGGAGCCATTTGGTCCAGAAGGGTCTTAAGGTCCCTTTCCCCTGAACGCCCTCCATTGTGCAGAGGGGCTTGCCATCATAAAACACTGTGTAAAGGGTGTCTACCGCCACATTTGGAACACTTGTGTTTGAACTTACACAGGAGCCGTGAGTAGAAACCCTTGTCAAAATTCCAACAGGCTCCAACATTCGTGCCTGGGGTTCTTGTAGCAGCATGCACTCCCTGCTGGGTGGGACCGGGCTGAAAGGGCTTGTAAGCAATGGGCATGCCACTTGCCATGTGCTTCGATGCAGTAGACTGGGTTGAGGACATTCATTGCATCCACAACTCAGAATCGACATCCCCCCAAGGTTTCTCTGGATTAAGACTGACGTTGGCCCTAAACTCCTCATCGTAACTGAGCCAACCGTACCTCCCAAAGTGCATTTGCGCTTTACGAATTATGTCGATGTATTTGAATAAGGCAATGGCCTTATCCACATACTTCTCGCAATAGATGCTGGCGAATATCAAGAAGGCTGATGTCCAAATATCCATTGTAATGGGCATCCTAGGCCGCCTAGCCAATTCCCATTCCTCCTCTTTCGACCCTTCTTTGGCCTGAATGTCCCTGTGGAGTAGTTTAAACATGTCCACATACTCGTGCTTCCATATCCGATTCTTAGTTTTTCCTTAAACATGAGACCCAAGGAGCATTGTCAGACCCATATGAGGCAGCCTTTTCTTATGTGTTCCCGCTTCCTTGTTACCTTTATTAACAGCCTCGGCTGCCTTCTTAGTGATCTGTGAAGCAGCCAACCCCTCCGTGTCTCACCTTCCTTGGCAGCCAAAACTTTACTTATACTTGCAACCCCCTCCTGAGTCTGACCCACCAGCCCACCAAACTACACTATCACCCACCGCCACTGATTTACATTCCTTCACTGCTGAGCCCGTCTGCTGAGGCTCCCAGACTGTCTACCAGTCTCCCTTACCTTTGGGCAACCGACCGGATCCCTTGTGCAACTTGGAGCTGTCGCTGCTCGCCTCCTTTCTGTCCGGCGCTGGCACCCACTCTTGACATCTGCAAAACACCAACTGAAGAGACTGTTGCACCACTACTCCTCCTACCCCATGCCTCCAGCATCCTTCCATCCTCATCATCACTTACCTCACTTCCTCCTATTCATCGCTATCATCATCACAATCCAACTCCAACATGTCCGCCTGATCACAGACCCCCTTCGACAATCGCTGCGCTGAAGATACACATAACATTCACAATGTTGCCCTCCCAGAAGGAGTGGGGGCTCCTCCGTGTAAGATGTTCAATCCCACACCAAAGAGAAGACTGCCAGCAACCCCCCTAGTGCTTCAGACCAAAGTCCCGGGGCCGTCATGCACCCCGTTGAGGTCTCCAACTGTACCCTGTCCATCACCTGGCTGATCCAACCCTGCGGTTCCCTTGCACCAACCGGCCCCTCAGCGGCACAGGCCCCCTCGTACTCCTGCCCTGACTGGTCCTCCCCAGGTACCCATACCCAGCTCCCCATATCCTGAGCATGACCCCCGCCCCCTGCCCTCACACCAGGAGCCTCCATAACCTCACCTATCTCCCTTGCTCCAAAGTGTCCTCCCTCTCCCTGCATAACCTCTCCCACTGTTCTTCGGCTGCCTGGACCACCCTGTGCTGTTCCCTGATCTTTGCTTCTAGGTCTACTCCCTGCCACTAGCTCACCTGACCTCTCCCACACCCACCTTGCCCAGCTGCTGCCTGGGGGCCCACCATCTCTGACCCCAGCCTGGGCACTGTTGGCACAACCTTGCAACCTTCCTGGCCCTCACCCTTATGCCCAGAAACAGCCCCCGCCCCTGCCTTGACCTCGGAAAACCCCTCCAAAGGGACCTTCCTTTTTCATCTGCCTTTTGGCCCCCCACTGGCCACCCCCTCATCCTTGGCCTGTCTGGAAAGGTCCAGAGGCCCATCCTGTAAAATTAGACCCCCAGGGGCCCCCACCTCTGTTAGAGAGGATCCGATGTGCTCTTTGTGGGGCCCGCCTCCTTCTTATCGCTGATTGCCGAAGGGTTGCGGTCAATCGTGGTCCGACGCGCAGGTGCAGGAAGGCTGCTACGCCTCCCCCAGAGCGGATATCTCAGGGCCGCGGGAGACGCACTGCATTCCCACCTGGCCGCGCCCTTCCTCACTGGAGCCTTACCTCGAGGCGTTGTGCACGCAGCCACTGCTGCAGCAACACTTCCCGAAGTGACCCTGGCCGGACGAGACATGACAACACAGGCCTCCTCCAACACGCCTGGCCACAGTATGTTGGCCCTCCCGGCTGCACCTAGGGTGCGCAGCACTGCCTGCACCATATCCAAGCTCTCTGACATTGTCTGCAACTGCAGGCCGCAAACCACTCCCTCGCTCCTCTGCACAGCTACCTCAACATCTACGGCTGTGGCACAAGGGGAATGAGCAAGAGAGAGGCTCCCCCCCACGCTCTTTGCTCCTATATAACCTCTAACCTAAATCCCTTCCCACCCACAACCCACCTATCCTGTCTGCCCTCATCACTCCCCCCCCCCCCCGCATGAAAAGTCTCATAGGAAGACTAGGCTGCGCCCTTGTTTCCCATGGGACCCTCCATTGTCACTGAGAGACGTACGATTCCTCATGCACACTCTCATTAGAGTCTGGTATTTGGTAAGAAGCTGTATTAAGAGAAATACCCTTCTCAAAGGTTCCACAGACCCTGCATTATTTTCCAGTGCTTGCAGCAGTTCAAAGTGATTGTATACCGCATCCCATTCTTAGCTTGCAGCCGCATTACAAAGTACCCTAGTGCGGGAACCAAGGAGACTGTAATTGCTTTTCGATTGTGACTGTGTCTTTTCCACCTAGAGACAGCTCAAGAGGGGATGCACTGACCCCATAATCCTGCAGGATGAAAAATATGCTGTTGCCTGTCACATTATAGAACCTATTTACCTAGCTGCTGAGGTAGGAGCCCAAAACGGGGAGAGAGGGCCAGCAAAGGAAGATAAGGATAAGGAGATGGAGGGGGGAATCAGAGTACACATGAATATTTGGTTTTGTATTAAATTGTGGAATTTCATAAGAATCCAGACTCCATTTTGCTAAACTGCTAGGTTTTAAGAAAATTAAGGCTTTAACATTATTGTAATTTGGGATTGTTGTATTCCCGCTAATGGCAAATGACGAAAACTAACAGAAGTTTTTCCCCACTAGCATACGAGGGCAGGGAAAGCAGCATATGTCTTCTATGAGGTGCCTTCTATACTGCAAGCTGAACAGACAAAAAATAAAGAAGACAGAAATTTTAGTCTGCATCCTGGTTTTATCACATTAGAAAAGTTTAGCTGGTCACTACTTTTGAGGATAATCTGGGCTCCAAATGTAGGTTCAGGTTTATGAAAAGTGCAGGCAACTCAGAGAAGTAACTAAAGTTTCTGTGCTGTGTTACATGAAAAGGTGAGATCAGAACAGCGACATATCTACTAAGTCAAGGTGTTGTTTTCCTCTTTCCTTGTGCTGGTGCAGTTTAGGCTGCCATGTGCCAACACAGACACCCTTGTGCCATAGTGCAAGGGTGTGTGCGTATTTGTACTGGAAGGGGGCTCTTACAGCCCAAAAAATATCCTTTAACACTTTTCCCACTTTGCATGTGTGCTGTACAATGCAGTACGCGAGCAAAGTAGGAACAACAAGGAGAAATGAAAACATTTCTCCTTGTTACTGCTGCCTCAAGGAGATGTAAGATTGTGGCCAAAATCCCTGTCTATGAATGTCTGTAGATTTGCATCAAAACCGATGGGTGGTTGCATGGGAATGCCCATGTAGCCCCCATGGAATTCCTGATGACGCAAAGTAATGCAAAGCAGCCCATGCAACAACATTGCTTTATTTTGAGAAACTATCCAATGTGAATCCTGCGTTTGAAAGAAAATCCTAGCATAACACTTTGTGTCAGGTTTGCATTTCAAAAGCAACACAAACGCAGCACAAAGCATTAATACATCTGTGCCATAGTGATAGCTTGTCACTGTTGCAATTGAGGGTGGAAATCCTGTAAGCAGACTCTGCTGCTCATGAAGTTTAGTCAGTAAGTCTTGTTCACTGCTGCCGCAGCTGGACTCACTCTACACTAGATTCCTTTGTTGGGGATTTGTTGTCAGTGAGACAAAATACTGTCTTTGAAACTAGAACCACCTCCTTACATTTTGCTAATTGTGATTTTTTTCAGTGTGAGGAGCACAGTTTTTCTGAACACACTCACCATACATTATATTCTAGAGCTGGAGATGCATTAATATTGAGAGAAGTCTCTAAAATTCCACACATCCTGCTTTACAAAACTAATGATTGAGTAGTACATTTAGCTAATAACCAAAGGGATCCCATTAATGTTGCCTGGTTTTAATCGTGTATGTAAAGACATATTTTTTTTTTTTTGGGAAATTTGTAAAGATTTTAATTAATCATATACAATAAACTATGACATGCGTTGTACATTTGCATTATAAATCAGACCTGACTGGCAGATCCCATAGCAATACAAACTGGGCATCAGACTGTCTTTTTCGCCCAGAGGAGGAGATGCTGTAGTGGTGTCTTTGGGAACAAACATGCACCTTTATGGCTATGCATCTTATTGTGAAGAAATGAAGCCTCTTGATGTTGGACCTTTAGCTAATTTTTCTTGCTTCCCATGACCATGACCAAACCTTCACTATTCTGCCTGTGCTACCAGGTTATTCACATCTGGCACATTTTTTACTTACTGGTTTATTTTTCCAGATGGGTTTTACTGTTATGCCCTTTCTCTGTCAGTCCACTTTACATATGCCTTATTTCTATCTATGCCTGCATTACGCAGAGCCAAAACATGAAGTCAAATGTTTTTATACTACCAAATGTTTTGGAGTAAACTGCCAGTGTTATTGCCTAGTAGTCTGCCAAACCAACAGTTGTTTTGCAGCAACTTAAAACTATATTGTGAGAAAGTGGGTAGTTTGTTGAATGTAGGGTGACCTCTGTTCAAGCAACAGCTACAATCCCTGGTAAGGCAAACCACAAAAATCATTAAATTAACCTGTGCTTAACCCTTTGTGAGCTTGGCATAAAAACAGTCAGGATTTATTTAGTGGCAATATGTAAAGTATTTGTGCAACACACAATAGAAAACACAACACAAGAACAATCCCACACAAATTTAGAAAAATAGAGTATATGTTAAAAAGGTATTTGACACCAAAATGACAAAAATCCAATCAGTAAAACCAGAGTTATGGATTTTTAAAGTTTTTAGTAAAAACTAGCGCCTAAAAGATCAAGGCGCCAACCGTGGACATCTAGTCCCACGAGAACGGGTCAAAGTTGAAAATCATGGCCAACCGCGATGGAGCGCGGGTTGGATAGAAGAATTGGATTGGGCCCTGTCAGTGCTTACCTTAAGACTTAAACATTTTTTTGAAGAAAATGTTCTAAGAGGGTAAAGTTCAGTGGGGCAAGACTGCAACCGGTGTCCAAAGAGGAGGCACCGCCGCCGGAAGCCGCTGGACGAAGTCACAGTGAAGTTTTCTATGTTTAGACTTAGGGCCTGATTTAGATCTTGGCGAAAGTGTTACTCCATCACAACGATGACGGATATCCCGTCTGCCAAATCCCATCATATCCTATGGTATTTAGATTTTGGCAGATGGGATATCCGTCACCATTGAGACGGAGTAACCCATCTGCCAAGATCTAAGTCAGGCCCTTAGTCTCGTTTTGGAAGTTGGAAATCTCCAGTGGGACGAGGCAAGAGGTTGTAGCCGAAGGATTTTCAGGAGGCCGAATGCCCCTTTGGTGAAGGACCGCTGAACAGGATTTGTTGCTGCGGCGAAGAATGTAGCGGGAGCTACTGTAAAGTCAGGCCAACTTGCTATGCACTTTGGGTGGATCAATAGGCAGTCCCTTGGTTCTCAGAGCATTTTTTAGTCAAAATATTTCTACGTTTTGGATTTTGACTGTCTGGGCATCTTTAACACCACAACCAAGGGTCCAGGGCTGGAGAGGCACCACTTGGGGGTTCAGTAATCACTCAGGCCTGGTCCAGGTGCTCCGACTCCTGAGCAATAAAGCCCCCCTTCATCCATGCCTAAATCCGTATGGCACCTGTTCCCATGCAGGACTCACAAGTGGGATGGGGTGGAGAGATAAGTGAGTCGATAAATCAACTGGTGGGAGCACAGTTGGAAGGGACTGCCGAAGCGAGGCCTTCACTGCTCGGCTGACGAGGTGGGCCCGAAGGCGGGAGAAGCGCGCCCAGAGCAGAGAGATCATGCTGTGCAGCCAGCAGATGGCTGTGTGCTGCTACAAGCACCCAGATACAGTGGCGATCAGAGCAGGAGGGTTAATGGGGACAGTAAAAGCCCAGCAGTGAGGAGACACGGGGGCAGGATGAGCCTCCTAAGGGTAAGCTGAGAGGCCGCAGGAGAACACCAAGGGTGAAGAGATAGCCCCTGGCAGGCGGCGCTGAGTACTGAGTTTGTACGCATTGCAGATGTTTTGGACACTCCCCATGTAGGCTCCGAGAGAGTGCCAGAAACTTATCGGCAGTCTGGGTGGGCTGAGGTCTCTGGGGCATTGGCCGGAATGAACGGGGACCTGGCGTCATGGAAAGCTTGGAGCGCTGGAGCAGCAGAGCAGACTGCAGGAGGCTGCAGGCCACTGAATAGGGCACAGAAACTGTAGCAGTTGGTGCCTGAGAACAAGGGGGCAACCGGGGACCAAAGACCCGGGAACAGGGTGAGCCTCCCAAGGGAAAGCTGAGGGACTGCTGAGGTACATGCAAAGAGACATGGCAGCCCTTGGCAAGCAGTAGCAAGTGCCGAGAGTGCATGAGAGGTGGGATCCCAAAGCAGCCTCTGTGTGGGCCCTGAGATAATGCCAGTTGCAAATGCCAGGGCCTGAGAAAACCTGGGGAGCAGGCTGAAATGGGCGGGAGCCAGCACCAAAGAGAGCCTGAGATGCTGAAGCACTGCAATGAAAGGGAGAACCCATGAGGACCCTTGAAAGGGCCCAAGCCACACAAGAGGGGGAACCTCAGCCAGTGGCAGAAAGTGCAGCCCTTTCCATGCTGCAGGTTAACTGGGGATAACCATGACTACTGAGATGACAGGTGGCAAAGGAGCAAAATGCACGCAACAAGGAAGCCTGGACAAATACGCCACACTAAAAGCATTGATGGCAGTTGCAACCCAACCTGGGGTCCATGCCCCAAACAGGGAGCACATGCAGGGGGAGGTGGAACCCTCACTTAAGGACATAATGGAGGTGATACAAGGGGTACGAGGCTATGTAGAAACGAAAATAGACTCAGTGACACCTGAAGTTGCACTCCTACGGACTGATGCACAGAAAATGGGTGCTAGGGTCACAGAGAATGAGGCCTTGCTGGCTATGTTTCGCACAGAGATAAAGACCCTTAGGGTATAGGTACACTGCCTGTTCACAGACTCAGAGGCAATGGGGGCCAAGCTGGAGGACTTTGACGGATGTTCCAGGAGGAATAATATTAGAATGGTTAGCGGTTATATAGGAGCCAAGAGGGAGGGGCGAGTGAGTGGTTTGCGGCCTGCAGTTGCCGACAATATCAGAGAGCTCGGATACGATGCGGGCAGTACTGTGCACCCTAGGTGCGGCCGGGATGGCCAACTTACTGTGGCCAGACGTGTTGGAGGAGGCCTGGGTTGTCATGTCCCGTCCGGCCAGGGTCTCCAAGCTCCTGTGCATCAGTGTTTTGCAACGGATACATGAGTTATTTTTCCCAGTTTCCCTGATATATAAAGATCGTACTGGATTGTTGAAAGACTTTTAAAATCTGGGGAAAACTATCCTAGGGTGATTCAAGTAACACTGCGTTATCTGCACAGAGGGTAACAACTGCCAGAAAGCATAAACCTTGCCCAGTGGCTCTAACAGGAGTGATTCACTCTTTCATCCCTCATCTCATCCTACATCAACCTCCCTCAATATGACTATCTTGACCAATAGTAGAAAGGGGGAAGGAGAATGAGATGACAGATAGAAAGGATGCTGTATATTCCCACTTGGACTCATCACTTGGGTGGGCAGTGACATCTTTATTTATTCATTTATTTATTTACAATATTTTATAGCGAGAACCAGACCCCGGGGGTGTCAGAGCACTGTACATAGTCTTCTGCAGCATACTTAAGCGTTGTTACAATCGGAGTTGTGAAAGAGATTAGATACTTTGCGCCTGCCTCATCCAAGCAGGTTAGCATGTGATATTGATTGGTAGTACATAGCATGTGTTGGGGTGAAAAGTTGTGTTGAACGAGAAGTATGTTTAGTTCTTTTTTGAAGGAGACCTGGTAGGGCTTCGTCCTGATGGCATTAAGGTAGCGCATTTGGCCTTATCAATAAAAAGTATATACCGTAATTGGGCCTGTAAGTAACGAAACCTCTGTGCTGTGGAGTGAGAATCATGTTCCTGAAACTGAAGCCCAGCAATAGTTAAACAACAATATATGGGCTAATCCTCTTTTCTATTGACAACATAACTACAACATGTGTTGTAGATGTGTACTCTGATTCTGCACAACTGAAAATAAAATAAACAAAATTCAGCACCATTTAGTTCCTGCTATGAGTTATAATCACTTTCCTAAAACCCACATGCACCTGAAAACACACACGCACATACACACAACCCCTCCATGAAACATTATTAAGGAAGACCGTTGCTGTCTCCAAAGAACGTTAGAGTTCAAGGAAATGTAGCTTTGTTGTCGGTGCACATCATGCAATGCCTTCTCCAGAGATGAAAAACCATTCCCCAAGTGGTGCCGACATTTTGTAACCAATGCTATCCTTTTCTTCCTCGACATAAACTTAACATGAGAATGTTTGGAGTATGGTGTTGCACACTACCAAGCACTGAAAGATGAGCCATGAATCCTGACAACATACGTTTGATTCCCCACAGTTGCTCCTTCCTCTGTTAATCTTTGTCTATACAATTGTATAGAGGCTTGAATAGGAGTGCAAAAGTAAATGGGTGCAATTGACAGCCCTGCAGTATTCATCAGTTTCCCGTCCGTTTTTGGAACAGTAAACAGTTGGTGTTAACTCTCACAGCTGTCTATAGCACCGACATCCATGCATTGAACCTGTCCTACCAGTCGAAAATATCTCAGGGCTTCCAACAAGTGAAGCCAGCCTCAATGTTGGATGCCATGCAAGCATCTAGGCTGGCAAAAGTATGAAGAGAGGGAGTGAGTCTTGAGCAGTTCCTCCATCAGAAGATGAGAGGTGTAACAATGGACGAGCGGTCACATTTGGTGAAGCATCCTGATTAGTCTACATCGACTGGTTGACCTATCACTTTGATAAGCTGCCTTCTGCTGTGTAGCAATACCTTGTTATCCATGAGTATCATGGAAAAGGAAGGGATGAATTGTAGCACAATTCAAACTTCGGGAGTTCTATAATGATCTATTCTCTCCTGGAGCTGAGCAGTTAACCAAGAGTTAGGGCTTCATTGTTTACATCCAGCAGCCTAAAGATATCCAAAATCCGTATTCGATGGGAGCTTTACATATAGGAGAGTAGCCAGAATCAGCTCCACCTCTGGCAACCCTGGCTCCTCTGGTCTCTCTGGCTCCTCCTGGTTCAGAACACAGAGGAGGATGCGAATCTGGGAAATCTCACCATCCGTTGCTTCTGAGGCCTGGCCATCTCACCTCCAGTCCTGCTCCTGCTCAGAAACATTCTTTCTAGAGTATTTGTAGGCAGCGTGTCAGACATGCAGAGTGATGTGATCTCGTAGGTATCCTTCTTAGCCTACCTCATCAATCTTTTATATGAATGTTTAAATGAATATTGGTCATGATCACATTCCATCTATGGCTAGCACAAGACATTTTACATGTAGAATCAGTTTTCCATTTAATAGAGAGCCAGTGTTTTAAAACATGTATCAAAAAATACAAGCATGTTTTTTTATGCAGTATGTCCTAAAAAATGTGAAATCACAGTGCTTTTCTGTGTTTGAAATTACAAAAACTGTGTCAACAACAGGCCTCTTAATAATAAGTATTTTATTTTGGGGGCTCATTCACCCTTCTCATTCAGTTATCACAGTTACAGTGACTCTTTTCTTTCAAAAGTGGCAGCATTTCATCTTCACCCTCCATATCACCCTATTGTCATTCCCTCAGTTCTACGTTATGGTTTTTTTTTTGTTGGTAGCTGGCCATTATTAGCTGTGGTGACCAGTAATAATAACAGGAAATTTCGGACAACAATGGCCTGGCTACGTAATTTACATGCTACACTATTAATAGTGCCTGCCGAAATTAACTGGCATATTAATATATTTAATGCCAAGATTGTATTCACCCTAAAAAGGAGAGCTTGTATAATTCACCCATTCAGTCATTCTTCCTGAGTGAGAGAATGAGAGAACATATTCATATTTAATTCCCCTGCACAATTTTTATAAAAATAAAATTAACTCCTCGGGAAATTGCCCCTATCCGCCTAAACGGTGTTGTTTAATATTAACAGCTCGTACTACAAGACCTCTACTAGCAAGTTCACATAATTTAATATAAGAGGAATGTGGCTACAAATAAAAACATCTCTCAGCCTTATAGGGCTTGCTGTGTTGCCCAGGCATATTTTTGGAGCACAATACCAGCATATGTGCTTCATAATCTCCTAACTCAACAAATGTGTACCTGTGCAGGCATTATACACCTTTCGACTTCTCTTCCATTATGCCAGTAGTGAACATGTGAGAGCACCTTTCAGTGCCAGCCAAGAGGCCTGCCTCAGGTTAGGAAAGTCGTATCAAAACTTGCTATATATGCTGAAGATGAAGGATGGAACATAGCATTCAGGGACTGAGCCTGCTGGCCTGCCTCCACCCACCGTGAAAGGCTAACACATTTGGGTGCAAATAGCAAACAGCGATTGATTTTCACTGGATCAATTACTTACATTCAGTTTCCCTCATACTTAATCCCAACTGTTATTACCACATTTCACCGTAATCGCAGTCATCCCTATTCTATCTTTATTGTTATTATGAAATAGTAGAGACAAAGAACACAAAGAGAGGAAGGGTAATGAAGAGAGCCACTCTAGCACAAGCATCATCTCTCTTCCATCCAGCTGAGGCCACCTCTTCACACATAGGGTTTGGCGTCCTTCCCCCGCCCCACAACACCAGTGAACTCTGGCTAAAACATTCATGCGCACAATTTCATGTGTGCTTCGTATCTTTAAATACTATCAACATCGTTTACACATATCACTCGTACTGCTGTTCTTCCACTGAAATCACCTTTAACTTTTAGATTACTTTTAAAATAATAATGTTCACCAAACTACTTTATTGTTGCAGTTTTTTAATTTCATCTCTTTGCGCTTATGTCCTACAATGAAATGCAGAAATGTAGAAATGTTTACACTTTGTAATAGGAGTCCTCATAATATGTTTTGCCTCATACGTGATTTCCATATTTTTATTAGATTCTTAGAATTTCTTAGAATTTCCGTCCAATTGCAATAATTCACAAATTAATCCAATAAACGTGACAAGGGGAGAAAACAGGGATGAACAGAAGCCACAAGAGTGAGATCAAGAGACAGGAAATGCGAAGTTTGAGAAAATTTCGGTAGGAGGTTGAATACACATTATGCAGTCGTGGTTTCAGCAACCCGGGAATCCGGCAGCTGCAGATTCCTAAGAAAACCTTTGGACCCCTGCACTTATGTTCCTTACGAATTAAGCACTGCCCCACACCCCTCCCCCTTATGTTTATCATACCACACCCTATCCTCATTTATTTCCTTTGTACAACACCCCAGCCCCTGGCGCCGCCAGTACGTCACATTTTCCCACATTAAAAGTGACGCAGCGGCGGCGCAAGGGCCTTGTAGATAAGCCCCTCAGTCTATTGAAATGCGTTTGCCTGTTTTGAAAACAAGGGCACACATTCGTCGCGTCGGACATGAATTTGCAGCGACTGCAGCGTTTGACTGCCTTCCTGCTCGTTGTCTTCTGATGAAATTAAGCGGACGCCATTTGCTTGATTGGACAGTAGAACTTGCTTGAGCTTTATAGACATGTGGGTCGTGCCAGGCAGCTCATTTTGCATTTAGTCCAGAGGATGTCAGCGCGCTGTAAATCATCCCTTAACTGCTTCTGCCACATGAATTACAAGCACAGTCAATAACCCGCTCGGAGGCGGGTGGCACTGAAGCTGCACATTGATCTGCCTGCAGCTCGTCCCAACGAGCCCAGCTGATCGCAGACCCCTGCGTTCCCGTGGAATGACATGCGCCGGTCTGCAAACAATCTAAGGTTCAATTGTTCTCGCGAATAAATTAATCTCTCAGGCTTCAATGTTCCGTGAGTAATTTTCCTGTTTCTCCCAACAAGACATTCCAGTCGACCTTACATCATCTGCCTGGCCGGAAAGGTTGACCCTTCGCGCTGAAGAATTCGATTGATGATGCATTGTTACCTCCAGCAGTTTTCTACTGAGCTCTCATGATAACAGCCTTCATTCAGTTTGAACTACAAATTGCAGCCATTCCAGAGTTTTACAATGGCCCTGAGCTGTTACTCTAGGTCATACAAGTCAGCCTCAATAGGGGACGGTGGAAACAATTACTGGGCAGCTCCAAGCCATTCCAGGGAAATAGCAGAATGTGTCCACTCTCTGGGATCAATATGTCTAAAGTCGAAGAGTCAAACGGCAGATATGGTATCCAGTATCTAATAATAGCCACAGGGCAGAACACCTGCCTGCCTAATGCCCTTTCTAGAGGTTTTCATGACCTTGTGCGCCATTCCACAGGTGCCTCGGTCCATAGCACTCTACAGCCTCATTACAAGTGGTCCACTTGGCGGAGTTTTGCTGAAACTCCATGTTACAAGGGTGACACCGAGTAGGCAAAACTCTGCGAACTCCGCCGGGAGTGTAATTTATTGCCCACCCCTACTCAAAAGCCGGCAGCCGGTGCAATTAAACGTTGACACGCCGAATACCAAGGCTGGTGGCCTTTAATCCACTACCAGACACGCCCTGACCATTTTTCTCGCTCTTGCAGGTTCCTGCCTTCTGTTTGTGATGGTTTTGCCATATTTTTCTTCCTCTGTCTTTCCGATGTGTGTTCAGGGCCGGACTGGCTACCGGGCGTTTTGCTGTGCAGCCAAGCTGGGGGCTGATTTCGCTGCGGTGGGGGCTGATTTCGTTGATGGGGACCTGAGTGTGCTTTTAAATAAACATTTCAAAACGAATGTTTTTAAGCGCACGCAGGTCCCCATCAACAAAATCAGCCCCCAGCTCGGCAGCACAGCAAAACGCCCGGTAGCCAGTCCGGCCCTGTGTGTGTTTTTCCTTCTCTTGCACTTGGTAAATGTCTGATATGGAAAATAAGTGCTGGTCCCCAAAAATAAGTCCCACCTGCTCAAATTAAGCACTGAGTTGCCTCAGGCACAGCTGAGACTCTCCTGCCTGCCCACACCCTCCACAGCCCATTTTTACTACCTGCTCAAAGTAGGGGGTAAATAGGAGTGGAAAAGTGATAAAGTAGTTTAAGGGATAACCTGTGGAAAAGGACTGGGTCTGCATGACTATTCCCTAATCTGGGCCAAATGTCTGGAATGCCTGGTGGTGGGGGGTGAAATACCAGCCCATGTAAGTTTCAGGGGACTCTTAATGAGGCCCTGTGATGTAACCTAAGGTCCGGGACCACATTATGTAAGACTTAGTTCCAAAGATAATTTATCTTTGATGTGGCTTTCATAGTAATGCAGCTATTTATTATGACTACTAGTATGGAATTACCATTGAAAGTAAATACTACCAGACGTAATTACCATTAAGAAATACAGCTGACTGGTACATATTCACACGTATTTAGACAAAGAAATACTGGCAGGGATGACATTTAGGGGCCGATTCCGATCTCGGTCGGAGGCGCACCCAATACCATTCAGTCGGGAAAAAAGCCATGCGAAAGCCTGTTTCCCGACCGATCCGTACAGCACACCGAACGAGTAAGTACGATGCGCACAACAGCACAGAATCCGGCCGAGCCGTACTCACCCAAACCAGGTCCTGTTCTCCGACCGAGGCGAATCCGGAAACGCTGAATCGAGTCGCACGGAAGGGAAAATGCAGCTCCGTCCGGCCGAACAAGTACGATGCGCTTCCCGTACGCGCCGAACCCGTCGCTACGCACGGCACGTCAAAGCATCCGGGAGAGGCGCACATAAGCTCCGATTCGCGCCACAACACGATCCACGGCTCACGAGACGAACACGCCAGCGACGAGGACGACGCGAAGCAACGAGGACGACGGGAAGCAACGAGAAGGACGAACGACACGAACCATCCATGAATCCCTTCGTCCCGATCATACCAATATTCTACATTTACTACCGGAACAGGCACGGACGCGTACGGCGCAGAAGGTAAGTTAGACACCAACCACAAAACACATACAACACGTACACGACACATCACACACACACAGAGGGATGCAGAATATACTTACACCAGCAACAGCAGCACCATAGGGGCGGGATGCCCATCACCAATGCCACATATGCACACAGGGGCCTGGATGCGCACCACCACCCCTACCCAGGGGGGGCAGGATGCCTACCACTACTACCACCCTCACCCAGGGGGGGCTGGATGCCTACCACCACTACCACCCTCACCCAGGGGGGGCTGGATGCCTAACACCACTACCACCCTGAGCCAGGGGGCTGGATGCCTATCACTACTACCACCCTTAGCCAGGGGGGCTGGATGCCTACCACTACTACCACCCTGAGCCAGGGGGGCTGGATGCCTACCACTACTACCACCCTTAGCCAGGGGGGCTGGATGCCTACCACTACTACCACCCTGAGCCAGGGGGGCTGGATGCCTACCACTACTACCACCCTGAGCCAGGGGGGCTGGATGCCTACCACTACTACCACCCTTAGCCAGGGGGCTGGATGCCTACCACTACTACCACCCTGAGCCAGGGGGGGCTGGATGCTTACCACTACTACCACCCTGAGCCAGGGGGGGCTGGATGCCTACCACTACTACCACCCTTAGCCAGGGGGGGCTGGATGCCCACCACCACCCTTAGCCAGGGGGCTGGATGCCTACCACTACTACCACCCTTAGCCAGGGGGGCTGGATGCCTACCACCACCCTTAGCCAGGGGGCTGGATGCCTACCACTACTACCACCCTGAGCCAGGGGGGCTGGATGCCTACCACTACTACCACCCTGAGCCAGGGGGCTGGATGCCTACCACTACTACCACCCTTAGCCAGGGGGGCTGGATGCCCACCACCACCCTTAGCCAGGGGGGCTGGATGCCTACCACTACTACCACCCTGAGCCAGGGGGCTGGATGCCTACCACTACTACCACCCTTAGCCAGGGGGGCTGGATGCCTACCACTACTACCACCCTGAGCCAGGGGGGCTGGATGCCTACCACTACTACCACCCTTAGCCAGGGGGGCTGGATGCCTACCACTACTACCACCCTTAGCCAGGGGGGCTGGATGCCCACCACCACCCTTAGCCAGGGGGGCTGGATGCCTACCACTACTACCACCCTTAGCCAGGGGGGCTGGATGCCTACCACCACCCTTAGCCAGGGGGCTGGATGCCTACCACTACTACCACCCTGAGCCAGGGGGCTGGATGCCTACCACTACTACCACCCTTAGCCAGGGGGGCTGGATGCCTACCACTACTACCACCCTGAGCCAGGGGGCTGGATGCCTACCACTACTACCACCCTTAGCCAGGGGGCTGGATGCCTACCACTACTACCACCCTGAGCCAGGGGGGCTGGATGCCTACCACTACTACCACCCTGAGCCAGGGGGCTGGATGCCTACCACTACTACCACCCTTAGCCAGGGGGGCTGGATGCCTACCACTACTACCACCCTTAGCCAGGGGGGCTGGATGCCCACCACCACCCTTAGCCAGGGGGGGCTGGATGCCCACCACCACCCTTAGCCAGGGGGGGCTGGATGCCTACCACTACTACCACCCTTAGCCAGGGGGGGCTGGATGCCTACCGCTACTACCACCCTGAGCCAGGGGGGGCTGGATGCCTACCACTACTACCACCCTTAGCCAGGGGGGGCTGGATGCCTACCACTACTACCACCCTTAGCCAGGGGGCTGGATGCCCACCACCACCCTTAGCTAGGGGGCTGGATGCCCACCACCACCCTTAGCCAGGGGGCTGGATGCCTACCACTACTACCACCCTTAGCCAGGGGGCTGGATGCCTACCACTACTACCACCCTGAGCCAGGGGGGCTGGATGCCTACCACTACTACCACCCTTAGCCAGGGGGGCTGGATGCCTACCACTACTACCACCCTGAGCCAGGGGGGCTGGATGCCTACCACTACTACCACCCTTAGCCAGGGGGGGCTGGATGCCTATCACTACTACCACCCCCACTCATAGGATGGACAATGCATGACACAACCATCACACCACAACCTAGGGAATGCAAGAAAAAGACATCCCCCAACACCATGACAAGCGTGTGTAGACTGTGTCAAATGCCTACAACACCGAACATGACTTTGAACATACAATGTGACCCCCTAGCACATGTGCCACACATATATGTGTGTGGCACCCACAATGCAAGCAGGCCATGACCATTGTGGCAATGGGGTCCAAACCCCCATCATCACAGTGAGCAAAATGTAAGTGTGGGGTCCATAGCTGAAGCACATTTTGAACATTGTGGCAATGGGGTCTACACCCCCATCATCACAGTGAGCAAAATGTAAGTGTGGGGTCCATAGCTGAAGCACATTTTGAACATTGTGGCAATGGGGTCTAAACCCCCATCATCACAGAGAGCAAAATGTAAGTGTGGGGTCCATAGCTGAAGCACATTTTGAACATTGTGGCAATGGGGTCTAAACCCCCATCATCACAGTGAGCAAAATGTAAGTGTGGGGTCCATAGCTGAAGCACATTTTGAACATTGTGGCAATGGGGTCTAAACCCCCATCATCACAGTGACCAAAATGTAAGTGTGGGGTCCATAGCTGAAGCACATTTTGAACATTGTGGCAATGGGGTCTAAACCCCCATCATCACAGTGAGCAAAATGTAAGTGTGGGGTCCATAGCTGAAGCACATTTTGAACATTGTGGTAATGGGGTCTAAACCCCCATCATCACAGTGACCAAAAGGTAAGTGTTGACAAAGAAAGAGCTGCAACTGCCAAACTGCATGGATGATTCCTGGTCACAGAACAAAACACATCAGTGGCAAAGTAGTGTATGTGTCCCATTGCAACATAAATTGGGTGAGCCAAATACTGCAGTGCAAATAAGACATACCTTTGGCCATGTGCAGACAAACAACACCCATGGGGGCTGACACTGTCAACATTCATCAATGACACAATGACAGAAGTGACCATCAGAATGCAGACCCACATATTTGCACCAATGGGCACACAAATGCAGATACCCTGTGGAGACTGCAGATGTGAGGTGAACAGATACCATACCATGGCAGCAATGGGACACACAAACCATGATCATTGTGCTGACCGATGACCTAGGAGTCCCAGGGACAGCAGGGGAAACCCACCAAACTACATACAGCCAATGGCACACCCAAGATATGCCAATGCAGTGGTGCAGATGCACAAACACAAACAGGCAGACCCACACTGCACATCATACACAACAGGTGAGGGGGTGCCAGTGTCCCCAGGCAACCACACAACACATGAGGAGACCTGAATACCAATCATACAGATGTGCATACAGTGCCACACAAAGGTAACTCATGGATCCAAATCCCCTATGTGGGCAAGCAGGCATTGTCAGATGAGAGGAGCACAAATCACACATGTCACACAGGCACGTAGGAACAGCAACTGACACAGCAAGACACAGACACACCACAGCACCACCCCCAGGGCCCCCACAATGTGGTGACCCTGGGCTGCATTACAATCCCACTGTGATGACAAAGCTAAATGTGGTTCACACTGTGAACCACAGTCATGTGTCCTGAGCAACAAACTACCATCACACCTACACAAGCACAAATCAATCAGCATGGCCAGTAAGCCAAGGCCAACATGGAGGCAGGGGCCTAGCCGGGCAACAACTCTCATCTGCACACACTCAACACCACACCCCTCGACCTCCAACAATGTGCAGCAGTGAAGTACACATGCACTGGTGACATTGCACATGCACCCATGACTATTCCAGGGTGGTGGGTGGGAACCAAGGTGCAGAAACACATCACACATGGCCACTCAACAAGACTCCTGAATGTCTGACACACTGCGCACTACGCTGTACATGGACATGACGGCAATACCACACCAACCAATGGGATCCCAGCCACAGTCACACACCAATGAAGAAGCCAAGGTCACCCACAAAGAACACACATAGACAACAACCAACATTGCAGCCCGGACCCTGAGGAGTGCCAGCAGTCACACACACAACGTGTCACAATCACTGAAAGATAACACAAACTGGAAATCACATGACAGGGGCAAACAACAAGTGCCAAGGGAAACCTGACTGTGACCCATCTGCGTCTGCACACAAACTCAGCCCTGACAGCAAACACACCTATGGGTGACACCCTGATGACAAGTAATGTGCCATGCACCCACATCACAGAGAACCCAGGGAGAAGACTTTGGGGGAACATAGGTCAACTCAGCAAGCATCACAAACAGGTACAACACTAGGGATCACAGCATGCACAGCTAAACGGAAGTGAACACACAGACATGCACATACAACACACACCTTGGGCGCAGGCAATGTCACAGGTGTACACACTGCCATGAGGGGACTCCACTCCTGTGTGAGGAAAGCTGTGCCATGTGTTGCCTCAGTAGGGCCCCATCATGTCAGCTGAGCACTTGGTCACACAATCAACAATTAGCACCAAATGAGGGCTCCCGTCACATCAGCCTGGTCATGGAAGTGCCAACGGAATCATCAGCACAGATCCAACACACTTGTATAGCAATGTTGCACTGACTACACGGATGAGTCCTTCCCCATTGATGCCCAAACCTGCATGTCCAGTGGAGATGGCCACACGGTCAGGGAAGTAGACGAATTGAACAATGGCAGGCACAACAGATGTGCAGGGGTGGAAGCCACAGATGTGAAATAGCTAATCTAAGTAGGAAATCCCATTGCCAAATACTGAACACATGACACCCTCAGATGCTGCTATGGATGACATGGATACACCACAGGATAGGACACATTCCCCCTGGACCACATGGGTTCCTGCACAGTAACACTTCATTATCATAAGACCAAATATCACCATCACTGCAGCAAGGGCATGGTTAGCATCATCAACAACATGTACATCAGAAGCATAAGCACTAGAGAATAGAAAGTTGCTTTATTCAGCATATGTGTGGAATGAAAACAAAGTCCAGAAAAAACACAAAGGCCAATGGCCAGTCCATTGTCAAAGTCCAAACTTGGTGACAGTGGCAGATGTCACCCTACGCATGCCTGCACAAAACCAGGGACAATCCACTAGGAGGGGCAACTGGGGGGCAGGCCAGGCACCGCAGGGACAGGATCAGGGCTCACCAGGAGGAAGCAGGGAAGGGGTGGTGGGTGCTGGAGAGCCACTGACAACTGCAGTGGAGGTGTCTGACATGGTGTGTGCCGGCACAACTGGGGGCATGACTCAGATGTTGTGGGTGCCGGCACGACTGCAGTGGACCCTGCAGATGGAGTGGACAGGTCCGCCACTGCAGTGCCCAAGTCAGACAGGGTGTTAGTGGACTCCACTGCAGTGCCTACCACCAGGGGAGGAGAATGGGGAACAGGCAAGGTGGGCTGGACAGAGGGGAGGACACCCTCACCACATCAGTGGCACAGACAAGCGCAGCGGGGGTGTGGTGCCGGGAGAGCAAGTGCCAGGGGAGAAGGCCGGATCCTCTTGGGGATGGTATATCTGTGGGTGGGGGAACCTGGGGCAGGGTGTGGTGGGGGCACCTGTGGAGTGGGGGCCTGAGGGATGGAGGAAGGAGACCTGGTGCCTGAGCTGCAGGGCGGCGGCGGGGTCTTGCTCTTACGACTCCGGGGGACTTGCGGGTGGGGGCCTCAGTCTGTCTGCACCTGGGGGAGGGTGTCCGGGGGCGAGGGGCACTCTGCTCCGTGTGGGTGGGCTTCCTCTTCCCCTGGATGCTGGAGCAGCTGGATCGGAGGGGAAGAGGCCGAGGTCACTGAGGAAGAGGCGCTGGGTCTTTGGGGTTGCAGGTGAGGCAAGGGAGGGTGTTTTGGAGGGAGAGGCAACTGAGGACTGCGCAGTGCTCGTGGATGCGTGTGTGTGTACCAGGGCCCCATCCCCTGTGAGTCTGGTTTCAGTCCCCTGACTGTGCGTGCGTGTGCGTTTTGTTTGTGGCGTGTGTGTCTGTGTGCTGGATGTGTGTGTGCTGGTGTGTGCCTGTGCCGGTGTGTGTGTGTTTGGGACAGGTAAGGTGCTGGGGAGTGTGGATGGAGCAGAGGCAGGAGGGGTGAGGGACTGTCTGAGGAGGGACACTGCTGCCGTCAGGGAGGAGTCCATGGACCTATTGCCCCTCTGTAGGTCAGACATGCCCAATGAGATGCCCTCCATGAATGACACCAGCTGAGTCAACAGAGCGGTGTGCGCATGGAGGACACTCAGCATGGCTGTCTGCCCTACATGGAGCTGGCGAAGGAGGTACACAGACTCCTCACTCAGGGCAGCAGGGGACACAGGGGCAGGGGGTGCGGTGCCTGGCCCAAAGGAGACACGCTCCCGAACATGGGAGCCTCCACGGACCTGGGGAATGGGAGCCGATGGGAGGGCGGTGGCGGTGGTGGTGCTGGTGGTGGCGGGGGCAGCAACACTAGCTGGGGTGTGGTGGCTGCTGACACCCGCCTCCATAAGGGAGTCATCCTCCGAGTTGCTCTGGTCCTCAGCTGAGGTGGATGGTGCTGAGGACTCCTCGGTGTGGCTCCCCTCGCCCTCCGTGCCACTGGGTCCCTCCGACCACTCCTCGGCTGCTGACCCAGTCTGGCTCTCCGGCTCCTCCTGGTCCGTGGAGCTGTCCCCTTCCGTGGCCGTGGATGTATCTGCAAACAATGGGGAAACAGACAGACATCAGTCACCTGCACCAAACGCACACACCACTGTGAGCACAGCACATTACAGAGCAAGCCCTGGCATCATTAGTTGTACATTGCTAAAAGTGCCCTAACTGAACAGGAGCAGCCAATTGTCAGTCTGATGCCAACCATGGCACTCACATCCCACATGGCCTTGCACCCATCTGTCTGGTGTCTGTTGGATTGCAACACCCCAGTGTGGACACATGCACCAACTACGCAGTAGTTGGACAGTGCAGAGGACACGGTGTAGCATGTGGACATGCACACATCACAGCTCTTGCCACTGAGTCAGTACAGGTTTCCGGATGAAAGGGATGCCCAGAGTCAAATAGGAAATGCAGCGACAGACACCATGATGCACCCATGTCCTGATAGCCATCACCACAATGGTGTGCATGTAGCACATGTCACTCCCCTGCAGGTTCACCAATAAGTAGACACATGCCATGGCGGAGGCATGACTGCTAAGTCATACATCACTGTCTCAGTGATGTATGACTTGGCAGCCAGACAACAACACTCTGCACTGTGTCACAATAGTAGGTCATGGGGAATGCAAGTCCTGGAGCTGCACAAGTGCACATGTACATCCCCCCCACAACACATCATCTTCACCCTCATCTGTCCAGGTCATACCTATTGGACATATGGGAGACCTGTGACACTACCCTCTGAACCTGAGCCCCTCACAATCTGCTGTGAATGGGGAACAGCTGCCTGAACTTCACATTCGCATACCCCAGTCTGCACGGGCAGCTGATCAAACACCTATGTGACACACAAGTATCGTCTCCTATGGTCACATCTCCAGTGGCATGCTGAGCCCCTACCAAGAAACACCCCAGCAGTCCTGGCAACTAATCCACAGCACACTGACACAGAGGCAGACACCTGAGGGGTCAAATCACTGCGCACAATGTGTCAGCTGATACACGGGAGTGGGAGTACAGAGTGCATTGCATGGCCTGGAGTAGGCATGACTGTCCTGCCCCACATGAATGAGGGATGAGCCCTGGACAGTGGATAGCTGGCTATGTATGTGTGACACACGTAATCTGCACACTCCTGGGGCCCAAACATTGTTCCCACCCGCTACATGGGCGTGTGCCACATACCCCAGGCACATGTGGTGGCTCAGCTCAGCAAGTGGACCGCATATCAAAGCAACACGCAGATTACATGTCCGAACACAGGCGTTGTGTGAACAATGGACCCACCCATGATGCCCACAACAGAGTTAGGGAAACAGATGCTGTCCCCCACCTTTAGTGAAGCAAACTGCAAGGACACAGTCCCAAGTGACACAATTCCCTGAATGTAAGGGCCACACCTGGGTATCAGATGAGGAGTGGGCAGTGCACAATAGAGGGACATGGCTCCTGGACAACATGACTGCTGCACTGTGGCAGTTGAACCAGGCCAGAGGAGGGCACAAAGCATGTAATACAGAGTTCACAGTGCAGTCTTTGACTCACCCCCTCCTTGCTGCTGTCTGGCCTTCAGCTGCCCATCCAGGTCTGGAAACACCACCTCAATCAATCAATCAATCAATCAATCATGTCACTTATAAAGCGCACTACATACCCGCGAGGGTCTCAAGGCGCTGGGGGAAGAGAGAGGTGGTGCTGCTACTGATCGAAGAGCCAGGTCTTGAGGAGTCTTCTGAAGGCCAGTAGGTCTTGGGTCTGTCGGAGGTTGGTGGGGAGGGTGTTCCAGGTCTTGGCGGCGAGGTGGGAGAAGGATCTGCCGCCGGCGGTCGTTTTCCGGATGCGGGGGACTGTGGCGAGGGCGAGGCTGGTCGAGCGGAGCTGGCGGGTGGGGGTGTAGAAGCTGAGTCGTCTGTTGAGGTAGGCTGGTCCGGAGTTGTGGAGTGCTTTGTGTGCGTGGGTGAGGAGCTTGAAGGTTATCCTCTTGTTGACAGGGAGCCAGTGCAGGTCTCTCAGGTGGGGTGTGATGTGGCTGCGTCGGGGGATGTCGAGGATAAGACGTGCAGAGGCGTTCTGGATGCGTTGCAGCCGTCTCAGGAGCTTAGCCGTCGTTCCTGCGTAGAGGGCGTTTCCGTAGTCCAGCCTGCTGGTGACGAGGGCCTGGGTGACTGTTTTTCTTGTTTCGGTGGGGAGCCACTTGAAGATCCTGCGGAGCATTCGGAGGATGTTGAAGCAGGATGAGGAAACGGCGTTGACCTGCTTAGTCATGGAGAGGGTGGGGTCGAGGATGACCCCTAGGTTGCGTACGTGGTTGGTGGGTGGCGGGGCTGTTCCCAGTGATGTTGGCCACCAGGAGTCGTCCCAGGCTGAAGGGTTGGAACCAAGGATGAGGACCTCCGTCTTGTCCGAGTTCAGCTTCAGGCGGCTGGTCCTCATCCATTCGGCGACGGCCTTCATTCCTTCGTGGAGGTGGGCTTTGGCGGTGTGAGGGTCTTTGGTGAGGGAGAGGATCAGCTGGGTGTCGTCGGCGTAGGAGATGATGTTGAGGTTGTGCTGTCGGGCGACGTGGGCGAGGGTGCCATGTAGATGTTGAACAGCGTTGGGCTGAGGGAGGAGCCTTGGGGTACGCCGCAGATGATCTTGGTGGCCTTGGATCGGAAGGGGCGAGGCGGACGCTTTGTGTTCTGCCGGAAAGGAAGGATGTGGTCCAGTCCAGGGCCTTCTCTTGGATCCCGGCGTCGTGAAGGCGTGTTCGTAGTGTGTGGTGGCAGACCGTGTCGAAGGCGGCTGATAGGTCCAGGAGGATGAGGGCTGCTGTTTCTCCGTTGTCTAGCAGGGTCCTGATGTCATCGGTGGCGGCGATGAGGGCGGTTTCGGTGCTGTGATTGCTGCGGAAGCTGGACTGGGAAGGGTCCAGGATCTTGTTCTCCTCGAGGTAGCGGGTCAGTTGTTTGTTGACGATTATCTCGGTGACCTTCGCGGGGAACGGGAGCAGAGAGATGGGTCGGAGCTGGAGCATGTGGGGGGTCAGGGTCCGTGTTCCGCCCCTCCTGCGAGGAGGCGACAGCTTCAGCTGGACCCGTGCAATCCTCCGGGTCCAGCCCCGAAGGTCCTGCCACCTCTTCTGGCAGTTGCGGATCCGGCGCTTGTAGACCCCCACAGACCGGACAGCCCGGACGATGTCCTTCCAGATCTCCTGCTTCCGATGGGCATTAACCTGTCAGGATGACAAAGTGAAAAGGCCATTACTACACATGCAACATATCCGTGCATGACACAGTTGTATATACATGTCTCAATCACAGGGGCACATGATGTACACAGGCAGTGCAAAGCTGCCCATGGACAGTTTGCCAGACGTCAATACATGGTATCATTGCATGGGAAGTAAAACCTTGTTCAAATGCACTGTCACTGCACCATACCTGTCCAGTGCATGTCACTACACACTATGGGGGGTGACAACTACTCAGTGAGCCTGCTAGCCAGTGGCGTGCAGACTTTCAGCCTTGCTAGTCAGACAATATGCACATTCAGAAAGGCAGTGCACAGAACACTCACCTGCTCCCCTGGTGTCCCATACAGCTTGCTGTACTGTGGAAGTAGGCTGTCCAGCAGGGCCTGGTTCTTCTCAAGGCTGATGGCTGGGGCTCTCTCCACAGTACGTGCCATTGCAGGGTCCAGAGGGGCAGAGACATCAGCAGTGCAGTGGCAGATGTCGTCCTGGAGCATGTAGTGCAGGCAAGTGAGCTCTCAGGGGAACAGCCAGCAATATATATGTGCTGGAGAGGCAGATACTGTCCCTTGTGTCCAAAGTGATAGGTCCAAGTCGTTTGCATCTTTAGAATCTGGCCAATCCATGGAATAGCAGCACCAATACACGCCCACAGCATCCTTCAAATCTTCAACTTCATGACATACATGATTTTGCAACATTGTTGTGGGTGACCAACTGAATTTCCAGCAACCGACTCGTTCGAAATTCGAAACGCGTCCGTTGCCAGGCAAGGCCATTGTCAATGGGTGCGCACCGATCGGTCCATTGCGGTACAACGCGTACAGGGGTACAACGCGTACCCGCACACATTGAATGCAATGGGCCGGCCGGGGCACCGATCGGTCCATTGCAGTACAACGCGTACAGGGGTACAACGCGTACCCGCACACATTGAATGCAATGGGCCGGCCGGGGGCACCGATCGGTCCATTGCAGTACAACGCGTACAGGGGTACAACGCGTACCCGCACACATTGAATGCAATGGGCCGGCCGGGGCACCGATCGGTCCATTGCAGTACAACGCGTACAGGGGTACAACGCGTACCCGCAAACATTGAATGCAATGGGCCGGCCGGGGCACCGATCGGTCCATTGCTGTTCAACGCATCACTGTACAAGTGACTGGCATATGTCACCATGCCTGTCTCAGATGGACATATGCCAGCCACAGATAGCTCCCAGGGAGTGAGGGGCACACCTACATCACGACAGCCTGTCCAAACTTTATCATAAGGCATGTAAGGCTGCATTTCCTATTGTGTGTATGTTGGTGTACATGTTGTCCTGTGGGTGTCACCTGTGGGCAGCCACCCCCAGGCTGTGCACGTGTTCATGGGGACAGGATCCTGGGTGTTACGTGTACATGACCACTGTGATGTGCAACTGTTCATATCTGTGCATGTGCCATGGTCACATTTCACGGTGGTGTATGTGTATGTCATGTCACATACCCCGTGAGTCCCATGTGGGACGGTATGTTTGAGCCAGGGTGTCCCAGTGGCACAATAGTGATGGTCCTCCACAGTCTGTGTGCATGTAGTGTTTACAATGTCTCTGATTTCATGTGCACAATGGGAGACAGTCTCCACATCCACGTTGTGTGTGCATGGACTTTGATGTTGTGCGTGTGTGTGTCACAGACGTCCATGTCTGTCCTGCCGTTTCAAGTGGGACCACTACCTGTGGGGGTCATGGTTGTTTTGCTGTGGTGTATACAAGATACTCCATGTAATGCCAGTGTCCATGTGGCAATACAGGGTCCCTGGGAATGTACCTGTCGTTGAGCTGTGGTGCCTGGGGCACATCTGTCCTCACATGTCACTGTGGGGGGTGATTGTGACACGGCAGCAGGAGATGGGAACTGTGACACGGCCTCATGATATCCAATGGGCCAACCTGGGACTAATTGATGCCACTTGTTGGACCGTGTTGACAGATGTTGGCCATGTATGTACCATACATGTCCTTACGGAACTGCACACTTCATGTAGTTGTGCCTCATAATGATGTATGTTGGGATATTGAGTGTGTTCAATGCCGCATATGTGGGGTGACTGACAATCTTGCTTACTTCTCCTCTGCACTGCAGGGCTCCTGCTGTCCATCGACCATTCCCAGACCTGGCAACGATGGTGGAACGGGACAGCATCCGACGGTACCGCTTCACCAGGCAGCTGATTGAGGATTTGGCAGAGCAGTTGTCCCCACATTTGCAGCCTGGCCGGCCGTATCCTACAGCGCTGACCCCCAAGGTGAAGGTGATGGCAGCCCTACACTTCTTTGCCACCGGTACCTTCCAACATACTGTGGCGACTGCTGGTGGGATGTCACAGACCATGTTGAGCTGTGTGCTCCGCGATGTTTTGGCGGCAATGTTGCTATTCCTGAACCGGTACATCTATTTCCCTAGACTGCGACAACTCACTGACGTGAAGAGTGACTTTTATGCCCTGGGGAGGATGCCGCATGTCATTGGCTCCATTGATGGGACACATGTGGCTTTGGTACCACCACAGGCCCAGGAGCAGGCCTACAGGAACCGCAAGCACTACCACTCGGTCAATGCACTGGTGGTGTGTCTTGCAGACATGACCATCACACATGTGTGTGCCCGTTTCCCTGGTTCAGCACACGATGCCTTTGTGATGAGGAGTAGTCGCATCCCCAGGATGATGGCACAGATGCAGAACCAGCGTGCCTGGCTTGTCGGTGTGTACTGACTTTGTGCCATTGTGTGTGATCTGATCTGTAGTATTCCGCCCACTTTTCCAAGTCAGCTAATGTGCACTTGTCTGTCCGTAGGTGACTCGGGATACCCCAACATGCCGTGGTTGCTGATACACCTCAGGAACCCTGTGACACCAGCCCAGATGCGCTACAATGAGGCACATGGTCGGACCAGGAGAGTGATTGAGCGGACATTTGGTCTCCTGAAGAGCCGCTTCCGCTGCCTGGACAAGACCGGAGAGTCCCTCCCATATGCCCCTGCGAAAGTGTGCAAGATTATCATCGTCTGCTGCATGCTCCACAACCTGGCAGTGCGGAAGGAGTTGCCTCTCATCCAGGATGACAATGACCAACATCCGCCACCTGTGGAGGATCCTGGCCTGGACCACGATGCCAGTGACGATGATGATGATGATGATGAGGGTGATGTCCGCACACAGCTCATCACCAACTTCTTTAGCTGAATATGAGTATCCTGAGGTGTCATGTCAATGATGTGAGTTGGCATGATATGTGTAGGTGGTGCTCTGGTGCTGTTGGAGTGTGTCCATGGGCTACTTGACTGGATGTGTGTTGCGATGTGTGCTTACAGGTGGGCTGTACTCCCCAACAGTGTTGACTGCTAACTTGGTTCTGGGTGGGTATCTTGTAACATGTATTGTGCATGAGTTTTGCTGTTCTGTCCTGTACTCCATTGCTTTTGACTGTGTGTCATTTCTGTCCTTCACAGGGTACTTTCAGATTTGTTTGGTCAACTGTGTCCACCGACGACATGATTGCACTTCCAGGGTGGTAGCTGTTGTGTCCCTACAGGTGATGTGCGCCACACCCATGGACTTCCTTCCGTCTACAGTTGTTGACTGTGTGCCCACTGCCAGGTGGGATTACCTTGCATCTGTAGTGGTTACGACATGTTGCAACTGTGTAATAAACCTGTGCTTCACTTTGTGATGTGCGTTGTCTGTGGTCACACATTTGACTGCCATTTGCTTACTGCACCTGTGGGCTACTTGACTACAACTGGGAATGGGTTTGGTGTCTGTGCATTGCACCGTCTTCCCTGGCAACATCAGTGTAGGCAATGAGTCAGATGGCCTAGGTGTGTATGTGTTGTGTAGCCCTGGTGGTGTGTCTCCCTCATATGTGTCACGTTGCCTTTACTCACATGCCTGTGTTGTACTTGCTGTTGCAGTTCGCATACACAGTGTAATTTTGCAGTTCATCATCCCCATAACAGCACCCACGTTGGAATCACAACAGAGGCAAGTATGGTGTATTAGTGTGTTTATTGTGATACATTTGTGTGAATAGTGCATAGGATGGGTAGTGCTGTACATAAATCTTGCAATCAGAAGTTCCTAGGTGAATTGAAAGTCCTGGTAGACAGAATCCCCAGTATCGGGGCCACAGTTGTCTGAGACATTGGTCCAACTTGTACTCCCCATGCAATGTGTGGGAGTAGTGTTGCCGTCAACAGGGTGAACAGTCTGTGCACAAAGGTGAACATCCAGAACAGGTTCAGGCTTCCTGGGAGTTGCGCTTGGCCATCGGCCTCTCACTTGCCCCTCTTCAGACGACCCCTCTTCTTGGGGGGGGGCCCCTCAAGAACAGGCTGCTGCGGTGCAGGGGACTCTCCGCCAGAGTCATCCTCCCTCCCTGTGGCAGTTGCAGTTTGGGCAGCACCAGATGTTGTTGGCACACAGGGAGGTGTGGACTCGTTGCTGTTCATCTGGCGGAGGCATTGTAAAATGTCCCTGTGCACCGCCGTCATCTCATGCAGTGCATCCCACTTGGACTCCACGCGGGACATGTGTGAGTCCACGCGGGACATGTGTGACTCCACGTGGGACATGTGAGAGTCCAAGCGGGCATGATGGGCAGCCTGCTGCTGTTTCATGTCTCTGAGGAGCCCCACTACCTGGCTGAGGTCTCCGGTGCTGGACTGGTACGCATCAGCTATGCGTACCAGTTGTGGGTCATCATGCACACCAGCAACCTCTGCAAGCAGAGACCTCTGTCTCCCACCCCTCCCACCACCCCTGCTGACATGTGCAGTGCGTGCAGTGGCACGCACAGATGACCCTGGTCCACCTTGGAGGTTGGTGGTGGTGGTGGTGTCCATGGCCCCAGGTTGGTCCAGGGTCCCTGTGCTGGTGTTGCTCCTTGTTCTGTCCATGTCGGCAGGGATGGTATTTGTGTTGACAGTCGTTGGAGGGGTGGGTGCAGGGGGTGCAGCTGGTGGTCCTGCTGGTGCTGCAGCTGGTGGTCCTGCTGGTGCTGCATGTAGACTTGCACCGGATGTGCCAGGTTGGTCTTCTTCGTCCGAGGAGGGCAGAGTCTGTACGACACCAGTGAGCTCCGCATCCTCTTGAGCCTGGGACTGGGACTCCTCAGCGTCTGCTGCTGTGTCCCCATCATCACCTGTTTTTGGGAGACACACACAATGTATGTTATGTTTCTGCAGGCATCAATGGTTGACACACCTGACAGTTGTGACTGTGCCTCTGGGTGCGGGCCTGTACATTGCATTGTCCTAAGTCGTCACAGTCAGGGGTTGATATTGGTGTGGCACATTGTCCTGCATTATTTGGGCATTTCTATGTATTTGTTGGGGTGTGAACATGGTCTGCATTGGTTGTGTTTGGTTAACAGCCGGCCCTCCTTCCCACCCACCCAGCCAGTCAGTTATCCCACCATGGACTGTGCTTGCATTGCAGGGAGTGGAAGTTGTCTCTCAGGATGTCAGTCAGTGGTGTCCTGCTGTTTGTTGGTGCACAGTTGCCAGCAGGGCCTTGTGCTCCCCACAGCAGTAGCCAGTGTCAGCCATCTTGTGAGTCCTTCTCCACTCCCTGTGATGTGAGCATGGTTCAGGGTGGTATTGATGGGACAGTTGTGGGGGTGACCAATATCAGTGACTGCCACTCCCATCATGCTATTGCCTCCACCCCACTTGCCAGCATTCCCATACTTACTTGCTTTTGTGGGGAGTTCAGTGTGTGTGGGTGTGAGGGCAATGGCAAGATGGCTGACAGTGGTGTCCTGCTGTTGGTTGGTGTGCAGTTCCCAGCAGGGCCTTGTGCTCCCCACAGCAGTAGCCAGTGTCAGCCATCTTGTGAGTCCTTCTCCACTCCCTGTGATGTGAGCATGGTTCAGGGTGGTGTTGATGGGCCAGTTGTGAGGCTGAGCAATATCTGTGCCTACTACTCCCATCATGCTATTGCCTCCACCACCCTTCCCAGCATGCCCATGCTTCCTTCCTTTTGACTCTGCTTCCCTGTGGGGTGGGCTGGCTGTGCTGACAGGATGGCTGGGTGTGTTGTCCTGGCAGTTGTTTGGCTAAAAGTCCCAAGAGTGTCCCTGTGCTTCACACAACATAACCCAGGGTGGTGGTTCTTTGTGGGATCTTGAGTTAGGATGGGAGGCATTGCATTCTACCAGGTGGGTTCTGTGGAGTTTGTGTTGAGGGGGGTGTGAGGGGAGGTGCTTGTGACTATGGTCAGTGCTGCAAGTCCTCCTTCCCACCCACCCAGCCAGTCAGTTATCCCACCATGGACTGTGCTTGCATTGCAGGGAGTGGAAGTTGTCTCTCAGGATGTCAGTCAGTGGTGTCCTGCTGTTTGTTGGTGCACAGTTGCCAGCAGGGCCTTGTGCTCCCCACAGCAGTAGCCAGTGTCAGCCATCTTGTGAGTCCTTCTCCACTCCCTGTGATGTGAGCATGGTTCAGGGTGGTGTTGATGGGACAGTTGTGGGGGTGACCAATATCAGTGACTGCCACTCCCATCATGCTATTGCCTCCACCCCACTTGCCAGCATTCCCATACTTACTTGCTTTTGTGGGGAGTTCAGTGTGTGTGGGTGTGAGGGCAATGGAGAGGTGGCTGACAGTGGTGTCCTGCTGTTGGTTGGTGTGCAGTTCCCAGCAGGGCCTTGTGCTCCCCACAGCAGTAGCCAGTGTCAGCCATCTTGTGAGTCCTTCTCCACTCCCTGTGATGTGAGCATGGTTCAGGGTGGTGTTGATGGGCCAGTTGTGAGGCTGAGCAATATCTGTGACTACTACTCCCATCATGCTATTGCCTCCACCCCCCTTCCCAGCATGCCCATGCTTCCTTCCTTTTGACTCTGCTTCCCTGTGGGGTGGGCTGGCTGTGCTGACAGGATGGCTGGGTGTGTTGTCCTGGCAGTTGTTTGGCTAAAAGTCCCAAGAGTGTCCCTGTGCTTCACACAACATAACCCAGGGTGGTGGTTCTTTGTGGGATCTTGAGTTAGGATGGGAGGCATTGCATTCTACCAGGTGGGTTCTGTGGAGTTTGTGTTGAGGGGGGGGTATGAGGGGAGGTGCTTGTGACTATGGTCAGTGCTGCAAGTCCTCCTTCCCACCCACCCAGCCAGTCAGTTATCCCACCATGGAACGTGCTTGCATTGCAGGGAGTGGAAGTTGTCTCTCAGGATGTCAGTCAGTGGTGTCCTGCTGTTTGTTGGTGCACAGTTGCCAGCAGGGCCTTGTGCTCCCCACAGCAGTAGCCAGTGTCAGCCATCTTGTGAGTCCTTCTCCACTCCCTGTGATGTGAGCATGGTTCAGGGTGGTGTTGATGGGACAGTTGTGGGGGTGACCAATATCAGTGACTGCCACTCCCATCATGCTATTGCCTCCACCCCACTTGCCAGAATTCCCATACTTACTTGCTTTTGTGGTGAGTTCAGTGTGTGTGGGTGTGAGGGCAATGGCAAGATGGCTGACAGTGGTGTCCTGCTGTTGGTTGGTGTGCAGTTCCCAGCAGGGCCTTGTGCTCCCCACAGCAGTAGCCAGTGTCAGCCATCTTGTGAGTCCTTCTCCACTCCCTGTGATGTGAGCATGGTTCAGGGTGGTGTTGATGGGCCAGTTGTGAGGCTTAGCAATATATGTGCCTACTACTCCCATCATGCTATTGCCTCCACCCCCTTCCCAGCATGCCCATGCTTCCTTCCTTTTGACTCTGCTTCCCTGTGGGGTGGGCTGGCTGTGCTGACAGGATGGCTGGGAGTGTTGTCCTGGCAGTTGTTTGGCTAAAAGTCCCAAGAGTGTCCCTGTGCTTCACACAACATAACCCAGGGTGGTGGTTCTTTGTGGGATCTTGAGTTAGGATGGGAGGCATTGCATTCTACCAGGTGGGTTCTGTGGAGTTTGTGTTGAGGGGGTGTGAGGGAGGTGCTTGTGACTATGGTCAGTGCTGCAAGTCCTCCTTCCCACCCAGCCAGCCAGATATCCCACCATGGAACGTGCTTGCATTGCAGGGAGTGGAAGTTGTCTCTCAGGATGTCAGTCAGTGGTGTCCTGCTGTTTGTTGGTGCACAGTTGCCAGCAGGGCCTTGTGCTCCCCACAGCAGTAGCCAGTGTCAGCCATCTTGTGAGTCCTTCTCCACTCCCTGTGATGTGAGCATGGTTCAGGAGTGGTGTTGATGGGCCAGTTGTGAGGGTGACCAATATCTGTGACTGCCACTCCCATCATGCTATTGCCTCCACCCCACTTGCCAGCATTCCCATACTTACTTGCTTTTGTGGGGAGTTCAGTATGTGTGGGTGTGTGAGCAATGGCAAGATGGCTGACAGTGGTGTCCTGCTGTTGGTTGGTGTGCAGTTCCCAGCATGCCCTTGTGCTCCCCACGACACAGCAACAGTGTCAGACATCTTTGATGGGCCTTTCCACTCTCTGTGGGATGTGCATGCGTGAGTGTGAGCTTGCTGGGCCATGTGGTGGGGGATGTAGAGCTGTGACTACGACTCCCATCATGCTATTGCCTCCACCCCCTTCCCAGCATGCCCATGCTTCCTTCCTTTTGACTCTGCTTCCCTGTGGGGTGGGCTGGCTGTGCTGACAGGATGGCTGGGAGTGTTGTCCTGGCAGTTGTTTGGCTAAAAGTCATAAGAGTGTCCCTGTGCTTCACACAACATAACCCAGGGTGGTGGTTCTTTGTGGGATCTTGAGTTAGGATGGGAGGCATTGCATTCTACCAGGTGGGTTCTGTGGAGTTTGTGTTGAGGGGGTGTGAGGGGAGGTGCTTGTGACTATGGTCAGTGCTGCAAGTCCTCCTTCCCACCCAGCCAGCCAGATATCCCACCATGGAACGTGCTTGCATTGCAGGGAGTGGAAGTTGTCTCTCAGGATGTCAGTCAGTGGTGTCCTGCTGTTTGTTGGTGCACAGTTGCCAGCAGGGCCTTGTGCTCCCCACAGCAGTAGCCAGTGTCAGCCATCTTGTGAGTCCTTCTCCACTCCCTGTGATGTGCGCATGGTTCATGGTGGTGTTGATGGGACAGTTGTGGGGGCAATATGTGTGACTGCGACTCCCATGATGCTATTGGCTACACTGACTTGGCCAGCATACACAGAATTCCTTCCTTTGAGTGGTCTTCACTGTGTGTTGGTGTTGTTGTGGTGGCTACATGTCTGGATGTGTTTGTTAGTTCTATTTGTGCCACTGCCTAGCTGTAGTTGTAGTTGTGTTTGTACATGTGATGGCACGGTTGGATGTAACTTTTTTGATGGCATGTGTTGTGTTTATCTGACTGACATACACATTTTGGGATGATTCTGTTCTGGTTGCTGTGTAATTGCTATGAGTGCATGGTTTGACTCTCCCCTTGACAGTGATGTGTGTGTGTTTTGTGGCAGAATATTGTGTACATTTGTTGTGTACTCACCAGGCTCTGGGATGTTCTCTAGTCCATATACGCTCACTGGCGGAAGGATGGCCCGCACCTTCTCCTCCCAGGGCCTGAGGTATATTGGCTTGGCAGGAGGGCCACTGCCGGTGTGTTGGCTGATGATGTAGTCTTTCTTGAGCAGGTCCCGTACCCTCCTGCGCACGTCATACCACCTGTTCTGGATGTCGGTCTTTGTGCGCAGACATGGTGATTGTGCGTTCACCCTGTTGATGATCCTCTCCCACATCTTGGTTTTCTGGGAGATGGGGGTCTGTTGGACCAGTGTGCCAAACAGCTGTGGCTCTACCCTGAGGATCTCGTCTACCATGACTTCCAATTCACAATCTAGGAACTTGTGATTCTTCTTGGGGGGCATGGTGATGGTGAGTGATGTGTGTGTTGGTGTGCAGGTGAGGGTGTGTGAGTGTGTGTTTTGCTGGGTGTATGTGAGGTAGGTATTTGTTGGTGTGCTGATGGTGTCAGGCTTGTGTGAGGGATGAGCTGTGGGTGTGTGGTTGCTGTCTCTTGGGTGCTGGCAGTGGAATGGCATTTGCAAAGGATCATGGTTGTGATTTGTGTCCTTTATATGGGTGGAGTTGTGGGTGTGTCTTTGTTCTCTGTCCCCACCCCCCAGTATTTATTGGCTTTGTAATTGCTTGTTTGGCCTTTTTTGTGTGATTTTTCCTTTGTACTGTCTGTGCATGTTGGAAACGTTCTTGTGACAGAGTCGGACCCTGCATTTGTCTCATACGGTGTTCTCCGTTTCGTTCACGCTGTGTTTGTGCAGTTTTCTATGCTGCGTACGCGTCAGTCGCAGTGTTTTGTGGTGCTTCGGCTCGGTTTTGTATGCGTGTCGGTCGTACGGCTTGTCCTCCGTCCGACTCGGTCGTGGTTTTCGCGCCTTGCATTGTACTTTGCGGTTTGGAGTTCGCGTGTACGTTTCGGTCGGATTTGTTCCGGGTGCGTGTCGGTCGGTTGGATTCGCGTGTTTTTCCGGCCGGATTGCTGTTTTCCGTGCGGCTCGGTCGTTCGGCTTGGGTTCGGTACGTGTCGGTCGGATTTTGCACGCCTTGCATCGTACTTGGCGTGTCGGGCGCCACAGGTACGTGTCGGTCGGTATAATTTCCGGCTCCGAGTTGGTCGGTGCTTTTTCCGGCCCGAATCGGAATCGACCCCTTAGTGTCAATAAATCAAATTTACAGGCAGGTGGTAAAACTATTGCTGGCAAAAAGCAAATATTTGTATTTTCATTGCAACCAGTGAGTCCCCGCAGAACAAAACACTTGTGCACCACTATTTCAGCATTCATTGAACATACATAAATGCTTCTATATTACCGAAGCCATTATATTAACCCCTCAGCTGCTGGGCGTTTAGGGCTCCATAACTTTTTTCCACATTAGGTATCCACCCCAAATTTGCGCCCTTTTTTCTTCATCCTGGAGATTCTAAAGGTACCCGGAGTTTGTGGATTTCCTTGGAGGGGACTGAGAAATTAGCAAAAATATGGCAACATTTTGGTTTCTTGGGGAAAAATGGGAAAAAGTGTTGCAGAAGAAACAACCTGTCTTTTCCTGCAAACGGCGCTATGAAAAGGTTTATGGTGCTAAAATCACCATCTTCCCAGCTTTCAGGAACAGGCAATCTTGATTCAGAAAACGAAATATTTTAACACAGTTTTGCATTTTTCCTATTTTTTTGTGCTTTCAACCTACTTCCAGTTTGTGGTGGAAATGGGTATGAAACCCATGGATCCCGGAAAGCTATACTTTTCTGAAAACTAGACAAAATTCTCAATTCAGCCAGGTGTCATTTGTGTAGATACTTCATGGTTTTCCTATAAAAAGTAACAGTTGAAATGAAATTATATTGAAATTGAGTTGAAAAAAACAGCCATTTGTGTCTACTTTTTTATCTGTAACTTCTTACTATGGCAGATTTTCAAAAGCAATATATCGAACCCAAGGTACTCAAGAGCCAAAGACCGAGCTGCACCTTACAATGGTTTTTCATTGTGTACAGACAATACAGCAATTATGTTGGTAAATTATAAAGAATGGAAAAAGGGTATGAAGGAAAACTCTGTATTTCGGAAATGTATACTAGACTCTGAGATTAGGAGCAGTGGTTGTTTGTACATCTCTGAATTCATTGGTACCAATACTGGCATGAGTTTCAGAGGGCATTTTGTAAAATAGCTTTTGTGTTACACACTTGCTTACATTTGAAAGACACAAATGTAGAGATATTCAATGGTAATAACAAATGTTCTACTATTCTGTATTTCCACATGTCTCCCGATAAAAATGGTACCCCACTTGCGTGGTTGGGACTTGTGCCTATGACACTAAACACCCCAAAGCGTGACCTAGGAGACATCATATATCACCCAGCAGAATGCATGTTTTTTAACAAGGATTCTAGCTGTGGATTTTGGACCCCAACTCAGCCAGCACCAAGGGAAACCTACCAAACTAGCACATCTTTGAAAACTAGACACGAGGGGGAATCCAGGGTGGGATGAATTCTGTGGCTCACACCAGGTTTTTTTTACCCAGCATCCTGGTCAAATCAGGGCCTCACTTGTGTGGGTAGTCCACGTGCCGTCAACACGAAATAATGCCAAATGCAACTTAGACACATCACATTTTTTACTGAAAAACAATGTGTTTTTTTGCTGTGTGGGTAGCTGTGGATTTTGGGTCCCAACTCAGCTAGCACCTAGGGAAAACTACCAAACCAGCACATTTTTGAAAACTAGACACCTGGGGAAGTTCAGGGTGGGCTGACTTGCGTGGCTCTTACCAGGTTTTTATACCCCGAACCCTGTGCAAAGCTCACATTTTCTCTAAAACACATATTTGCCTTGCATTTCTGTTAGGAAAAGTCCTGGAATCTGCAGACAGCCACACATTTCTTACCACCCAGCGTTAACTCATGTCACCACGAAAAATGGTGCCTCACTTGTGTGAGCAGGCAAAGTGGCCGCAACACAAAAGGGTACCAAACGAAACATATCACATCACATTTTTCCACTGAAAAACAATATGTTTTTTGCACTGTGAGTTGCTGTGGGTTTTGGGCACCATCTCAGCCTGTACCTAGGGAAACCTAGAAAACCAGAACATTTTTGAAAACTAGACACCCGGGAGAAGTCCAGGGGGGGATGACTTGTGTGGCTCTCACTAGGTTTTTTTACCCAGAATCTCATGCAAAGCTCAAACTTTGCATAAAACACATTTTCCTTGCATTTCTGTAAGAAAAAGTCCTGGATTCTGGAGGCAGTCACACATTTCCTACCACCCAATGTTCCCCCAAGTCTCTAGAGAAAAACAGGGCCTCACTTGTGTGGGTAGTCCAAGTGCGTGCAACACGAAAGGGATCCAAACGCAACAGAGACACATCATATTTTACCACTGAAAAATGATGTGTTTTGTACAGTTTGGGTAGCTGTAGATTTTGGGACCCACCTCAACCGGCACCTAAGGAAACCTACCAATTTTTTAAAACTAGACACGGGCACTTGGCCCATCCACACAAGTGAGGTAGCATTTTTATCTGGAGACCTAGGGGAATGCTGGGTGGTAGGAAATTTGTGCCAGAACAGCCTGCTGATTGTCAAGCGACTGACATGGAGGCTCGAGGCACCCAAAGTGCATCAGTCATGAGCATGAAAAGTAAGCCAAAGTACAAGGCCAGGAGACACAAAGTGATGTCCCCACAGAAAAAGAAAACGAGTTACAGATATGGACTGTCATTTCCATTCAAAGGTAAATGTCCCGCCACTGTACAGATATGCATTGGCTGTGGTAAAGCAAACCATTTTGTGATGACTTGCAAGGCGAAGAGAAAAGTGTGATACATCATGAAGACAAAAGGGCCGATAGGACGATACCTCAGCGACGTTTGATGCGCTCCCACAAGGCCAAGCGGTCACACCAACTGAGTCAACAGCAAACGAAATCGATCAACATCTAAATCATCAGTGAAGAGTTCATCTGTATCAGTCTCCAATGAAAGTGAAAATGACAATTAGGCAATGTCGATGTTCACTTCAGAAAGGCATGTGTAGGAAAGTACTCCTTTTGGCATTGTTACCCCCCACTTTTTCCTGACGCTCATGCATCTTTGACTGAATGTGCACTGGAAGGAATAAAAATTCTTTATTTGGTTTTTTACAACCGTAAAGCATAGTACTAAAAACATATATTTTTTTTTTTATAAAATGCAAATTAAAATGACAGATCAGAAAAAGTGCATCATTATGTCTCTGTTATGCAGGCTTTTCCAACTCATTTGCCACCTTATTTACAGGTTTTATGTCCGCCTTTCTTAAAAGTGAGTCAATCAGAGTTAAGAGCTGCGCCCCTCTGCAAATTAAGATATTTGATGTTCCCCCCGTCCAGCGGGTTATAGTCTGCCTGCACGTACGAATGTTAAGTTCTTTTAAAATTGGTTTTAAAAGCGTCCTTCTAGCTTCTTTGACTGTAGGACAGACACACATCACGTGGCATAAAGATTCGTTATAATATCCACATAGACGACAGTTTGCGTTTTGGTGTTTCCCTTTCCATGTCGGTTGCAAGTCCTTGGTTTCATAGTTTCCAAACCGATATAGCATATACCTCTTTTTTAGTGTCAATCTGAAGTGTGCTGCTAGGTAAGCTTGCGGTTTAAGATTTACATAAGAATTTATCACTGTCCAAGAGTGTCTACGTTTTACCAATGTATTTTTGTCTTCAAAAAACGATTGTTTTTTTGCGACGCTCGTTACACACTCTGTTGAACGCCACCCTCTCCATTTTACTGTCCCATTCCTCTTGGATGTCTAATTCCATCAGAGCTGATCTTAAGTATTCGCCCCATAAATACGTTTTTTTTCCTTCTAACTGGGCCTTTATTTCTATCCAGCATAGATGATTCATGGAGCCAGGTTCCGAGGCGCGGAGTTTCCAGCATAGTTTCACGAAAACTGATTGTCTCTGGAATTTTTGATTTTGGAGCCCAAATTCCAGGCGAACCTGTGCTGGAGACACGGCTTTGGGAAGGTTAAAAACAGCTTTATACACCTTTGTCTGTAACTCGTTTAAAATTTCAAATTCCGGCCATGCCATATTTCTAAACCGTATGCCAGCGTTGGAAGTAATTGTGCTGCCATAACTTTTAAGAGATGGCTATATGAGGGGCAACTCAATTTCGATTGCAGCTGTTTGTATGCAAAGGTTAGTGTTTGGGCCTTGGCTCTTATTGCTCTTTTTTGATCAGTAAAGGACATGCATCGCCCTAAGTTGATGCACAAATACTTGTATGTGCCAACTTCCTCAATTTGTTCACCCTTGGTGAACCACCTGAATTTTTTTGGCCTTGGGCCCGCTAAACGCACCACCTTTGTTTTTTTCTTGTTAATCTCCAGCCCTTGTTGGTTAGAATAGTTTGTAAGATGGTCAATGACTCTCTGTAAACCAATTGGGGTTTGGCTCAAGACCACTATATCGTCTGCATATTGCAGATACTGTATGTGGTCTTCTGCCAATTTCGGTGGATGGCTGTTTATTTTTAACAAATGGATGTGCAGGTCAGCAAGGTACAAGTTGAAAAGGCTTGGGGCCAAAACACACCCCTGTTTCAGACCTATGTTTATGTCAATCTTTGATGATACTATACTGCCATCTCCCAGCTTCACCCAGGCCCAGGTTTCACTGTAGAGGGCTACTATGGTGTTAATTAGTTGATGTGGTACTCCCCATCCTTTCATTTTTTCCCAAAGTTGATCTCGTGGGACTCTGTCAAAGGCAGATTTTAAATCGATGTAACATGCATAAAGGCCTACTCTGTTGAGTGTTGCTTTTTCCGTGAGGATTGCCAATGCTGCCAAGTTCGTACTTGTGCCCATTCCTCGCCTGAAACCGGTTTGATATTTGGGAATTATGCCTTTCACTTCCATCCATTCTTGTAATTGTAATAATATACAGGATGTGTAAAGTTTTGCTTCAACGTCCATCAGGGCTATTAGCCTGTAGTTACTAGGCTCGTTACGACTACCGTTCTTGTATATGGGGTGAAATAGGCTCCCTCTCCAAGAATCAAGGATCTTATTTTGGGAGTATAAGTGATTGAAGAGCGGCGTAAGATAGTTTGCCCAAAAGTCCTGTTCATATTTAAAAAGTGCATTTGGAAGGCCGTTTGGCCCTGCTGCTCCCTCCCTCAGTCTTCAGTTTTTTTATTACTCCTTTTAGTTGTGCATTGTTGGTTAAAGTTTTTGAGCCATTATAGCATGGTTCCAGTGAGTTATCTTCAGATTGTACTTTATCTTGATTGAGTGGGATTTCCTCTGGTTGTACTCTTTCCTGAAAAGCATTTCCTCCTGCGGAGCTTCCAGCCCGGTTTCCGAACTCATTGTCTTTTCGTTATTTGTATTATTATATACGTTTTGAATGTGTTGTACCCAGATTTTCTCACTTATTCCTGCTTTTTGGAGCATTCCTGTTCCCTTTGTTAACTTGTTTAGTATGCCCCAAAATTCACAACTGTTTGGCAATTTACTGGCCCAAAGTAATTTCTCCCAAAGGTTGTCCATGTATTCCTTTTTTGCTACCCTACACCTCTCCTTGTATTTCTTCCTCATGTCTGTAATTTTATTGTTCTTTTCAGTTTTTCCCGCTCTTGCAGCAATGGCTGTTTTTCTAGCTTCCCTTGTGATTTCCCTTTTCAGGTTGCGCAGCTGTATGTTGTACCATGGGTCATTAGTTCTTCTTAGCGTACCTTGACGTCCCGGGAGTACCGGAAATTTATTTAATAAAATCCTTCCTAGTTTCTCCCAAACGTCTTCTAACGATTGGGTACACTGCGACCCACTATCATTAATGTATTTGTGCACTGCGTCCATTATTTGTGTGATATTTGTTCCGCGCCATTTTAGTTTCCTCAGGTTATATGTTACTGGCATTTCTGTTAAGGCAGTTGTTTTCTTTTTCTGAAACAGCTTTGCATTGAGAGACAAAACTTGCGGCAGGTGGTCACTTTCCGTGCGGGGTTGTATTCGAAATGAATCAACTGTGTGGTGTAATTCTTTACTGACCATGGTGTAGTCGATGATTGATTGTTTTTTCCCGCTCAAAAATGTGATGCCGGCTGGTTGGTCTCCCTTTGTTTTCCCATTTAGAATGTGTAAACCCAAGGTTTCCAAATCGCATTTTAGATTGCTAACCTCCAGATCATTTTGGCTCGGTCTCTTGTTTACCTTGCTCCCTATTATGTTCAAGTTGAAATCGCCTGTAATTATCATCTCACAACTTTGATGGCTAATTTGCAGAACCTTTATCAAGTTTATCAGGCTTACCAGTTTATCCTTTTTCCGCTTTTTGTTGGGGTGGATGTATATATTCAAAATCAATAGCTGCCAGGGTTTTGTGTTTACAAGATTGTTACTCTCCAGTTTGACGATTTGAAGCCAGTTTTCTCCCGTGTCAAGTTCCTCCGATTGCCAAACTAATTTTTCTGTAACATAAGTTGACAGCCCACCCCTTGGGTGCCCATAATTGTAAATTTTTTCCGCCATGACATGACATTCTACAAATCCCGTAATTTGCTTTGGTGTCAGTTTCCACGTTGCTTGTAATAAGACAATGTCGAAACTTTGAAGAAAGGCTAGGGTCTCTGGGCCTTGGCCCATTTTGCTGAACCCGTGAATGTTCCATGAGCAGATTCTGATTTTGTCTTCTTTGGGCGTACCTAAGTCTAACTCTGTGGGCTGTTTCTTTTGTGGACCTTTAAATATATCAGGGTCGTTGTTGGCTCAGAAATTGGGGAACCCATGACCAATCTTGCACTTCTTCTAACTGTTGTTTTAAATATGTTGGACTCTGGTTTGATGTTTCCGGCTTCTTGCTTGGTGACTCTGTGTTTTTAGGAGTGGTGCTTCTAGCCCCCCTTAGGCATGATGTTGGACGTGACTCATTTCCTGATGTATACGGGGTCACTATGTCAGTTAAAAGGGGGTATGGATATTTTGGGCTTGTAGGGTATGATATTGATATACCCCATGCTTCAAAGTTTGCTCTTGCTGAGAATATCAAAGCTGTTATTTCATTTGAGGACCAGGTTGTATAGGTCGCCTCTGTTTCAGATCTTTTTTCCATTTGCAGAAATTCTACAGTCAGGAGATCTGCTGATGTGATATTACACAGCTTTGGTATCTCTTTAAACAATCTCATTAGGTTTCCCCTGTTTAAGGAGTCCATTCTACCCTTTGTTAGGTATTCTGGCTCAAAGATCAATTTGTTAGATGACTCTGCAGGCTCACTTTGGCGAATTCCAATTTGATGTATCTTGTCTTGTTCCGTTTGGGGTTCGTAAATCTTGTTACCGTTTTGCGCTATGTTATCAAACCGGGCCCTTTCTTGTTTTGATAAATTCACTTTTTAATCACTAGGTGTTGCACTTACTGATTTTACTACTTTTTGGCTTTTTACTGTCCTTTCAGGTTCTTCTAAGATGGATGTTACTGTTGGTAATTTACAGACCCGTCCCTGTTTGTTGCAGAAAACTTTTAATTGGTTCCAATTTTTCTTTTCCATATTTTCATTTGGATTACCTGGCGATCTTTCTGATTTAATTGATAGCCTGGAATCCTTTCTGGTCTTCTTGAATTTTTGTTCGGGAACTTACCACTCTGTATTCTTTGGAATATCCTTCTCTGTTTGGGAATGTAATTTGTAGATTTGGTGACTTACTGTTTTCGCCCTCTTGTCTTTTGGTTGCGTTATTTTGATCAAGCCTTGATTTCGTGGTTATAATATGCTCCTTTATTTGTTTGTATCCTGTACTTGGAAGATCTTTGTTTTTTTCGTGTTTACGTTCCGATGGATTGTCTTGAAGAGATTTATTGGAACTAATAATTGGGTCATGCGTTTTTGCGATTGTTATGCACTCTTTGTCATATTTTATTTGTTTGGAACCTTCGCTTTGTGGTACTTTGTTGTTTTCTTGTGAGCATGAGGATGAATCGCTTTTAAAAGATTTGTTAAAACTAACGATTGGATCTTGCGGATGTAACCTGAAACTGCATGGGTCCACGGTAGGGATTTTGTTGCTTTGATCATTGGATTTATGGCTGTTAAAAATAACGATTGGATCTTGCTGATGTAACCTAAAACTGCATGGGTCCACGGTAGTGATTTTCTTGCTTTGATCATTGGATTTATGGCTGGGCAGTTGAGAAAATATTGGATACATTTGCTTCTTTTCTTGGCCAGTTTGCTTGTTCACGTTATGCCTGGCCTTACGGGCTCTTTTTCGTTGTCTTTTTGTTAATACGCCGTTTGATTGACTAAGTGTGGATGTTGATTGCTGAGCGTTTTGTGTTTCCACTATTCCATTTAAATCCTTAAGTTCATTGTTTTTAATGCTGCCATCACGTTGAAAATTGCATATATTCACTTCAGCACCTGCTCTATTGTTTATCCCGTCTTTTGGTTCTCTCGTTACTGAACGTTCCTTATATTCCTTGATTTCCGTTGGTTTAACGACGTGTAGGATTTCTGTTAATATTTCTGGTAAGGACGCCAATTTATCTATTATATGGCCACATCCGCAATTTAGGTTTGGTGGACATCCACTGCCTGGAACCTTACTTTTATTTTCCTCGGTGATCAATACTGTTATCATATCCAATTTTGTGTTAATACCTGCAATGTGTGCCGCAATCAAATTTATTAGATCTATCTGGACCTCTAGTTTATCTGATTGAAAATTTAATACGTCTATGGCTCGCTGTAAAGATCTTAGTAGAGATTCACTCCATGTTGCTGGGTTGGTGGATTGCATCAGAGTCCCTGAGAATAGTTTGATTCCACTAACTGATGAAATTGTGATTGGGGGTGACCGGGACGTCTGTCTTCCCAGGAGACTATTGTATTGAGTGATGTTTTTCCCCTCCTGCAGCTCCATGCTAGCTTGATTTTTTATTGGGGTGGAAGCTATCCCCCCTTCCTCCCTGGCTTGCCGATCCAGAGGGAGGCCAAAGGCTAGACTTTTTCCTTGATCTTGTCTATAGACATCCTCTTTGGTTTGTGTATTTATTTCCAATGCTAGAATGAGGTCTGCATCATTTGTTATGGAGAAAGAGCTGATCCAATCATCGGTTTGTACTTTGTCTTTGTCTTGGGCTCTTATTTCACCTGGAGCTCCTTTTTTGTTTTGATTTTTTCCACGTTTCCCTTTTTTGTTTTGGTCTTGTAAAGCTTTGGGCAAATGCACCTGCGCTGTTGTTGTTATCAAACCTCCTTTTGTGAGAACCACTTCTCTGTCCGCCTCACTTTTGTTTGCTTCTTGGCTTGCCTTCCTTATGTGAGGGGGACCTTCATTTAGAAAACTTGGTTGTAATGTTGTTACCTTGGAATTTGAGCATCCCGGTGACTGGAGACTTCTTTCTCCAAATTTGTTTTGGGTTATTGGACTTGGCAAACCTTGAGCCCCGTCTATAGCATAGATTGCAGCCATTGGATCCTTTAAAAAGTGAAATCTCTGGCTTGTCGTTATTATCTCCAAATTTAAAGAATGCAGGTTTCGGTGTTGGTGTCTGTACCGAAACCAACCTCGCCTTTTGTAGTGTTGAATTCTCTTTCCTTCTCTTTTTGTTTAAGGTGGTATTTGAATCTGTTGTTAGCACTCTCTTTTTGGATTTTCTCAGCGGTGTCTGTCGGATTTTTCCTGATCTCATAGTCCTTTGTAATTGGACTCAACCCGCTGATAAACCACTCACTTTTAATGCAAGGCAACCAAACGCGATTCTACTGGTCCGACTGCGGTCTGGCAGTGGGGCGGACGCGGTTGCTGGTTTCAAACTACACCGACCGCGGTCTCGTCTATTGTGGTGCGGTGCGATGCGGTGCGGTGCGATGCGGTGCGGTGCGATGTGGTGCGGTCCACAGCTGCCCCCTGCGGTCCAGCAATCGCTCCCTTTCACTGTAACAGTAATGGAATCGGTGTCGGTAACAGTATCTGTAACTATAACTGTAATTGTAACAGTATCTGTAATTGTAACTGTAACTGTAACCTGTGTCAGTAACTCTTTGCAGTTTCTCCGTGCTCTTCGCTCTGTAACTGTAACCTGTGTCTGTAGTTCTTTGATCTCTCTCCATGCACTTCACTCTGGCACTCTCCGTGCTCCACTTCAGGCCACCAGGACTCCCGACAAAATGCCCCCTAAGGAGATCAACACGGTGCCCCCAGAGAGCACCCACCGGCCCACCGGTCCCAAAGCACCGACAATGAGGCCCTTCTGATGTCAAACTTGGCAAACGGGGGGAAAACAAGACACCTCAAACACTCACCGGGGCTCTGGCGGGGCTCAGATGGGCTCAGTCGGTCTTTGGCGGTCTTTTGGCGGTCACGGACACTGGGGGGAGCACCGACATGCCGCAAACAGAAGATCGCGGCAGTCCACGGCAATCCACTGCAGTCCACCGCTAAAACTTGCACGCGGTCTGCGGTATGCACTCCAGCAGCCTCACTAACCACAGCCGCTCGCCTTTCCTCTTTCCTCTTTTCCTCGTCTTGCCGTGACCGCGGCCCATTTCACTCGATTTCTCGATCGATTTCACTCTCCCCCCCTGATGCAGGGGGCCGACGGGCCGATGGGTCGACGGGTGGCTGGAGCGGGAAACTGGGGCCGGGGAAGCAAGGGGCGGACGGCAAACAGCTTTCAAATTCGGCCGTACCGCTCCGCGTCCAGCACCCAGCGCGTCCTCCTCTTCCTGCGGTCGAAACGAAAATGCGGCAACTGGAGTTCAGTCTCATTCTACTCAGTGCTGCTCAAGAAGAATGTGCACTGGATTCTTGCTAGCCAGGTGCCCAGTGCCTGCGTTTCTTCCCAAAATTGTACCTTTGTTTCCACAATTGGTACACCTCTGGTACACATATAAGTCCCTTGGAAAAGGTACCAGTTGTACACCAAGGGCCTTGTGACCAGAGAGGGTCTCTAAGGGCTGCAGCATGTATTGTGCAACCCTAAAGGACCCCTCACCAAGCCCATGCACACTGCAGCCTGCTTGTTTTGGTGCAGATAAAAGTGAAGAGTCGACCTGGCACACATCCCTGTGTGCCAGGTCTACCAGCACTGCAAGAGGCATAGGTAAGTCACCCCTACAGCAGGCCTTACAGCTCTAAGGCAGGGTGCACTATACTTCTTGTCAGGGCATAACTGCATGAGCAGATGTGCCCCTATATTGTCTAAGTCCATTCTTAGACATTATAAGTGCACAGTGAAGCCACACGGAGTACATGAGCTGGGAGCTTGTCACTATGAGTTTCACAGCTCCATGATGGCTTCACTGAATTCCAAGATGTTTGGTACCAATCATCTCAGATTAATAAGCCCACACTGATGCCAGTGTTGGGTTAATTAATAAATGTATTCAGAAGGCACCTCAGAGTTGCCCCCTGAAAACCTACCAACCCATAGTGTGTGTCTGACTGGTCTGCACCAGCCTGCTACTTCTAGACATGTTTCTGACCCCCTGAGGTGGGAGCCTTTTGCTCTTTTGGATTAAAAAGAAAGCCTGCTCTGGTTGGAGGTGCTTCACACCTACCCTCAAGCAGGAACAGCATAGAAAGGCGGTGAGTCTCAAAGACTTCCTGTCCTTTGTTATGCTGACAAGAGCCTCTCCGGCTAGTGGAGATGCCCGCCCCCTTACCAATCCCGCTTTTGGCGGCAAGGTCGGCAGGTAAATTAGTAAACAAGAGAGGTGTATCCCCTCTCAGCCAGGACCACCCCTAATGTGTCCTGAACTGAAGGACCCCCTCTTTTGAAAATCCTCCATATTGGCTTGGAGGATTCTTGCCAATAGGGTTAGGGGTATGCCCCCCCAGAGGGAGCGGACATATTAAAGCTGGTGTCACCCTAAAGTTAAGTAGCCCATTGGCTACTACCTTCTAACCCCTGTAAATTCACTAAATTGAGCATTTATAAGCACCCCTGAACCTTAATCCTCAAATTACCGATGACCTACGAAGAGGAGGAAAAGAAGAGCCATGAAGAAGTGAAGACTAAAGACACCAAATGACTTGGCCCCAGCCCTACGGACTTGTCTGCAGCCCTCAAAGACTCTGCTACAGAAGAGCGAATAGTCCCACAGCTCAGCAACCTCAAGAACCCTGGGAGGACTGCCTGCCTTCTAAAAAGACTCCTGATCTCCAGTGGACAGTGTACCTGTCCAGAAGAAAACCAAGTTTACAGACCAAAGCTCTGCCTGTGGAACCGCAAAGTCGACCACCTCTGCACCCCATGCCAATGGCCCGAGTCCAAAAGCCCACCGGTCCAGAAAAGGTTCCCCAGCGATCCTGAGAAAGAGTCCCCCGTGGGTCGACCACTGCGGGACTCCATGTCCATGCCTGCAACCTCTGCATGGCTACCTCCCCAACCGCAACCATTTTGGTAAGCTGACTTTGCCGCCAAAGGGCACCCCTGCACCCGGAGCCCCTGGGCCTTCGGGAGATCTACAGACAGTGTCCGACTCTTTAGCATATCCCAACTTACCTGTGCAGCTGTGGGTTTCCATTAATCGGTCTCCTGACCTGAGCCTGCAACCTTTTTCAAAGTTCAAGATTCCCCATCGGTTTGCATTGGGCACCCGACACAGTGTTGGCACTCTGCACCCGGCCGCCCGTGAGCCGCTGGAGGTGTAAGTTTGGTGCTTCCTTGTGGCCCCCCCCCCTGTGCTTACCTGAACCCCTGGAGACTGGGTTCCAAAACCGTGCTACTCACCTGCAAGTGGTACCACTTTGATTGCCCCCTTTCTCCATTGGATAACATTGGCACCAGATACAGAGTTTGACCTCTGCACCCGGCAGCCCCTGTGCCGCTGGTGTTGCACCAAGGTCACTTACCTGGTACTGATTCTTCATCCAAAGCGTAATTTCGTAAATTGTTTACTTACCTGCAAATTGCTGATTGTGCTTCCTCTCATAGAATAACATTGTATTGATTGAAAAATGCAGTGTCCCCTTTTGATATTGAAAAACAGTGATATTGCAAAACAAATTTTACTGCAACAAAGTATCTTTGGTTCTGTAAAATAAATATACTAAAAGTAATGTCTCGTATTTACTCATTGAGTGTGTGTAATCATTTCTTGCCTGTGTGTGTGCAACAAATGCTTAGCACTGCCCTCTGCTATGCCTAATTGCTCGACCACACTACCACAAAAGAGAGAATTAGTATTATCTACTTTCGCCTCTGTAAAGCCTCTGGGGATCCACTGGCCTCTGTGCACACTTTACCTTACTTTGGTATAGTATATACAGAGCCAGCTTCCTCCAGCATGCACATGTGGGACTAGTTGAATGTGAGGAAAAATTCAAAGTAAAGAAAAATCGCCATGAAAAAGCACCGAAGATATTCAAACATTGTCCTAAGATTACCTTAAAGATAAATCGGTGTTCGGTACAATACATAATTGACAGCGGTGCGTCGATAAATATCATGCCTGAGGAGAAGTTTCAAGATTTTGAAAGAGTGTTCAGAGCACCCCCAAAAGAAGAGGTATCAAGGTCCGTGGCTCTAATGGGTCCTTTCAGTTGTGTTCAGCAGCATATCGCAATGAGTACAAGAAGACAAAAGGATAATTCCATATTCTTTATTCCAAAAGTCCAACTTGGGCAACAGCCGACATGTGTTCCGTTGTAGGACGACTTTTTCAAGGCTTTTGAAAGTAGTTATGAAGAATTGTCACAGCGTAGTACACGGTATGTTTTCTTCAGTGGATAAAAATCAGTCCAATGTGCCGGTAGAGACCACCGCACATCGGGACGGACGTCTTTTTCTCGTGTACTACGAGAGTGCTAGTGACTTATCAAGGTCCTGGTTTCACATCTCATACTCTTCCATGGATTTAAGATACTGATTCTTGGACTAAAATTTGTGCGTATCTACGGCACATTGGACTGATTTTTATCCACTGAAGAAAACATACTGTGTACTACGCTGTGACAATTCTTCATAACTACTTTCAAAAGCCTTGAAAAAGTCATCTTACGAATTTGTGTGTATGGTTTTCACCCTACATATGACACTACTTGGATGACATAGTGTCCTTCTTTTCATTGAGCATACCAACTCAACATATGAATGTTAAAATTTCCTGAATTATTGTATGTGCTAGCAATATGACCACCATTGTCATCCTCTCTGTGTTTGTTTATTGAGAAGTTTCAAGAACTGTCTCCGTTACCACAACTTACGAAGTCAAAAAACTAAAGTCTACATATGGGCTGCCTCAGCACCCTTAAAAAGTCAAGGTTCATTTGTAGCCACAATTAAACATAAGAAAACAGTGGCACAAGTGCCCATTCATGTACTACAAGCAAAAGTTTCAAGAGCCTGTTTGCTCAGTTTCAACACTGCTGTTGATATAGGACTGATATCAGTGAACTACAATATGAAGGCTCATCATGAAATTGTAAGTCAATTTCCTTCATTATATCATGGGTTAGGAAAACTCAAAACAATGAAAGTAAAGTTACATATAAATGAGGATGTTCACCCTGTTGCTCAAAGACACAGACGAATTGCGTTTCACTTGCAATAAGCTGTTGAAAAGGAAATTAATTTGTTGCTTAAACATCACATCATTGAACACTCCACTGGTCCAACACTATGGATTTGTAGTAGTGCCTAAAAGAAACAGTGAAGGAGTTGTACGCATATGCGTTGACATACATCAGGCCAACAAGGCGTTTGAGCGAGAGAGACATCCAGGTCCGCACAGTGCTGATATGATAACTTAATTGAATGGTGTAAATTTCTTCTCTCAACTCGGCTTAAATAAAGGATATCACCAATTGGAACTTGAAGAAAAATACAGGTACATTACAACCTGTTCTACTCATATTGGTCTGTTTCGCTATAAGTGATTGAGTTTTGGTGTATCCTCTGCTGCAGAACTTTTCTAAGATGTCATTTGACATATCATATAGTCTGTAGTGAATGCATTTCACTATAGAGATGACACATTGGTTTTCCAAGCCACTCAGAAAGAGCATCTCATGCAAGTATGTCATTTTCTGAATGATGCAAGCTTTACTCTGAATGCTGACAAATGTGAATTCCACAAGAAAAGCTTGAAATTCTTTGGCCATGTCTTTTCTGATTGGGATATGAAACCTGATCCAGCTAAAGTGCAAGTGCAATCTACTGCAAATTCCCCACGTTACATTGTGATGCTATGATCATTCCTTGGAATGTCAAGTTACTGTTCCAGATACATTCGAGACTTTGCGACAATCAGTGTACCATTTCAAGAACTGACAAAAAGAATGTGCCATTTCATTGGTCACATGAATGTGTGAAGAGCTTCCAAACAATCAAGCAAGCTATCAAGAATGCCAATGAAATGGCCTACTTTGTTCCCAAACTTCATACAGAGGATATAGTTGATGCTAACCCTGTCTGGTTAGGTGATGTTCTTGCACAGCACAACGGACAGACAAAAGCCCGGAGACATATCGTGGCATAAGCCAGTAAAAGCCTGTCCCCAACGGAACGTGCTTACTCGCAACCTGAGAAGGAAAGTTTGGCAGTTGTCTGGGCTAGTGAATATTTCCACGTGTTCTTATAAAAGCCTTCACAGTAGTGACTGATCATCACGCACTGCTGATGATATTTGGCAATCCCAAAGTGAAAATGCCTCCTCTGATTGAACGTTGGGTTTTGAGGTTACAAGAATACAATGATACAATTCTCATTGTCCAGGGAATGATCAGAAACCAGCTGATTGTTTTTCAGAGTACCAGTGCAGTGCCTTGGTATCCCATCTAAGATAGCAGAGGCTTACATCAATTTTATTGTAAAATTGAGCACACCAGCTGCCATGTCTTTAGAACAAATTGTCACTGCCACGAGCCAAGATAGTTAAAAGACTTTATTTCTCACCAATCAGGAACCCAGCGCTCTAGACCTCTCACTAATGACAGTGAGTATTTAAAATTAAAAAATGTAAGAGATGAGCAATCAATGATTCAAGAAGACCTCATCCTGCGAGGTACATGAATTGTTATTCCAGAGAGTCCAAGACAACAAGTGATCGATATCGCCCATGAGGGACATCGAGGAATAGTTGCCCCCCTAGAGAGTTCTCTACAACCAAGTCTGATTTCCTTATCTCTATGAAAGGGTCGAACAACAGTTAAAAGTTCTGTCATGTATGCAACTGTCTTTCGTCTCAAGTCATTCAGCATCCATTGAACATGTTAGAATTGCCCCATCATGCTTGGGAGAGAATTGCTGTTGATTTCTTTGGTCCTCTTGAGAATGGACATCATCTTCTAATCATTGTTGATGAGTACTCCCGTTTTCGATTGGTAGAAGACCTTTCATCCACTACACATGAAAAGATCATTCAAAGGTTAGATGGCATCTTTGAAACATTGGATGTACCTGCAATCTTAAAATTTGACCCACCCTTTAATAGTTGAGAATTCGTAGACTTTCTAAATCAACTCAATATAAAGCATCAAAAAAGCACTCCTCTTTGGTCCCAGGTCAATGACCTGGTATAATGGTTCATGAGTACTCTAAAGAAAACTGTTCAGCGTGCTACATTGGAGAAGCTTGACTTTGAAGTTGTTTTGAACGCTGCTCTTCAAGCTTACTGTTCGCCCCCTCACTAAGCAACAGGGGAAAGCCCTGAAACTCTAATGTTTGGAAGAGCCATGACAACAAAGCTACCCCAATGGACTAACCTCAGATCGAAGACTGAGGAAAACATTCATACTAAGGACTTTGGTTACAATCAAAAGTTGAAAATATATGCTGACAAATGACGCTGTGTCAAAGATATCACCTTTAGAAGAGGAGATTGAGTGTTTGTCAGACAACCCCGAAAAAGATAGTCTGATGCTCCTTTTGAGGCTTAACAATTTACTATCACTAACACGAAAGGACACATGGAGACTGCCCAGTGTCCTGGGAACCCCTTACGAGAGATTCCTCTCACTGTTGACAAGTGGCACTTCACTCACCAAACATCAATGTCAATGTAGAGACTGGGTCCAGCTAGACTGTTGCTGTCTCTGTGTCTGCTGATGATTTCACCTCATCTGTGCAGATCACTGACACTCCGACTGCCAGCTCTCGGTTTCCAATGACCCAATCAGGATGTGTGATTCAGGTGCCACGATGATTAATTGAAGAGTTATAATTGCATATATATCTATGATCATCTGTGCATTTATTCATGTATTTATCTATTTTGAAAAGTTGTAACTTTTTATTTAACAAAGCAGGAGACGCAGTGTCTCATAAAATAAGAACGCTGGAACTCTTTTGTTCCCATTATACACCGTAGGCCTGGGACGTAAGCGTGGGAGGAATGAGTTGAAAGCAGGCTTAGAATGTTTAGTTCTGACTTACACGCTATGGAATGAAGATGTGTAAAATTACTCTCTGTGTGTGGGGTAGTTATTGGCGAGTACCTGGGCTGGTAGGATACTACAACATGTTTGATGCACACTCATTTATTTTCAAGGTTAAGTACTCTGCAATTTCTCTCACATGCTTACTGCTGTGCTCATTTGTTATGCAGTGCTCCATGCCTTGGCTCCACCCTGCTTGCGGCGGCAGCTTCTCTGACCAGACTGCTAGGCTCCTCATTACTTTTTCAAATCTAAGCACCCGGCAACCTCTCTCATATGTTTGCCAGGCTGATAATTTGTGTGCAAAACCCCAACAGCAATTGCCCATGGTATTTTTATCAAAAATGTTACACATCGCCAATGCAGTGCCTTAATACCACCGCTGCCACCATTAGTGTTCCATACAGTTACCACTACCATTGGTACCTCCATTACCACCATTATGTCCTCAGTCACTTTGACCATCTTCACCACTACCATCACAATGTGTATTTGTAAAGCGCACATTCACTTATCAGCATCTTAGCGCTGAATAACAGACATTTATTGTTATCCAACTTAATGGTACTCATTTTATCAACCTCAGAAGGAAGAAAGGCTGAGTGGACCCACTGGGATTTGAACTTGTGACCATGAGGTCAAACAAAGGCCCCTACAGTGGACGAATTAGTCCACTAGGCCACCAGACCTGGCTTCCCATCACCACTACGATTACCAACATAACCATGCTCATTACAACTGCCACCACTATTACCACTTCTGGCATAATCATTAAACCCATCACTATTATTATCTTCACTTTTATCACTGCCTCCATTACCACCTCTTATACCATTAACATTCCCACCACTACCTCCATTACCATTACCACCAACACTACCACTACCTTCAGCACCATTATCACCACCACCATTACCTTTATGATTACCACCAGTTCTGCCTTATTATGGATAAAAAACAAAATGAAGTGCACCAATCTGATGATCCTGGGCTAGTGAAACTCCATTTTGGTGAACTTCCACAATGAGCAAACCCAATTTCCTCAAAATATTTGAGAAAACTCCACAAGCAAAAAACACAAGAAAGGGGACTAAAAACAGTAACATGAAAAGGAGAGAGGAGTAACTAGAGAAGACAGGTGTCAAGGTGTAAATGTGCTGGGGTAGCACGGGAGGCAGTACGTTACAGGTATAGGTAGGTGTAAGAGTAGCATTGCTTGGGCACATCTAACCTACAGGTTCAAGTTCATAAGTTGGGGTAGAGGCATTATAGTTGAGGAGCTAGTATATAGACTGGGGAGTGACACTAGCATATAGAGAAATGTACTTTGTGTAGTGAGCCACCCAGGCTCATTGTTGAGGGAGTGACGAAAGCATGCAACACCTCGGCCAGTCGTGGCGAGGCTAGCCGCTTGGCTCAGTCCCCACTGCAGTACAATTGTGTGAGCATACCGTTATTTGTGTCGGCCCATAGAGCCTATCCAAGCGGGTCACTGAGGTGTTCACCAATTTACAATGGCGACGGGAGATGGCAACGTCCCACAACTGGCAGTCAGCGCTGTGTTCCATGCTCTGCAGCAGTGAGCAGCCCGCCCTGCCTGCTGTCTAACCCCAAGGCGCAGAGCCGAAGCACTGCTGCACACTGCGATGCGGCCTGTGCTCATGGGCAGGAATGCCTGAATCAGTGCTGCCAGAGTGAAGCGAGCAGCGAGGAGTGGCGGCTCCCCGCGGAGTGTGTGAAGGAGGGAAGCCATGGTGTGCAATGGCGCAGTGCCACCTATGGGAGGCAACCTCTCACTGCACCTGGCTATATGCTGAGGAAGGCCAGAAGCATTTCTGCTCCAGGAAGGGGCACAAGGTGCTGATTAAAAAGGCCCAGACTAGTGGAGGAGCACAACCTGGGAAGGGGCATACACCAGGTAAGGGCATCTGGGTGCCGAGAAGGGATGACCTCATCTAACATGCAACCATCAGCTGTAGGGAAGGGGCACAAGGGCAGGTAAGCATCTACTTTCCCACGTCATCACAAGGCAAGCGAGGCCCCAGCTACCCCTGCATGGGATAGGATGATGGCAGAAGATGCACAGGATGAATGGGCCCAGGGGATAGACTTGGATCCAAATGTAGAGGCTGCTGGAGCGCCTGGAAATGCCCACTCATCTATTGGGGCCCTAGCGCCTTTCAGCGGACTCATGGACCCAGCCACCATCGCCCCCAGAGGGAAGGTCTGAGTAGGGCAGCAGGAGAATTACTTCAGGGCCACGAGAGAGAGAGAGAGATAATGAAGTGAAGTGGTCACTTTTGGTTTATTTTGTGGGCGAGGCGATTTACAAGCTCTTTCAGCATCTCCCAGACACAAGAGGTGCCAATGACAATGATTCGGCTGTAACAGCCCTGAATGCACACTTTGACCCCCAACTTAACCCCGCTTTTGAACAATTCAAATTGTGCCAGACACAGCAGAGAGAGGGGGAATTGGTGGATAACTACTACGCATGCCAGCATGCTTTGGCCATTACCTGCATAGACGACGGCCAGCATAATGAGATCAGAGAGCAGTTGATACAGGAGTGCAGGTCAGCCAATCTAAGGAGGCTCATACTCAGACAACCTGGGCTAAGACTGGCGGACATGTTTATTTTGGCCCGCACGTAAGATCTGTCTAGCACCAGGGCAGAGGAGATGGAGGTCGCACTCAACAAAGAGGCGGGACAAGCCACCACCCCAAAGGGATTCATCGTCAAAATGGAGACCGTTGACGCAGTTTGCAACAGACTGCCGACACAAAGAGGGAAAATGAGACAGGAGAGGGACACATCCTGCAGGAAATGTGGTCTGGAAGGTGTTGAGACAGAATATCGAGTTGGAAATGTCGACCTACACAAATTTCAAGTTGGAAATATCGTGATTCAGAAAAGTCGACAGCAAGAATATCGTGGTCAAGAATATTGTTTGCAAAATATAGTTTAAAATATCGATTTTTTAATTAGTGTTAAGTTTTTTAGTTTATATTTTAAATGTATGTGCTGTATGTTTTTATGTATAAGTATTGTTTATGTTTTTTAATATATGTGTTAAATTTTTAGTAGTTATCAATTTTATTTTAATTACATTTTGCGTTTTTACTTCCGTAGCGGGTTGTGGGTTTGTAGGGGAATAGGGTGGGAAGTAATTTAATTATAATAAATTAATGATTATTTTTAATTTATTTAATTTAGATTTTATAGTGTTAATTGTGGGAAGTAATTTATTTGTAATTAATTATTAATTGGTTGCTAATTAATATGAATTAATTAATTGATAATTAATTTTGGTAATTGTGTAATTTTGTTTGGTGTGGTTTGTGGGGTTTTTAGGGGTAAAGGGTGGGAAGTAATTTATTTTTGATTAATTAATAATTCGTTGTTAATTTCTATTAATTAATTGATTGAAAATTAATTATGGAAATTGTGTAATTAATTTTAGAAGCGGGTTGTGGGGTTTATAGGGTTAAAGGGTGGGAAGTAATATGTTTAATTAATTGATAATTAGTTGTTAATTTATATTAACTAATTAATTGCTAATTAATTATGGTAATTGTGTGATTGTTTTTAGGTGTGGGTTGTGGGGTTTATGGGGTAAAGGGTGGGAAGTAATTTATTTTTAATTAATTAATAATTAGTTCTTAACTAATATTAATTAAGTTATTGAAAAGTAAATAGGGAATTTGTGTAATTCATTTTAGGTGTGGGTTATGGGCTTTATAGGGGTAAAGTGTGGGAAGTAATTTATGTTTAATTAATTAATAATTGGTTGATCATTAATGTTAATTAATTAATTGATATTCAATTAGGGTGGTTGTTTATATTTTTTGTGTGTGGGTTTTACTTTTTTAGGGGTAAAGGGTGGGGAGAAAATTAATTTTACTTACTTTATAACTAGTTTTTATATACTATTAGTTGTTTAATAGAAAATAAGTTTTAATTGTGTAATTAATTGTTTTACAGTTTCATTTTACCAGTGGTTTGTGGGGATTATAGGTGTAAACTGTGGGACATTTATTAATTTTTATGAGTTTTAATTTGTTTTTTAATTAATATTTCTTTAATTGGTAATTAATTATGTTAATTATGTGATTATGTTAATTAGGGAGAGGAGTTGGCCTAACGGCTAGGGCGGTCGACCTTGAATCTGGAGAACTGGGTTCGAGTCTCGGCAATGACGCTGAACATCCTGTGATTCTGGGCAAATCACTTAATCTCCCAGTGCCTAACAAAAATGAATGTGTCCTCATGTAACGCAACTGGTGCTATGTAAAGCGCTCTGATACCCGATACCTTCGGGTCAAGTTTGCGCTATATAAAACTCTGTAAAAAAATGTAAGTACATTTTTTAAAATAAAATTTAGATGTGGGTTGTGAATTGTGTGGTGTTATAGGGTAGGAAATAAAAAAAGTAAATTTATGTAATAATGACTGTTTTTGACTCTAAATAATTTTTAATTAACAATATTTATTTGTTTGAAAATTATTTTTTATTTTATTTAATATAATATTTGTAGGTATTTGTCAAATGCAATTAACATTATAATATGTTTTTAAATTTGTAATATTAAATATATTTGTATTTTAATTTTTAATATATTTATATATGTTTCTTTTTATTTTGTTTTTAAAATATTTTTGTTGTTACTATTTTGTTTGTTTTTACTTTTGAACTGACTGGAGTGAGAATATTAATTGTTACCCCTTTACAATCCACCATTTCCCTACTGTTGCACTGATTGGAGTGGGAAGAGTAAACTTTATCTTGCTACTATCCAACACTTTCCCTACTGTTAGACTCACTGGAGTGGGAATAGTAAGTTTTACCCCTCCGCTATCCAATACTTTCCCTACTGTTGCACTGATTGGAGTGGGAATAGTACATTTTAACCTGCCACTATTCAACACTTTCCCTACTGTTGCACTCACTGGAGTGGGAATAGTAATTTTTACCCCTCTGCTATCCAACACTTTCCCTACTGTTACACTCACTGGAGTAGGAATAGTAAGTTTTACCCCTCCGCTGTTGAAGACTTTCCCTACTGTTGTACTCACTGGAGTGCGAATAGTAAGTTTTACCCATCCACTATCCAACACTTTCCCTATTGTTGCACTCATTGGAGTGGGAATAGTAATTTTTACCCCTACGCAATCCAACACTTTCCCTACTGTTGCACTCACTGGAGTGGGAATAGTACGTTTTACCCCTCCGCTATCCAACACTTTCCCTACTGTTGCACTCACTGGACTGGGAATAGTACGTTTTACCCCTCCCCTATCCAACACTTTCCCTATTGTTGCACTCATTGGAGTGGGAATAGTAATTTTGCCCCTACGCAATCCAACACTTTCCCTACTATTGCACTCACTGGAGTGGGAATAGTATGTTTTCCCCTCCATTATCCAACACTTTCCCTACTGTTGCACTCATTGGAGTGGGAATAGTAATTTTTACCCCTACGCAATCCAACACTTTCCCTACTGTTGCACTGACTGGAGTGGTAAATGTAAGTTTAAAGATTTTTAAATAGTTTAATGTTTTAATTTATAATAGAATGGGTTTTTTATATTTATTTTATGTTATTTATATATATATATATATATATATATATATATGTATATTTTTATATAATTTAAAAATTATAAAATAAATTAAAATTAATAGTTTATTAATTGTTTTAAAGTAAATTTGTATATATATATATATATATATATATATATTGATTATTATGTATGTTTAATTTTTTTTTAAATTAAGTTTATTTGATATATTTGTTAAAATGTATGTTAAATCCACTTTATTTTTTAAGATTCAATTTATTATTTAATATTTATTATTTTATTTTATATATATATAAAAATTGATATTTTGTACAACTATATTTTTAACATCGATATTTTTTTTAGGATATTTTTGTACTTACCTGTTTAAGTATAGGGAGTCAATATTTTTGCATTCCATATTTTTTCATCGATATTTTTTACTTCTATATTTTTTACATCGATATTCTGTCAGTGAACCGTCTGGATTATCACCTGGTAGAGAAATGCCTAGTGGTGGGTCGCACCTGCTCAGCGTGCAACAAACCCAATCACTTCACAAGGGTTGGCAGGAATAGTGAACGTGGGTGAGAGGGCCCACAGGAGGAAACCGCAGACAAAGGCAATAAGACGCAACACCTGTCCATCAACGACCAATCCTCAAGCACAGCCAGAAGTGGGGACTGGTGGCAAGACAGTGAAGTGGACAGTGAAGACCCTGAAGAACAAGACGTGTGTCGTATATATTACACAGCCCCAGGTACCAGAGGGCCAATCACTGCAACCGCTCTGCAAGGTGACGATCACACGCACCACTATACAAGCTCTGTTTGACACAGGGGCCTCGGTTAATGTGATGGCGCATCGAAAATGCCTGCTGCTGTAGCCAAGCCCGCCCCTCTGCTGATCACGAACCACGGTATATGTGTATGAGGCAGGGAACCACTTCCCCTGAGGGGAAACATGGAGGTGAAGTTTCAAGAGCCTGTTTGCTCAGTTTCAACACTGCTGTTGATATAGGACTGATATCAGTGAACTACAATATGAAGGCTCATCATGAAATTGTAAGTCAATTTCCTTCATTATATCATGGGTTAGGAAAACTCAAAACAATGAAAGTAAAGTTACATATAAATGAGGATGTTCACCCTGTTGCTCAAAGACACAGACGAATTGCGTTTCACTTGCAATAAGCTGTTGAAAAGGAAATTAATTTGTTGCTTAAACATCACATCATTGAACGCTCCACTGGTCCAACACTATGGATTTCTCCCATTGTAGTAGTGCCTAAAAGAAACAGTGAAGGAGTTGTACGCATATGCGTTGACATACATCAGGCCAACAAGGCGTTTGAGCGAGAGAGACATCCAGGTCCGCACAGTGCTGATATGATAACTTAATTGAATGGTGTAAATTTCTTCTCTCAACTCGGCTTAAATAAAGGATATCACCAATTGGAACTTGAAGAAAAATACAGGTACATTACAACCTGTTCTACTCATATTGATCTGTTTCGCTATAAGTGATTGAGTTTTGGTGTATCCTCTGCTGCAGAACTTTTCTAAGATGTCATTTGACATATCATATAGTCTGTAGTGAATGCATTTCACTATAGAGATGACACATTGGTTTTCCAAGCCACTCAGAAAGAGCATCTCATGCAAGTATGTCATTTGCTGAATGATGCAAGCTTTACTCTGAATGCTGACAAATGTGAATTCCACAAGAAAAGCTTGAAATTCTTTGGCCATGTCTTTTCTGATTGGGATATGAAACCTGATCCAGCTAAAGTGCAAGTGCAATCTACTGCAAATTCCCACGTTACATTGTGATGCTATGATCATTCCTTGGAATGTCAAGTTACTGTTCCAGATACATTCGAGACTTTGCGACAATCAGTGTACCATTTCAAGAACTGACAAAAAAGAATGTGCCATTTCATTGGTCACATGAATGTGTGAAGAGCTTCCAAACAATCAAGCAAGCTATCAAGAATGCCAATGAAATGGCCTACTTTGTTCCCAAACTTCATACAGAGGATATAGTTGATGCTAACCCTGTCTGGTTAGGTGATGTTCTTGCACAGCACAACGGACAGACAACTACCCGGAGACATATCGTGGCATAAGCCAGTAAAAGCCTGTCCCCAACGGAACGTGCTTACTCGCAACCTGAGAAGGAAAGTTTGGCAGTTGTCTGGGCTAGTGAATATTTCCACGTGTTCTTATAAAAGCCTTCACAGTAGTGACTGATCATCACGCACTGCTGATGATATTTGGCAATCCCAAAGTGAAAATGCCTCCTCTGATTGAACGTTGGGTTTTGAGGTTACAAGAATACAATGATACAATTCTCATTGTCCAGGGAATGATCAGAAACCAGCTGATTGTTTTTCAGAGTACCAGTGCAGTGCCTTGGTATCCCATCTAAGACAGCAGAGGCTTACATCAATTTTATTGTAAAATTGAGCACACCAGCTGCCATGTCTTTAGAACAAATTGTCACTGCCACGAGCCAAGATAGTTAAAAGACTTTATTTCTCACCAATCAGGAACCCAGCGCTCTAGACCTCTCACTAATGACAGTGAGTATTTAAAATTAAAAAATGTAAGAGATGAACAATCAATGATTCAAGAAGACCTCATCCTGCGAGGTACATGAATTGTTATTCCAGAGAGTCCAAGACAACAAGTGATCGATATCGCCCATGAGGGACATCGAGGAATAGTTGCCCCCTAGAGAGTTCTCTACAACCAAGTCTGATTTCCTTATCTCTATGAAAGGGTCGAACAACAGTTAAAAGTTCTGTCATGTATGCAACTGTCTTTCATCTCAAGTCATTCAGCATCCATTGAACATGTTAGAATTGCCCCATCATGCTTGGGAGAGAATTGCTGTTGATTTCTTTGGTCCGCTTGAGAATGGACATCATCTTCTAATCATTGTTGATGAGTACTCCCGTTTTCGATTGGTAGAAGACCTTTCATCCACTACACATGAAAAGATCATTCAAAGGTTAGATGGCATCTTTGAAACATTGGATGTACCTGCAATCTTAAAATTTGACCCACCCTTTAATAGTTGAGAATTCGTAGACGTTCTAAATCACCTCAATATAAAGCATCAAAAAAGCACTCCTTTTTGGTCCCAGGTCAATGACCTGGTATAATGGTTCATGAGTACTCTAAAGAAAACTGTTCAGCGTGCTACATTGGAGAAGCTTGACTTTGAAGTTGTTTTGAACGCTGCTCTTCAAGCTTACTGTTCGCCCCTCACTAAGCAACAGGGGAAAGCCCTGAAACTCTAATGTTTGGAAGAGCCATGACAACAAAGCTACCCCAATGGACTAACCTCAGATCGAAGACTGAGGAAAACATTCATACTAAGGACTTTGGTTACAATCAAAAGTTGAAAATATATGCTGACAAATGACGCTGTGTCAAAGATATCACCTTTAGAAGAGGAGATTGAGTGTTTGTCAGACAACCCCGAAAAAGATAGTCTGATGCTCCTTTTGAGGCTTAACAATTTACTATCACTAACACGAAAGGACACATGGAGACTGCCCAGTGTCCTGGGAACCCCTTACGAGAGATTCCTCTCACTGTTGACAAGTGGCACTTCACTCACCAAACATCAATGTCAATGTAGAGACTGGGTCCAGCTAGACTGTTGCTGTCTCTGTGTCTGCTGATGATTTCACCTCATCTGTGCAGATCACTGACACTTCGACTGCCAGCTCTCGGTTTCCAATGACCCAATCAGGATGTGTGATTCAGGTGCCACGATGATTAATTGAAGAGTTATAATTGCATATATATCTATGATCATCTGTGCATTTATTCATGTATTTATCTATTTTGAAAAGTTGTAACTTTTTATTTAACAAAGCAGGAGACGCAGTGTCTCATAAAATAACAACGCTGGAACTCTTTTGTTCCCATTATACACCGTAGGCCTGGGACGTAAGCGTGGGAGGAATGAGTTGAAAGCAGGCTTAGAATGATTAGTTCTGACTTACACGCTATGGAATGAAGATGTGTAAAATTACTCTCTGTGTGTGGGGTAGTTATTGGCGAGTACCTGGGCTGGTAGGATACTACAACATGTTTGATGCACACTCATTTATTTTCAAGGTTAAGTACTCTGCAATTTCTCTCACATGCTTACTGCTGTGCTCATTTGTTATGCAGTGCTCCATGCCTTGGCTCCACCCTGCTTGCGGCGGCAGCTTCTCTGACCAGACTGCTAGGCTCCTCATTACTTTTTCAAATCTAAGCACCCGGCAACCTCTCTCATATGTTTGCCAGGCTGATAATTTGTGTGCAAAACCCCAACAGCAATTGCCCATGGTATTTTTATCAAAAATGTTACACATCGCCAATGCAGTGCCTTAATACCACCGCTGCCACCATTAGTGTTCCATACAGTTACCACTACCATTGGTACCTCCATTACCACCATTATGTCCTCAGTCACTTTGACCATCTTCACCACTACCATCACAATGTGTATTTGTAAAGCGCACATTCACTTATCAGCATCTTAGCGCTGAATAACAGACATTTATTGTTATCCAACTTAATGGTACTCATTTTATCAACCTCAGAAGGAAGAAAGGCTGAGTGGACCCACTGGGATTTGAACTTGTGACCATGAGGTCAAACAAAGGCCCCTACAGTGGACGAATTAGTCCACTAGGCCACCAGACCTGGCTTCCCATCACCACTACGATTACCAACATAACCATGCTCATTACAACTGCCACCACTATTACCACTTCTGGCACAATCATTAAACCCATCACTATTATTATCTTCACTTTTATCACTGCCTCCATTACCACCTCTTATACCATTAACATTCCCACCACTACCTCCATTACCATTACCACCAACACTACCACTACCTTCAGCACCATTATCACCACCACCATTACCTTTATGATTACCACCAGTTCTGCCTTATTATGGATAAAAAACAAAATGAAGTGCACCAATCTGATGATCCTGGGCTAGTGAAACTCCATTTTGGTGAACTTCCACAATGAGCAAACCCAATTTCCTCAAAATATTTGAGAAAACTCCACAAGCAAAAAACACAAGAAAGGGGACTAAAAACAGTAACATGAAAAGGAGAGAGGAGTAACTAGAGAAGACAGGTGTCAAGGTGTAAATGTGCTGGGGTAGCACGGGAGGCAGTACGTTACAGGTATAGGTAGGTGTAAGAGTAGCATTGCTTGGGCACATCTAACCTACAGGTTCAAGTTCATAAGTTGGGGTAGAGGCATTATAGTTGAGGAGCTAGTATATAGACTGGGGAGTGACACTAGCATATAGAGAAATGTACTTTGTGTAGTGAGCCACCCAGGCTCATTGTTGAGGGAGTGACGAAAGCATGCAACACCTCGGCCAGTCGTGGCGAGGCTAGCCGCTTTGGCTCAGTCCCCACTGCAGTACAATTGTGTGAGCATACCGTTATTTGTGTCGGCCCATAGAGCCTATCCAAGCGGGTCACTGAGGTGTTCACCAATTTACAATGGCGACGGGAGATGGCAACGTCCCACAACTGGCAGTCAGCGCTGTGTTCCATGCTCTGCAGCAGTGAGCAGCCCGCCCTGCCTGCTGTCTAACCCCAAGGCGCAGAGCCGAAGCACTGCTGCACACTGCGATGCGGCCTGTGCTCATGGGCAGGAATGCCTGAATCAGTGCTGCCAGAGTGAAGCGAGCAGCGAGGAGTGGCGGCTCCCCGCGGAGTGTGTGAAGGAGGGAAGCCATGGTGTGCAATGGCGCAGTGCCACCTATGGGAGGCAACCTCTCACTGCACCTGGCTATATGCTGAGGAAGGCCAGAAGCATTTCTGCTCCAGGAAGGGGCACAAGGTGCTGATTAAAAAGGCCCAGACTAGTGGAGGAGCACAACCTGGGAAGGGGCATACACCAGGTAAGGGCATCTGGGTGCCGAGAAGGGATGACCTCATCTAACATGCAACCATCAGCTGTAGGGAAGGGGCACAAGGGCAGGTAAGCATCTACTTTCCCACGTCATCACAAGGCAAGCGAGGCCCCAGCTACCCCTGCATGGGATAGGATGATGGCAGAAGATGCACAGGATGAATGGGCCCAGGGGATAGACTTGGATCCAAATGTAGAGGCTGCTGGAGCGCCTGGAAATGCCCACTCATCTATTGGGGCCCTAGCGCCTTTCAGCGGACTCATGGACCCAGCCACCATCGCCCCCAGAGGGAAGGTCTGAGTAGGGCAGCAGGAGAATTACTTCAGGGCCACGAGAGAGAGAGAGAGATAATGAAGTGAAGTGGTCACTTTTGGTTTATTTTGTGGGCGAGGCGATTTACAAGCTCTTTCAGCATCTCCCAGACACAAGAGGTGCCAATGACAATGATTCGGCTGTAACAGCCCTGAATGCACACTTTGACCCCCAACTTAACCCCGATTTTGAACAATTCAAATTGTGCCAGACACAGCAGAGAGAGGGGAATTGGTGGATAACTACTACGCATGCCAGCATGCTTTGGCCATTACCTGCATAGACGACGGCCAGCATAATGAGATCAGAGAGCAGTTGATACAGGAGTGCAGGTCAGCCAATCTAAGGAGGCTCATACTCAGACAACCTGGGCTAAGACTGGCGGACATGTTTATTTTGGCCCGCACGTAAGATCTGTCTAGCACCAGGGCAGAGGAGATGGAGGTCGCACTCAACAAAGAGGCGGGACAAGCCACCACCCCAAAGGGATTCATCGTCAAAATGGAGACCGTTGACGCAGTTTGCAACAGACTGCCGACACAAAGAGGGAAAATGAGACAGGAGAGGGACACATCCTGCAGGAAATGTGGTCTGGAAGGTGTTGAGACAGAATATCGAGTTGGAAATGTCGACCTACACAAATTTCAAGTTGGAAATATCGTGATTCAGAAAAGTCGACAGCAAGAATATCGTGGTCAAGAATATTGTTTGCAAAATATAGTTTAAAATATCGATTTTTTAATTAGTGTTAAGTTTTTTAGTTTATATTTTAAATGTATGTGCTGTATGTTTTTATGTATAAGTATTGTTTATGTTTTTTAATATATGTGTTAAATTTTTAGTAGTTATCAATTTTATTTTAATTACATTTTGCGTTTTTACTTCCGTAGCGGGTTGTGGGTTTGTAGGGGAATAGGGTGGGAAGTAATTTAATTATAATAAATTAATGATTATTTTTAATTTATTTAATTTAGATTTTATAGTGTTAATTGTGGGAAGTAATTTATTTGTAATTAATTATTAATTGGTTGCTAATTAATATGAATTAATTAATTGATAATTAATTTTGGTAATTGTGTAATTTTGTTTGGTGTGGTTTGTGGGGTTTTTAGGGGTAAAGGGTGGGAAGTAATTTATTTTTGATTAATTAATAATTCGTTGTTAATTTCTATTAATTAATTGATTGAAAATTAATTATGGAAATTGTGTAATTAATTTTAGAAGCGGGTTGTGGGGTTTATAGGGTTAAAGGGTGGGAAGTAATATGTTTAATTAATTGATAATTAGTTGTTAATTTATATTAACTAATTAATTGCTAATTAATTATGGTAATTGTGTGATTGTTTTTAGGTGTGGGTTGTGGGGTTTATGGGGTAAAGGGTGGGAAGTAATTTATTTTTAATTAATTAATAATTAGTTCTTAACTAATATTAATTAAGTTATTGAAAAGTAAATAGGGAATTTGTGTAATTCATTTTAGGTGTGGGTTATGGGCTTTATAGGGGTAAAGTGTGGGAAGTAATTTATGTTTAATTAATTAATAATTGGTTGATCATTAATGTTAATTAATTAATTGATATTCAATTAGGGTGGTTGTTTATATTTTTTGTGTGTGGGTTTTACTTTTTTAGGGGTAAAGGGTGGGGAGAAAATTAATTTTACTTACTTTATAACTAGTTTTTATATACTATTAGTTGTTTAATAGAAAATAAGTTTTAATTGTGTAATTAATTGTTTTACAGTTTCATTTTACCAGTGGTTTGTGGGGATTATAGGTGTAAACTGTGGGACATTTATTAATTTTTATGAGTTTTAATTTGTTTTTTAATTAATATTTCTTTAATTGGTAATTAATTATGTTAATTATGTGATTATGTTAATTAGGGAGAGGAGTTGGCCTAACGGCTAGGGCGGTCGACCTTGAATCTGGAGAACTGGGTTCGAGTCTCGGCAATGACGCTGAACATCCTGTGATTCTGGGCAAATCACTTAATCTCCCAGTGCCTAACAAAAATGAATGTGTCCTCATGTAACGCAACTGGTGCTATGTAAAGCGCTCTGATACCCGATACCTTCGGGTCAAGTTTGCGCTATATAAAACTCTGTAAAAAAATGTAAGTACATTTTTTAAAATAAAATTTAGATGTGGGTTGTGAATTGTGTGGTGTTATAGGGTAGGAAATAAAAAAAGTAAATTTATGTAATAATGACTGTTTTTGACTCTAAATAATTTTTAATTAACAATATTTATTTGTTTGAAAATTATTTTTATTTTATTTAATATAATATTTGTAGGTATTTGTCAAATGCAATTAACATTATAATATGTTTTTAAATTTGTAATATTAAATATATTTGTATTTTAATTTTTAATATATTTATATATGTTTCTTTTTATTTTGTTTTTAAAATATTTTTGTTGTTACTATTTTGTTTGTTTTTACTTTTGAACTGACTGGAGTGAGAATATTAATTGTTACCCCTTTACAATCCACCATTTCCCTACTGTTGCACTGATTGGAGTGGGAAGAGTAAACTTTATCTTGCTACTATCCAACACTTTCCCTACTGTTAGACTCACTGGAGTGGGAATAGTAAGTTTTACCCCTCCGCTATCCAATACTTTCCCTACTGTTGCACTGATTGGAGTGGGAATAGTACATTTTAACCTGCCACTATTCAACACTTTCCCTACTGTTGCACTCACTGGAGTGGGAATAGTAATTTTTACCCCTCTGCTATCCAACACTTTCCCTACTGTTACACTCACTGGAGTAGGAATAGTAAGTTTTACCCCTCCGCTGTTGAAGACTTTCCCTACTGTTGTACTCACTGGAGTGCGAATAGTAAGTTTTACCCATCCACTATCCAACACTTTCCCTATTGTTGCACTCATTGGAGTGGGAATAGTAATTTTTACCCCTACGCAATCCAACACTTTCCCTACTGTTGCACTCACTGGAGTGGGAATAGTACGTTTTACCCCTCCGCTATCCAACACTTTCCCTACTGTTGCACTCACTGGACTGGGAATAGTACGTTTTACCCCTCCCCTATCCAACACTTTCCCTATTGTTGCACTCATTGGAGTGGGAATAGTAATTTTTGCCCCTACGCAATCCAACACTTTCCCTACTATTGCACTCACTGGAGTGGGAATAGTATGTTTTTCCCCTCCATTATCCAACACTTTCCCTACTGTTGCACTCATTGGAGTGGGAATAGTAATTTTTACCCCTACGCAATCCAACACTTTCCCTACTGTTGCACTGACTGGAGTGGTAAATGTAAGTTTAAAGATTTTTAAATAGTTTAATGTTTTAATTTATAATAGAATGGGTTTTTATATTTATTTTATGTTATTTATATATATATATATATATATATATATATGTATATTTTTATATAATTTAAAAATTATAAAATAAATTAAAATTAATAGTTTATTAATTGTTTTAAAGTAAATTTGTATATATATATATATATATATATATATATTGATTATTATGTATGTTTAATTTTTTTTTAAATTAAGTTTATTTGATATATTTGTTAAAATGTATGTTAAATCCACTTTATTTTTTAAGATTCAATTTATTATTTAATATTTATTATTTTATTTTATATATATATAAAAATTGATATTTTGTACAACTATATTTTTAACATCGATATTTTTTTAGGATATTTTTGTACTTACCTGTTTAAGTATAGGAGTCAATATTTTTGCATTCCATATTTTTTCATCGATATTTTTACTTCTATATTTTTTACATCGATATTCTGTCAGTGAACCGTCTGGATTATCACCTGGTAGAGAAATGCCTAGTGGTGGGTCGCACCTGCTCAGCGTGCAACAAACCCAATCACTTCACAAGGGTTGGCAGGAATAGTGAACGTGGGTGAGAGGGCCCACAGGAGGAAACCGCAGACAAAGGCAATAAGACGCAACACCTGTCCATCAACGACCAATCCTCAAGCACAGCCAGAAGTGGGGACTGGTGGCAAGACAGTGAAGTGGACAGTGAAGACCCTGAAGAACAAGACGTGTGTCGTATATATTACACAGCCCCAGGTACCAGAGGGCCAATCACTGCAACCGCTCTGCAAGGTGACGATCACACGCACCACTATACAAGCTCTGTTTGACACAGGGGCCTCGGTTAATGTGATGGCGCATCGAAAATGCCTGCTGCTGTAGCCAAGCCCGCCCCTCTGCTGATCACGAACCACGGTATATGTGTATGAGGCAGGGAACCACTTCCCCTGAGGGGAAACATGGAGGTGAAGTTTCAAGAGCCTGTTTGCTCAGTTTCAACACTGCTGTTGATATAGGACTGATATCAGTGAACTACAATATGAAGGCTCATCATGAAATTGTAAGTCAATTTCCTTCATTATATCATGGGTTAGGAAAACTCAAAACAATGAAAGTAAAGTTACATATAAATGAGGATGTTCACCCTGTTGCTCAAAGACACAGACAAATTGCGTTTCACTTGCAATAAGCTGTTGAAAAGGAAATTAATTTGTTGCTTAAACATCACATCATTGAACGCTCCACTGGTCCAACACTATGGATTTCTCCCATTGTAGTAGTGCCTAAAAGAAACAGTGAAGGAGTTGTACGCATATGCGTTGACATACATCAGGCCAACAAGGCGTTTGAGCGAGAGAGACATCCAGGTCCGCACAGTGCTGATATGATAACTTAATTGAATGGTGTAAATTTCTTCTCTCAACTCGAGCTTAAATAAAGGATATCACCAATTGGAACTTGAAGAAAAATACAGGTACATTACAACCTGTTCTACTCATATTGATCTGTTTCGCTATAAGTGATTGAGTTTTGGTGTATCCTCTGCTGCAGAACTTTTCTAAGATGTCATTTGACATATCATATAGTCTGTAGTGAATGCATTTCACTATAGAGATGACACATTGGTTTTCCAAGCCACTCAGAAAGAGCATCTCATGCAAGTATGTCATTTGCTGAATGATGCAAGCTTTACTCTGAATGCTGACAAATGTGAATTCCACAAGAAAAGCTTGAAATTCTTTGGCCATGTCTTTTCTGATTGGGATATGAAACCTGATCCAGCTAAAGTGCAAGTGCAATCTACTGCAAATTCCCACGTTACATTGTGATGCTATGATCATTCCTTGGAATGTCAAGTTACTGTTCCAGATACATTCGAGACTTTGCGACAATCAGTGTACCATTTCAAGAACTGACAAAAAGAATGTGCCATTTCATTGGTCACATGAATGTGTGAAGAGCTTCCAAACAATCAAGCAAGCTATCAAGAATGCCAATGAAATGGCCTACTTTGTTCCCAAACTTCATACAGAGGATATAGTTGATGCTAACCCTGTCTGGTTAGGTGATGTTCTTGCACAGCACAACGGACAGACAACTACCCGGAGACATATCGTGGCATAAGCCAGTAAAAGCCTGTCCCCAACGGAACGTGCTTACTCGCAACCTGAGAAGGAAAGTTTGGCAGTTGTCTGGGCTAGTGAATATTTCCACGTGTTCTTATAAAAGCCTTCACAGTAGTGACTGATCATCACGCACTGCTGATGATATTTGGCAATCCCAAAGTGAAAATGCCTCCTCTGATTGAACGTTGGGTTTTGAGGTTACAAGAATACAATGATACAATTCTCATTGTCCAGGGAATGATCAGAAACCAGCTGATTGTTTTTCAGAGTACCAGTGCAGTGCCTTGGTATCCCATCTAAGACAGCAGAGGCTTACATCAATTTTATTGTAAAATTGAGCACACCAGCTGCCATGTCTTTAGAACAAATTGTCACTGCCACGAGCCAAGATAGTTAAAAGACTTTATTTCTCACCAATCAGGAACCCAGCGCTCTAGACCTCTCACTAATGACAGTGAGTATTTAAAATTAAAAAATGTAAGAGATGAACAATCAATGATTCAAGAAGACCTCATCCTGCGAGGTACATGAATTGTTATTCCAGAGAGTCCAAGACAACAAGTGATCGATATCGCCCATGAGGGACATCGAGGAATAGTTGCCCCCTAGAGAGTTCTCTACAACCAAGTCTGATTTCCTTATCTCTATGAAAGGGTCGAACAACAGTTAAAAGTTCTGTCATGTATGCAACTGTCTTTCATCTCAAGTCATTCAGCATCCATTGAACATGTTAGAATTGCCCCATCATGCTTGGGAGAGAATTGCTGTTGATTTCTTTGGTCCGCTTGAGAATGGACATCATCTTCTAATCATTGTTGATGAGTACTCCCGTTTTCGATTGGTAGAAGACCTTTCATCCACTACACATGAAAAGATCATTCAAAGGTTAGATGGCATCTTTGAAACATTGGATGTACCTGCAATCTTAAAATTTGACCCACCCTTTAATAGTTGAGAATTCGTAGACGTTCTAAATCACCTCAATATAAAGCATCAAAAAAGCACTCCTTTTTGGTCCCAGGTCAATGACCTGGTATAATGGTTCATGAGTACTCTAAAGAAAACTGTTCAGCGTGCTACATTGGAGAAGCTTGACTTTGAAGTTGTTTTGAACGCTGCTCTTCAAGCTTACTGTTCGCCCCTCACTAAGCAACAGGGGAAAGCCCTGAAACTCTAATGTTTGGAAGAGCCATGACAACAAAGCTACCCCAATGGACTAACCTCAGATCGAAGACTGAGGAAAACATTCATACTAAGGACTTTGGTTACAATCAAAAGTTGAAAATATATGCTGACAAATGACGCTGTGTCAAAGATATCACCTTTAGAAGAGGAGATTGAGTGTTTGTCAGACAACCCCGAAAAAGATAGTCTGATGCTCCTTTTGAGGCTTAACAATTTACTATCACTAACACGAAAGGACACATGGAGACTGCCCAGTGTCCTGGGAACCCCTTACGAGAGATTCCTCTCACTGTTGACAAGTGGCACTTCACTCACCAAACATCAATGTCAATGTAGAGACTGGGTCCAGCTAGACTGTTGCTGTCTCTGTGTCTGCTGATGATTTCACCTCATCTGTGCAGATCACTGACACTTCGACTGCCAGCTCTCGGTTTCCAATGACCCAATCAGGATGTGTGATTCAGGTGCCACGATGATTAATTGAAGAGTTATAATTGCATATATATCTATGATCATCTGTGCATTTATTCATGTATTTATCTATTTTGAAAAGTTGTAACTTTTTATTTAACAAAGCAGGAGACGCAGTGTCTCATAAAATAACAACGCTGGAACTCTTTTGTTCCCATTATACACCGTAGGCCTGGGACGTAAGCGTGGGAGGAATGAGTTGAAAGCAGGCTTAGAATGATTAGTTCTGACTTACACGCTATGGAATGAAGATGTGTAAAATTACTCTCTGTGTGTGGGGTAGTTATTGGCGAGTACCTGGGCTGGTAGGATACTACAACATGTTTGATGCACACTCATTTATTTTCAAGGTTAAGTACTCTGCAATTTCTCTCACATGCTTACTGCTGTGCTCATTTGTTATGCAGTGCTCCATGCCTTGGCTCCACCCTGCTTGCGGCGGCAGCTTCTCTGACCAGACTGCTAGGCTCCTCATTACTTTTTTCAAATCTAAGCACCCGGCAACCTCTCTCATATGTTTGCCAGGCTGATAATTTGTGTGCAAAACCCCAACAGCAATTGCCCATGGTATTTTTTATCAAAAATGTTACACATCGCCAATGCAGTGCCTTAATACCACCGCTGCCACCATTAGTGTTCCATACAGTTACCACTACCATTGGTACCTCCATTACCACCATTATGTCCTCAGTCACTTTGACCATCTTCACCACTACCATCACAATGTGTATTTGTAAAGCGCACATTCACTTATCAGCATCTTAGCGCTGAATAACAGACATTTATTATTATCCAACTTAATGGTACTCATTTTATCAACCTCAGAAGGAAGAAAGGCTGAGTGGACCCACTGGGATTTGAACTTGTGACCATGAGGTCAAACAAAGGCCCCTACAGTGGACGAATTAGTCCACTAGGCCACCAGACCTGGCTTCCCATCACCACTACGATTACCAACATAACCATGCTCATTACAACTGCCACCACTATTACCACTTCTGGCACAATCATTAAACCCATCACTATTATTATCTTCACTTTTATCACTGCCTCCATTACCACCTCTTATACCATTAACATTCCCACCACTACCTCCATTACCATTACCACCAACACTACCACTACCTTCAGCACCATTATCACCACCACCATTACCTTTATGATTACCACCAGTTCTGCCTTATTATGGATAAAAAAACAAAATGAAGTGCACCAATCTGATGATCCTGGGCTAGTGAAACTCCATTTTGGTGAACTTCCACAATGAGCAAACCCAATTTCCTCAAAATATTTGAGAAAACTCCACAAGCAAAAAACACAAGAAAGGGGACTAAAAACAGTAACATGAAAAGGAGAGAGGAGTAACTAGAGAAGACAGGTGTCAAGGTGTAAATGTGCTGGGGTAGCACGGGAGGCAGTACGTTACAGGTATAGGTAGGTGTAAGAGTAGCATTGCTTGGGCACATCTAACCTACAGGTTCAAGTTCATAAGTTGGGGTAGAGGCATTATAGTTGAGGAGCTAGTATATAGACTGGGGAGTGACACTAGCATATAGAGAAATGTACTTTGTGTAGTGAGCCACCCAGGCTCATTGTTGAGGGAGTGACGAAAGCATGCAACACCTCGGCCAGTCGTGGCGAGGCTAGCCGCTTTGGCTCAGTCCCCACTGCAGTACAATTGTGTGAGCATACCGTTATTTGTGTCGGCCCATAGAGCCTATCCAAGCGGGTCACTGAGGTGTTCACCAATTTACAATGGCGACGGGAGATGGCAACGTCCCACAACTGGCAGTCAGCGCTGTGTTCCATGCTCTGCAGCAGTGAGCAGCCCGCCCTGCCTGCTGTCTAACCCCAAGGCGCAGAGCCGAAGCACTGCTGCACACTGCGATGCGGCCTGTGCTCATGGGCAGGAATGCCTGAATCAGTGCTGCCAGAGTGAAGCGAGCAGCGAGGAGTGGCGGCTCCCCCGCGGAGTGTGTGAAGGAGGGAAGCCATGGTGTGCAATGGCGCAGTGCCACCTATGGGAGGCAACCTCTCACTGCACCTGGCTATATGCTGAGGAAGGCCAGAAGCATTTCTGCTCCAGGAAGGGGCACAAGGTGCTGATTAAAAAGGCCCAGACTAGTGGAGGAGCACAACCTGGGAAGGGGCATACACCAGGTAAGGGCATCTGGGTGCCGAGAAGGGATGACCTCATCTAACATGCAACCATCAGCTGTAGGGAAGGGGCACAAGGGCAGGTAAGCATCTACTTTCCCACGTCATCACAAGGCAAGCGAGGCCCCAGCTACCCCTGCATGGGATAGGATGATGGCAGAAGATGCACAGGATGAATGGGCCCAGGGGATAGACTTGGATCCAAATGTAGAGGCTGCTGGAGCACCTGGAAATGCCCACTCATCTGTTGGGGCCCTAGCGCCTTTCAGCGGACTCATGGACCCAGCCACCATCGCCCCCAGAGGGAAGGTCTGAGTAGGGCAGCAGGAGAATTACTTCAGGGCCACGAGAGAGAGAGAGAGAGATAATGAAGTGAAGTGGTCACTTTTGGTTTATTTTGTGGGCGAGGCGATTTACAAGCTCTTTCAGCATCTCCCAGACACAAGAGGTGCCAATGACAATGATTCGGCTGTAACAGCCCTGAATGCACACTTTGACCCCCAACTTAACCCCGATTTTGAACAATTCAAATTGTGCCAGACACAGCAGAGAGAGGGGGAATTGGTGGATAACTACTACGCATGCCAGCATGCTTTGGCCATTACCTGCATAGACGACGGCCAGCATAATGAGATCAGAGAGCAGTTGATACAGGAGTGCAGGTCAGCCAATCTAAGGAGGCTCATACTCAGACAACCTGGGCTAAGACTGGCGGACATGTTTATTTTGGCCCGCACGTAAGATCTGTCTAGCACCAGGGCAGAGGAGATGGAGGTCGCACTCAACAAAGAGGCGGGACAAGCCACCACCCCAAAGGGATTCATCGTCAAAATGGAGACCGTTGACGCAGTTTGCAACAGACTGCCGACACAAAGAGGGAAAATGAGACAGGAGAGGGACACATCCTGCAGGAAATGTGGTCTGGAAGGTGTTGAGACAGAATATCGAGTTGGAAATGTCGACCTACACAAATTTCAAGTTGGAAATATCGTGATTCAGAAAAGTCGACAGCAAGAATATCGTGGTCAAGAATATTGTTTGCAAAATATAGTTTAAAATATCGATTTTTTAATTAGTGTTAAGTTTTTTAGTTTATATTTTAAATGTATGTGCTGTATGTTTTTATGTATAAGTATTGTTTATGTTTTTTAATATATGTGTTAAATTTTTAGTAGTTATCAATTTTATTTTAATTAAATTTTGCGTTTTTTACTTCCGTAGCGGGTTGTGGGTTTGTAGGGGAATAGGGTGGGAAGTAATTTAATTATAATAAATTAATGATTATTTTTAATTTATTTAATTTAGATTTTATAGTGTTAATTGTGGGAAGTAATTTATTTGTAATTAATTATTAATTGGTTGCTAATTAATATGAATTAATTAATTGATAATTAATTTTGGTAATTGTGTAATTTTGTTTGGTGTGGTTTGTGGGGTTTTTAGGGGTAAAGGGTGGGAAGTAATTTATTTTTGATTAATTAATAATTCGTTGTTAATTTCTATTAATTAATTGATTGAAAATTAATTATGGAAATTGTGTAATTAATTTTAGAAGCGGGTTGTGGGGTTTATAGGGTTAAAGGGTGGGAAGTAATATGTTTAATTAATTGATAATTAGTTGTTAATTTATATTAACTAATTAATTGCTAATTAATTATGGTAATTGTGTGATTGTTTTTAGGTGTGGGTTGTGGGGTTTATGGGGTAAAGGGTGGGAAGTAATTTATTTTTAATTAATTAATAATTAGTTCTTAACTAATATTAATTAAGTTATTGAAAAGTAAATAGGGAATTTGTGTAATTCATTTTAGGTGTGGGTTATGGGCTTTATAGGGGTAAAGTGTGGGAAGTAATTTATGTTTAATTAATTAATAATTGGTTGATCATTAATGTTAATTAATTAATTGATATTCAATTAGGGTGGTTGTTTATATTTTTTGTGTGTGGGTTTTACTTTTTTAGGGGTAAAGGGTGGGGAGAAAATTAATTTTACTTACTTTATAACTAGTTTTTATATACTATTAGTTGTTTAATAGAAAATAAGTTTTAATTGTGTAATTAATTGTTTTACAGTTTCATTTTACCAGTGGTTTGTGGGGATTATAGGTGTAAACTGTGGGACATTTATTAATTTTTATGAGTTTTAATTTGTTTTTTAATTAATATTTCTTTAATTGGTAATTAATTATGTTAATTATGTGATTATGTTAATTAGGGAGAGGAGTTGGCCTAACGGCTAGGGCGGTCGACCTTGAATCTGGAGAACTGGGTTCGAGTCTCGGCAATGACGCTGAACATCCTGTGATTCTGGGCAAATCACTTAATCTCCCAGTGCCTAACAAAAATGAATGTGTCCTCATGTAACGCAACTGGTGCTATGTAAAGCGCTCTGATACCCGATACCTTCGGGTCAAGTTTGCGCTATATAAAACTCTGTAAAAAAATGTAAGTACATTTTTTAAAATAAAATTTAGATGTGGGTTGTGAATTGTGTGGTGTTATAGGGTAGGAAATAAAAAAAGTAAATTTATGTAATAATGACTGTTTTTGACTCTAAATAATTTTTAATTAACAATATTTATTTGTTTGAAAATTATTTTTATTTTATTTAATATAATATTTGTAGGTATTTGTCAAATGCAATTAACATTATAATATGTTTTTTAAATTTGTAATATTAAATATATTTGTATTTTAATTTTTAATATATTTATATATGTTTCTTTTTATTTTGTTTTTAAAATATTTTTGTTGTTACTATTTTGTTTGTTTTTACTTTTGAACTGACTGGAGTGAGAATATTAATTGTTACCCCTTTACAATCCACCATTTCCCTACTGTTGCACTGATTGGAGTGGGAAGAGTAAACTTTATCTTGCTACTATCCAACACTTTCCCTACTGTTAGACTCACTGGAGTGGGAATAGTAAGTTTTACCCCTCCGCTATCCAATACTTTCCCTACTGTTGCACTGATTGGAGTGGGAATAGTACATTTTAACCTGCCACTATTCAACACTTTCCCTACTGTTGCACTCACTGGAGTGGGAATAGTAATTTTACCCCTCTGCTATCCAACACTTTCCCTACTGTTACACTCACTGGAGTAGGAATAGTAAGTTTTACCCCTCCGCTGTTGAAGACTTTCCCTACTGTTGTACTCACTGGAGTGCGAATAGTAAGTTTTACCCATCCACTATCCAACACTTTCCCTATTGTTGCACTCATTGGAGTGGGAATAGTAATTTTTAACCCTACGCAATCCAATACTTTCCCTACTGTTGCACTCACTGGAGTGGGAATAGTACGTTTTACCCCTCCGCTATCCAACACTTTCCCTACTGTTGCACTCACTGGACTGGGAATAGTACGTTTTACCCCTCCCCTATCCAACACTTTCCCTATTGTTGCACTCATTGGAGTGGGAATAGTAATTTTGCCCCTACGCAATCCAACACTTTCCCTACTATTGCACTCACTGGAGTGGGAATAGTATGTTTTTCCCCTCCATTATCCAACACTTTCCCTACTGTTGCACTCATTGGAGTGGGAATAGTAATTTTTACCCCTACGCAATCCAACACTTTCCCTACTGTTGCACTGACTGGAGTGGTAAATGTAAGTTTAAAGATTTTTAAATAGTTTAATGTTTTAATTTATAATAGAATGGGTTTTTTATATTTATTTTATGTTATTTATATATATATATATATATATATATATATATATATATATGTATATTTTTATATAATTTAAAAATTATAAAATAAATTAAAATTAATAGTTTATTAATTGTTTTAAAGTAAATTTGTATATATATATATATATATATATATAGATTATTATGTATGTTTAATTTTTTTTTAAATTAAGTTTATTTGATATATTTGTTAAAATGTATGTTAAATCCACTTTATTTTTTAAGATTCAATTTATTATTTAATATTTATTATTTTATTTTATATATATATAAAAATTGATATTTTGTACAACTATATTTTTAACATCGATATTTTTTTAGGATATTTTTGTACTTACCTGTTTAAGTATAGGGAGTCAATATTTTTGCATTCCATATTTTTTCATCGATATTTTTTACTTCTATATTTTTTACATCGATATTCTGTCAGTGAACCGTCTGGATTATCACCCGGTAGAGAAATGCCTAGTGGTGGGTCGCACCTGCTCAGCGTGCAACAAACCCAATCACTTCACAAGGGTTGGCAGGAATAGTGAACGTGGGTGAGAGGGCCCACAGGAGGAAACCGCAGACAAAGGCAATAAGACGCAACACCTGTCCATCAACGAACAATCCTCAAGCACAGCCAGAAGTGGGGACTGGTGGCAAGACAGTGAAGTGGACAGTGAAGACCCTGAAGAACAAGACGTGTGTCGTATATATTACACAGCCCCAGGTACCAGAGGGCCAATCACTGCAACCGCTCTGCAAGGTGACGATCACACGCACCACTATACAAGCTCTGTTTGACACAGGGGCCTCGGTTAATGTGATGGCGCATCGAAAATGCCTGCTGCTGTAGCCAAGCCCGCCCCTCTGCTGATCACGAACCACGGTATATGTGTATGAGGCAGGGAACCACTTCCCCTGAGGGGAAACATGGAGGTGAAGTTTCAAGAGCCTGTTTGCTCAGTTTCAACACTGCTGTTGATATAGGACTGATATCAGTGAACTACAATATGAAGGCTCATCATGAAATTGTAAGTCAATTTCCTTCATTATATCATGGGTTAGGAAAACTCAAAACAATGAAAGTAAAGTTACATATAAATGAGGATGTTCACCCTGTTGCTCAAAGACACAGACGAATTGCGTTTCACTTGCAATAAGCTGTTGAAAAGGAAATTAATTTGTTGCTTAAACATCACATCATTGAACGCTCCACTGGTCCAACACTATGGATTTCTCCCATTGTAGTAGTGCCTAAAAGAAACAGTGAAGGAGTTGTACGCATATGCGTTGACATACATCAGGCCAACAAGGCGTTTGAGCGAGAGAGACATCCAGGTCCGCACAGTGCTGATATGATAACTTAATTGAATGGTGTAAATTTCTTCTCTCAACTCGGCTTAAATAAAGGATATCACCAATTGGAACTTGAAGAAAAATACAGGTACATTACAACCTGTTCTACTCATATTGATCTGTTTCGCTATAAGTGATTGAGTTTTGGTGTATCCTCTGCTGCAGAACTTTTCTAAGATGTCATTTGACATATCATATAGTCTGTAGTGAATGCATTTCACTATAGAGATGACACATTGGTTTTCCAAGCCACTCAGAAAGAGCATCTCATGCAAGTATGTCATTTGCTGAATGATGCAAGCTTTACTCTGAATGCTGACAAATGTGAATTCCACAAGAAAAGCTTGAAATTCTTTGGCCATGTCTTTTCTGATTGGGATATGAAACCTGATCCAGCTAAAGTGCAAGTGCAATCTACTGCAAATTCCCCACGTTACATTGTGATGCTATGATCATTCCTTGGAATGTCAAGTTACTGTTCCAGATACATTCGAGACTTTGCGACAATCAGTGTACCATTTCAAGAACTGACAAAAAAGAATGTGCCATTTCATTGGTCACATGAATGTGTGAAGAGCTTCCAAACAATCAAGCAAGCTATCAAGAATGCCAATGAAATGGCCTACTTTGTTCCCAAACTTCATACAGAGGATATAGTTGATGCTAACCCTGTCTGGTTAGGTGATGTTCTTGCACAGCACAACGGACAGACAACTACCCGGAGACATATCGTGGCATAAGCCAGTAAAAGCCTGTCCCCAACGGAACGTGCTTACTCGCAACCTGAGAAGGAAAGTTTGGCAGTTGTCTGGGCTAGTGAATATTTCCACGTGTTCTTATAAAAGCCTTCACAGTAGTGACTGATCATCACGCACTGCTGATGATATTTGGCAATCCCAAAGTGAAAATGCCTCCTCTGATTGAACGTTGGGTTTTGAGGTTACAAGAATACAATGATACAATTCTCATTGTCCAGGGAATGATCAGAAACCAGCTGATTGTTTTTCAGAGTACCAGTGCAGTGCCTTGGTATCCCATCTAAGACAGCAGAGGCTTACATCAATTTTATTGTAAAATTGAGCACACCAGCTGCCATGTCTTTAGAACAAATTGTCACTGCCACGAGCCAAGATAGTTAAAAGACTTTATTTCTCACCAATCAGGAACCCAGCGCTCTAGACCTCTCACTAATGACAGTGAGTATTTAAAATTAAAAAATGTAAGAGATGAACAATCAATGATTCAAGAAGACCTCATCCTGCGAGGTACATGAATTGTTATTCCAGAGAGTCCAAGACAACAAGTGATCGATATCGCCCATGAGGGACATCGAGGAATAGTTGCCCCCTAGAGAGTTCTCTACAACCAAGTCTGATTTCCTTATCTCTATGAAAGGGTCGAACAACAGTTAAAAGTTCTGTCATGTATGCAACTGTCTTTCATCTCAAGTCATTCAGCATCCATTGAACATGTTAGAATTGCCCCATCATGCTTGGGAGAGAATTGCTGTTGATTTCTTTGGTCCGCTTGAGAATGGACATCATCTTCTAATCATTGTTGATGAGTACTCCCGTTTTCGATTGGTAGAAGACCTTTCATCCACTACACATGAAAAGATCATTCAAAGGTTAGATGGCATCTTTGAAACATTGGATGTACCTGCAATCTTAAAATTTGACCCACCCTTTAATAGTTGAGAATTCGTAGACGTTCTAAATCACCTCAATATAAAGCATCAAAAAAGCACTCCTTTTTGGTCCCAGGTCAATGACCTGGTATAATGGTTCATGAGTACTCTAAAGAAAACTGTTCAGCGTGCTACATTGGAGAAGCTTGACTTTGAAGTTGTTTTGAACGCTGCTCTTCAAGCTTACTGTTCGCCCCTCACTAAGCAACAGGGGAAAGCCCTGAAACTCTAATGTTTGGAAGAGCCATGACAACAAAGCTACCCCAATGGACTAACCTCAGATCGAAGACTGAGGAAAACATTCATACTAAGGACTTTGGTTACAATCAAAAGTTGAAAATATATGCTGACAAATGACGCTGTGTCAAAGATATCACCTTTAGAAGAGGAGATTGAGTGTTTGTCAGACAACCCCGAAAAAGATAGTCTGATGCTCCTTTTGAGGCTTAACAATTTACTATCACTAACACGAAAGGACACATGGAGACTGCCCAGTGTCCTGGGAACCCCTTACGAGAGATTCCTCTCACTGTTGACAAGTGGCACTTCACTCACCAAACATCAATGTCAATGTAGAGACTGGGTCCAGCTAGACTGTTGCTGTCTCTGTGTCTGCTGATGATTTCACCTCATCTGTGCAGATCACTGACACTTCGACTGCCAGCTCTCGGTTTCCAATGACCCAATCAGGATGTGTGATTCAGGTGCCACGATGATTATATATCTATGATCATCTGTGCATTTATTCATGTATTTATCTATTTTGAAAAGTTGTAACTTTTTATTTAACAAAGCAGTGGGAGGAATGAGTTGAAAGCAGGCTTAGAATGTTTAGTTCTGACTTACACGCTATGGAATGAAGATGTGTAAAATTACTCTCTGTGTGTGGGGTAGTTATTGGCGAGTACCTGGGCTGGTAGGATACTACAACATGTTTGATGCACACTCATTTATTTTCAAGGTTAAGTACTCTGCAATTTCTCTCACATGCTTACTGCTGTGCTCATTTGTTATGCAGTGCTCCATGCCTTGGCTCCACCCTGCTTGCGGCGGCAGCTTCTCTGACCAGACTGCTAGGCTCCTCATTACTTTTTTCAAATCTAAGCACCCGGCAACCTCTCTCATATGTTTGCCAGGCTGATAATTTGTGTGCAAAACCCCAACAGCAATTGCCCATGGTATTTTTTGCTAAACAGACATAATATCGAGTCTAAAATATCGAATGGACATAATATCGAATGGACATAATATAGTCGTTAAAAATATCGAAAGTAAGGTAAGTAATATCGATAGTCAAAATATCGAAGTACATAATATAGGCATTAAAAAATATCGAAATTTTTAATAATATCGAATTTTTACTAAGTGTATTGTATGTTAGTATATGTGTTAAAAGTGTATATTAGTTGTTGTAATGTATGTTTAATTTTTTAAAAGCAATGAATTTTATGTTATTTAATTTTTACGTAATTTAATTCCGTAGCGGGTAGTGGGTTTATAGGGGAATAGGGTGGGAAGTAATTTAATTAAAATTAAGTACATATTAATAAATATTATTTGGTATTGATAATTAATTTATTGTTAATTAATTATTAATTGGTAATTAAATTTTATTAATTGGAATTTTTTTAAATTGATTAAATGGTAATTATCTTAATTCAATTAATTAAATAGTTGTAGCGGGATGTGGGTTTATAGGGAAAAGGGTGGGAAGTAATTTAATTAAAATTAAGTACATATTAATAAATATTAATTGGTATTGATAATTAATTTATTGTTAATTAATTATTAATTGGTAATAAAATTTTATTAATTGGTATTTTTTTTATTGATTAAATGGTAATTATGTTAATTGTATTAATTAAATAGTTGTAGCGGGATGTGGGTTTATAGGGTAATAAGGTGGGAAGTAATTTAATTGAAATTAAGTACATATTAATAAATATTAATTGGTATTGATAATTAATTTATTGTTAATTAATTATTAATTGGTAATTAAATTTTATTAATTGGTAATTTTAATTGATTAAATGGTAATTATGTTAATTGTATTAATTAAATAGTTGTAGCGGGATGTGGGTTTATAGTGTAATAAGGTGGGAAGTAATTTAATTGAAATTAAGTACATATTAATAAATATTAATTGGTATTGATAATTAATTTATTGTTAATTAATTATTAATTGGTAATAAAATTTTATTAATTGGTAAAAAAAATTAATTGATTAAATGGTAATTATGTTAATTCTATTAATTAAATAGTTGTAGCGGGATGTGGGTTTATAGGGGAATAGGGTGGGAAGTAATTTAATTGAAATTAAGTACATATTAATAAATATTAATTGGTATTGATAATTAATTTATTGTTAATTAATTATTAATTGGTAATTACATTTTGATAATTGGTAATTTTTTTTTTAATTCATTAATTGGTAATTAGTGTTATTAATAATATTTATTAGTATTGATAATTAATTATTTTTTAGTAAAATATTAAAATATTACTTTCCCTACTGTTGCACTCTCTGGAGTGGGAATAGTAATTATTACCCCTACGCTATCCAATGCTTTCCCTACTGTTGCACTCACTGGAGTGGGAATAGTAATTTTTACCCCTACGCTATCCAACTCTTTCCCTACTGTTGCACTCTCTGGAGTTGGAATAGTAATTATTACCCCTACGCTATCCAACGCTTTCCTACTGTTGCACTCACTGGAGTGGGAATAGTAATTTTTACCCCTACGCTATCCAACTCTTTCCCTACTGTTGCACTCTCTGGAGTGGGAATAGTAATTATTACCCCTACGCTATCCAACGCTTTCCCTACTGTTGCACTCTCTGGAGTTGGAATAGTAATTATTACCCTGCGCTATCCAACGCTTTCCCTACTGTTGCACTCACTGGAGTGGGAATAGTAATTTTTAACCCTACGCTATCCAACTCTTTCCCTACTGTTGCACTCTCTGGAGTGGGAATAGTAATTATTACCCCTACGCTATCCAACGCTTTCCCTACTGTTGCACTCACTGGAGTGGGAATAGTAATTTTTACCCCTACGCTATCCAACTCTTTCCCTACTGTTGCACTCTCTGGAGTGGGAATAGTAATTATTACCACTACGCTATCCAACGCTTTCCCTACTGTTGCACTCTCTGGAGTGGGAATAGTAATTTTTACTCCTACGCTATCCAATGCTTTCCCTACTGTTGCACTGTCTGGAGTGGGAATAGTAATTTTTACCCTCCCGCTATCCAACGCTTTCCCTACTGTTGCACTGACTGAAGTGGTAATAGTAAATTTTACCGTCCCGCTATCCTACGCTAAAAATATTGAATATTTTTTATAAATATTACGTTAATATATTTATGTATTAAAAAATTAAAATGTATGTTTATTTTTTTTAAGTTACATTAATTATTTATTAATTTTAAAGTTATTTAAGTATTTTTAAGTATGTTTTAGTTAATTATCTATATTATTTCATTAATTTTACATTACTTTTCATACATTTAAAAAATTCGATATTTTGACTGACTATATTTTTTACAACTATATTTTGGAGTCGATATTTTTGTACTTACCTGTTTGTAGATAGGGAGTCGATATTTTGGTATTCGATATTTTTACTTCGATATTGTTGTAGGTCGATATTCTTGTTATCGATATTCTGTCAGTGATCCGTATTTTTTATCAAAAATGTTACACATCGCCAATGCAGTGCCTTAATACCACCGCTGCCACCATTAGTGTTCCATACAGTTACCACTACCATTGGTACCTCCATTACCACCATTATGTCCTCAGTCACTTTGACCATCTTCACCACTACCATCACAATGTGTATTTGTAAAGCGCACATTCACTTATCAGCATCTTAGCGCTGAATAACAGACATTTATTGTTATCCAACTTAATGGTACTCATTTTATCAACCTCAGAAGGAAGAAAGGCTGAGTGGACCCACTGGGATTTGAACTTGTGACCATGAGGTCAAACAAAGGCCCCTACAGTGGACGAATTAGTCCACTAAGCCACCAGACCTGGCTTCCCATCACCACTACGATTACCAACATAACCATGCTCATTACAACTGCCACCACTATTACCACTTCTGGCACAATCATTAAACCCATCACTATTATTATCTTCACTTTTATCACTGCCTCCATTACCACCTCTTATACCATTAACATTCCCACCACTACCTCCATTACCATTACCACCAACACTACCACTACCTTCAGCACCATTATCACCACCACCATTACCATTACCTTTATGATTACCACCAGTTCTGCCTTATTATGGATAAAAAAACAAAATGAAGTGCACCAATCTGATGATCCTGGGCTAGTGAAACTCCATTTTGGTGAACTTCCACAATGAGCAAACCCAATTTCCTCAAAATATTTGAGAAAACTCCACAAGCAAAAAACACAAGAAAGGGGACTAAAAACAGTAACATGAAAAGGAGAGAGGAGTAACTAGAGAAGACAGGTGTCAAGGTGTAAATGTGCTGGGGTAGCACGGGAGGCAGTACGTTACAGGTATAGGTAGGTGTAAGAGTAGCATTGCTTGGGCACATCTAACCTACAGGTTCAAGTTCATAAGTTGGGGTAGAGGCATTATAGTTGAGGAGCTAGTATATAGACTGGGGAGTGACACTAGCATATAGAGAAATGTACTTTGTGTAGTGAGCCACCCAGGCTCATTGTTGAGGGAGTGACGAAAGCATGCAACACCTCGGCCAGTCGTGGCGAGGCTAGCCGCTTTGGCTCAGTCCCCACTGCAGTACAATTGTGTGAGCATACCGTTATTTGTGTCGGCCCATAGAGCCTATCCAAGCGGGTCACTGAGGTGTTCACCAATTTACAATGGCGACGGGAGATGGCAACGTCCCACAACTGGCAGTCAGCGCTGTGTTCCATGCTCTGCAGCAGTGAGCAGCCCGCCCTGCCTGCTGTCTAACCCCAAGGCGCAGAGCCGAAGTACTGCTGCACACTGCGATGCGGCCTGTGCTCATGGGCAGGAATGCCTGAATCAGTGCTGCCAGAGTGAAGCGAGCAGCGAGGAGTGGCGGCTCCCCGCGGAGTGTGTGAAGGAGGGAAGCCATGGTGTGCAATGGCGCAGTGCCACCTATGGGAGGCAACCTCTCACTGCACCTGGCTATATGCTGAGGAAGGCCAGAAGCATTTCTGCTCCAGGAAGGGGCACAAGGTGCTGATTAAAAAGGCCCAGACTAGTGGAGGAGCACAACCTGGGAAGGGGCATACACCAGGTAAGGGCATCTGGGTGCCGAGAAGGGATGACCTCATCTAACATGCAACCATCAGCTGTAGGGAAGGGGCACAAGGGCAGGTAAGCATCTACTTTCCCACGTCATCACAAGGCAAGCGAGGCCCCAGCTACCCCTGCATGGGATAGGATGATGGCAGAAGATGCACAGGATGAATGGGCCCAGGGGATAGACTTGGATCCAAATGTAGAGGCTGCTGGAGCGCCTGGAAATGCCCACTCATCTATTGGGGCCCTAGCGCCTTTCAGCGGACTCATGGACCCAGCCACCATCGCCCCCAGAGGGAAGGTCTGAGTAGGGCAGCGGGAGAATTACTTCAGGGCCACGAGAGAGAGAGAGAGAGATAATGAAGTGAAGTGGTCACTTTTGGTTTATTTTGTGGGCGAGGCGATTTACAAGCTCTTTCAGCATCTCCCAGACACAAGAGGTGCCAATGACAATGATTCGGCTGTAACTGCCCTGAATGCACACTTTGACCCCCAACTTAACCCCGATTTTGAACAATTCAAATTGTGCCAGACACAGCAGAGAGAGGGGAATTGGTGGATAACTACTACGCATGCCAGCATGCTTTGGCCATTACCTGCATAGACGACGGCCAGCATAATGAGATCAGAGAGCAGTTGATACAGGAGTGCAGGTCAGCCAATCTAAGGAGGCTCATACTCAGACAACCTGGGCTAAGACTGGCGGACATGTTTATTTTGGCCCGCACGTAAGATCTGTCTAGCACCAGGGCAGAGGAGATGGAGGTCGCACTCAACAAAGAGGCGGGACAAGCCACCACCCCAAAGGGATTCATCGTCAAAATGGAGACCGTTGACGCAGTTTGCAACAGACTGCCGACACAAAGAGGGAAAATGAGACAGGAGAGGGACACATCCTGCAGGAAATGTGGTCTGGAAGGTGTTGAGACAGAATATCGAGTTGGAAATGTCGACCTACACAAATTTCAAGTTGGAAATATCGTGATTCAGAAAAGTCGACAGCAAGAATATCGTGGTCAAGAATATTGTTTGCAAAATATAGTTTAAAATATCGATTTTTTAATTAGTGTTAAGTTTTTAGTTTATATTTTAAATGTATGTGCTGTATGTTTTTATGTATAAGTATTGTTTATGTTTTTTAATATATGTGTTAAATTTTTAGTAGTTATCAATTTTATTTTAATTAAATTTTGCGTTTTTTACTTCCGTAGCGGGTTGTGGGTTTGTAGGGGAATAGGGTGGGAAGCAATTTAATTATAATAAATTAATGATTATTTTTAATTTATTTAATTTAGATTTTTATAGTGTTAATTGTGGGAAGCAATTTATTTGTAATTAATTATTAATTGGTTGCTAATTAATATTAATTAATTAATTGATAATTAATTTTGGTAATTGTGTAATTTTGTTTGGTGTGGTTTGTGGGGTTTTTAGGGGTAAAGGGTGGGAAGTAATTTATTTTTGATTAATTAATAATTCGTTGTTAATTTCTATTAATTAATTGATTGAAAATTAATTATGGAAATTGTGTAATTAATTTTAGAAGCGGGTTGTGGGGTTTATAGGGTTAAAGGGTGGGAAGTAATATGTTTAATTAATTGATAATTAGTTGTTAATTTATATTAACTAATTAATTGCTAATTAATTATGGTAATTGTGTGATTGTTTTTAGGTGTGGGTTGTGGGGTTTATGGGGTAAAGGGTGGGAAGTAATTTATTTTTAATTAATTAATAATTAGTTCTTAACTAATATTAATTAAGTTATTGAAAAGTAAATAGGGAATTTGTGTAATTCATTTTAGGTGTGGGTTATGGGTTTTATAGGGGTAAAGTGTGGGAAGTAATTTATGTTTAATTAATTAATAATTGGTTGATCATTAATGTTAATTAATTAATTGATATTCAATTAGGGTGGTTGTTTATATTTTTTGTGTGTGGGTTTTACTTTTTTAGGGGTAAAGGGTGGGAGAAAATTAATTTTACTTACTTTATAATTAGTTTTTATATACTATTAGGGGCCCATTACGATGGCGGGCGGAAGCACAACCGCCGTGCTGGCGGATGCAAAAAGCACCAGTTACCGCCGGCACGCAGCAGTCCACACGCCCGCCCAATTACGATGCGAAAAGTAGGCCAAACACCGCCGGCAAGCCAGCAACACCGTCCGCCATCAAAGTGCGCCCGTACATGTAGTGGCGCAGCCCAACTGACACACACCGTCCGACGAAACACGTCCCGCCCGGCGCATAAATTACGATGCCGCAAACAAACGGCTCCCACGGCCAAGAGATACCGTACGACAAACCGAAGCGGTAACACGGACGCCGAGCACGGACAACGAAAAGCGGCTCCCCGAGCATGAATCCAGCACTGCAGGCCGTCCCCATGCTCCTGCTGATGCACCACCAAGGATGCAACGTACCGCGGAGACGCAGGTAGGCACACACACAACAAGTGCACGCAAACAGCGCACACAGTGCAAGGGCGGAAAAAGCGGACAACCCCCCACCAGCGCGTGTACACAACACATCCACCATCGCAACCACATATGACACACAGGCCAAATCGTAACATCGCAGAACACATGTGTACACACCACCTGGGACTAGGAACCAACCACCCCGTCACGGCCCCAAAGCGCCGATGACGCCGCCACACATGCGCACAACGCAGAGGCCAACCGCAGCGCCATGCATGCGTCGCACACAGACACAGGGACACAACCAAGCAGCACACATATCAGCCCCACCCCGAACGCACATGACACGTGACAGGCCGGCCACAGACATGTCCCCAACGCCCAATTCACGGACAACACCCAACGCCACACAACCGACGCACACATGTCAGTGAAGACACGCAACAGCAGGACACACCCCAGTGTAACAAACATGGCATAGCACACAGCGGCGGCAACACCAACTAGGAGAAGCAGGGCCTCTTCGGGAAGAGGAACACCAGTACCACACAGAAACACCCATACCACCCTGCACATATGAACAAGACATATAAAACGGAACACCAAAGAGCCCGGGGACCGACAACAGGTGGCCCAAGAATAACATTCACACACAAGGCCCAACGCAGAGCGGAAAGGCAGCCTGCCGCCCACACAAGGGAGAGCAGACAGCACTGAATGACCTTCCATTCCAACTCTGAAACCACAGCCCTACGACAGAAGCCGGTGAATACAGCCATTGTCCAAGAATAGACCAACACAGGCATGCCGAGGAGACCGACCACAGGGCAGATAGCGTATATCACAGAAGCACACAAAGGACGGGGAAGAAAGAAGAAAACACTCCCCCATGTCGGCCACATGCAAGTTAATTGGAAGGAGTCACACAGCACTGACCTTGAACTGTCTGAGAAGCATGTGGGAAGAGGGCCCGTGTCCTCCAAACAAGCCAACAGAACACAAGTCCTGTCTCCCTACGACTACACAGAGCTCACAGCAACCCCGGAGCGTGCACATTGCAGACTGCACACACAGCCGGAGCACGCCACCTCAACGAACCGCTGCGAAATGGCAACCGCAACACACCTACCCAACTACGCCGAACAGCTCAAGCTGTACAAAACCAACCTGTGCCATACATTGGGATGCGATCTCCTGTCCCTGCTGAACGTAAGCTACCGACTGACTTACCGCATCACATTGTTCAGCTGCGTCATGCCCGTCTTCTACTGTCGGAGGTGTCCCTACCAGCATCCCGTCGAGATATGCCTCTCCAACCCGGCATGTCTGAAGGCGGACCTGCTACCACTACTCCTCCCTCTGGACGCACACGACAGGGCCTGCTCTGCCTATGGGGGCATGGCGTATGTGGCCAACATCGCACCCGCACTGAAATGGGACCACTGTGCCTCCACACGACGGATCATCGATAACAGCTACATCGAATGTCACCCAGCATGCCCCATCATGGTCCTCCAAGGGACAACCTACGAACAACACCTTGACAGCCACCATCCGCTTCATTGGCTGGCAAACATGTACACCACCAATGACATGGAAGCCCTGCTGGACGGCATCGCATACCTGACAACCTGTAAATACGTCGGACCACAACGCAGGTTCCCCGAGTGACCTATGATGTCCAACCCCGCACCCATGCTTAGCTTCCGCACGGACTGGCCAGTCACCACCACAACAGCCATACCAAACGACCGGCAACTGTAACCACACCATCAACGACATCGCCATGACATCGGATATGACCGGGACATGCACACTGTTCCCCATCACATCCAGGAACACCGCATGCATCGTGGGAGGCAGTGGCATGGGCTCTGTGTATCGCACCCACATGGACGGAACTGCACGAACAACCAGGACACGACATGGATCCAGCGCCCATGGACACACACACCGCTCAGTGGACATGAATAGGTCGCCTGGAGTCTGTGGGTGCTGCACCCCTCCCACCCCCGCCCCGGGAATCCCATACCAGGACCTTTGCATGGACAACAAGTGCATACAACAACAACACGACCCCAGTGACTGTGACATGTCCAGTAACCACCACAGTGCAACAACAAGTGGCACGCCGCTGCATGCACGCAAGCACATGCCCTGATGTCATCTCACATGCACGCGTGCATGAGGAACAACCGCAGCAAACCTGTCACATGGAACTGAGATGGACTGTGCCCATGATGCCAAGCGGTCTGGTAGGCTACATGTATACCGTCTGTGTCAAAGTCCGTAGCTCCACAGCTATACGTAAATGTACATTAGCACAGCCTTGGCCAAGCAGATGTCACTCTGAAGCCCACATCCCACATGCAACAGCCAATCACATGTAACCCCACTCCCTATCCCATTTGCAATCATGCTCAGTATATCCTCAACATGTATTCCGCTGCCAGTAGTGTCCACTATACTGCATCACAGAGGACAGAAGACTCAATATAATGTTTGAAACCAAAACTGTCTCCGCTGACTCATTTCACAAGTACGAATGAGAGAGGATGAGAGTATGTGAAGTACACGGCAGTCGTGACATGACCATGTAGTCCACTGGTATTGGATGTCAACGCAAATGAGTAGCACTACTGTGGAAGACACACATGTGTCGTGTGTAGTCGTATGGACGCAGTGCTCAGGTGGGTGGGTGCGACGGGTAGATGCGCACATGCCAAGTTGGAGCACGCCGTGTTGGGAGGGGTCATGAACAGTACACCACCGCTTCCCTGGGCATTGTGAGAGGACACCTGTCGGGGGAGTGAACACGTGTGTGCATAGCAGCCGGGCACACGTACAAAGCGGTACCAGGCGCACCTCAGCCCACCCTCTGTGGACAAGCTGGATCCTGTTGTGCGCCCGCCATGCCCCTGACAAGGCACACACAGCCCCAGTCGACCAGGTGTAACCCCAACATAGTCAATCCGCACAGGCGATACAGGGCACGGGATGGCAGTGGAGCATGGTGTGTGAGAGGTCTCCTCGCGCTCCTCCTGGTCATATCACGCAGGCAATAGAACCTCAACGTCTAGCATGGCACAAGTCAGATGGAAGTGTAGGGGGGACGCACCACAGCACGAGCAGCACAGACGTCACGGGAGGTGGCTCGCACCATCCCATCCATTGCCCATCATACCAACCACGCCACATGCCATTGCGACTAAGTGCAAGCGCGTGCGCCACCACCCCCGAGCCCTCCCCAGAGAGGCCAAAGAGTGAATGTGTGGGCCATCAGCCACAGACGGACGCGGCATGGCCGCAAGGGCAGCCACAGCCACTGGGTGTCACAGGTGGCGGATCCGGAAGGCGAAGACTGTGATGCATAGTCCATGCAGGCCGGGTCTCCATTTGGGGCACCACGCAGGTGGACGGCGTCCCGCCACACATCATACCCTGAGACAGCCCACTCGTGCAACTGGACCCACACATACACTCCTTGCCCTCTCTGGTGCGAGCTTGGGGCTGCCTGTGCAAGCGCTAGCCTCGCAGGTGAGCATGCATATTGGGGGAGCGAGGGGAGGACATGAGGGCTGGGGCGAAGATGACTGTATCACTGTCAGTCAGTACAAGGGATGACCCAGATGTGGAAAGGAAGAGACGTGTCCCGTGTGTACTGCAACTAGTCGCCAATCCAACTACCCCCCATGTCCGGAATGTAAGCCCGCACCTAGGCCCGCCCATCCGCCACATCGAACATACCACCAGCACGACAACCTTCCCATTCGAAACACTGACTGGGGGTGGCGACCAGTGTACAATCATGTGTAGCCTACCCACGCGTACATGTGGGCCCTCCATGATCCATGTCACCTGCGGCAAAGTCATGACATGCGCAATGAGGGAAGTGAGGAGAGCTGTCCGCCCCACGCGCAGAAGGTGCATCAGCTCCACAGACCCAGCAGCGAGTCCAGCAGGGGTCACATGTGCAGGGGCAGCTGTGCCTGGTGTGAAGGCACATGCATATAGACAGCACATCGACCAATGTGTAGTCAGCCCACATCTACAGTCCATCATCATGCGGACATAGGAATTGAACACAGGGCAACACATCTGAGTGGGTGCACCCACCGTGACCAACAATGCGCAATCATCGACGTACCCGCCCTGTGCATGGCCCCCACCCAACGGAGGCACATCCAGTGCCACCATCCTACACACACAAGCCTTCCACGGAACATGCTGTGTCCAATGCTCAGTACAGAGTCAGCGCCCATCTGGTGGATCCTGAACAGGAGACACATGCACACACATGCCAGCTCCCACTGTGTACGTCTGCCACCTGGCACGTGCAATGTAACCTCTCACCTGTGACGTGTGACTGCAAGCACACAGCCGTCTTGGCATGGGGCTGTCAATGTGGACACCTGTCAATGTTTCGGGAGGTGTGATCCGTACAGTGCTGTACATAGGGTGCAGTGCTGACACCTACTACTGTCTCATATCCCCTCGTGCCACAGGTCCCACTTGTTTTGGCCGCTCAGCCTGTGCCCACATCGTCGTCGTCGTGTGCCATACTCATCCAGCCGCGGAAGCAGTTCCATGCTCAGCAGACATTCATGTTGCCGTGGCGTTGCCGCTTGACGGAAATGCAGTCAGTCCCCATCAGCACGCCCCGCTAGTCATTGGGGCCTAGATCCCCATGTGCATGCACATGGCAGTGGTTTGTATCACTAGCCATTGCCATTGGTGGGAGACCTGTGTAAGTGTATTGTGGCCGTGCCGTCCCAGCTTGACAGCTGGGCTGTGGCTCATGTGCTTGCTCAGTCATGTCAGTGATGTGTATGCGAAATTGCTATGTGTCGTGTTGCTTTGACATGTGTCCTCTGCCATTGTCCCTAGGCGGAGACCGAACATTGACCGCCCATACCAATTGCTGGCAGACATGGAGGATACGGAGGTCATTAGGAAGTTTCGGCTGGACAGGCCAACCCTGCATCGACTGTGTGCCATGTTAGAACCCCATCTCCGTCCCCGCAGGGTGTATCCGACTGCTGTCACCCCCACGGCTAAGGTGATGGCCGCCATGCATTTCTTCGCCACTGGGTCATTCCAGCACACAGTGGGCATTGGAGGAGGGATGTCCCAGCCCATGTTCAGCAAGGTGCTGAGGGATGTACTGGCAGCCATGATGCTGTACCGGAACAGGTACATCCGCTTCCCCAGGGCTCGTGAATTGGCGGCAGTGAAGGGTGCATTCTATGCCCTTGGCAGAATCCCACACGTCGTTGGAGCCATTGACTGCACACATGTCGGCCTTGTTCCACCACAGGCCACTGAGCACCTGTACCGCAACAGGAAGCACACGCACTCCCTGAATGTGCAAGTGGTGTGCCTTGCGGACATGGTGATCACCCACGTGTGTGCAAAGTTCCCAGGCTCGGCCCATGACGCACACATAATGCGCAACAGCATCTTGCCACGACTGATGTCCAATATGCAACAGGATCGTGGCTGTATTGTCGGTGAGTATGTGGAGTGGTGTAGCGTGCTGGCTGTGCGATGCTGTCCCCTGTCCAGTTGGATTAGCAACGGTTCTCTGTGTCCCTCACACCCAGGTGACTCTGCGTATCCGAATGGGGCATGGCTGCTCAGTCCATTGAGGAATCCTCGCACCCCAGCAGACGATCGATACAATGAGGCACATGGGAGGACCAGACGTGTGGTCGAGCGTACCTTTGGCCTCCTCAAGTCCAGGTTCAGGTGCCTGGACCGCACCGAGGGTGCGCTGGCGTACTCCCCACAGAAGGTGTGCCGGATAGTGGTGGCGTGCTGCATGCTGCACAATCTGGCCATTCGGAAGCAGATCCCCTCATCGTGGATGACGGAGATCAACCAGGGCCCCAGCCCGCAGACCAGGACAGCTCGAGTGAGGAGGACAGCGGAGAGGAGGAAGCTGGTAATGTGCGGCAGCAGCTCATCGCCCGCTACTTCACTTGACGGTGAGTGTCCATGTACGACGGCTGATGTGGCTGTATCTGTGCAGGTGTGTGTGTGCTGTGTCAGGGTGGCCGTTTGTTCACTGCGTGCTGTGTGTCAACGCTCCATGGCCAGGGTAGTATGCCACTGTTGGTGGCTGTGGCATTGTGCCCTATTGCTCTGTGCGATGTGTGTACATTGCTTGTAGTTGTTGACATGTACTGTGTGATGGGTGTGTGACACACTCATTGAATGTGCTCCTGTTCTGTCTCCCACCCCTAGGTCCCTACAGGCCCTCCGGATTCAAATGCCATGCCACGCATCAGGTGCCTTTCCGCCCAAGGTGGCCGTTGTATTCCGTACAAATAAGACACAGGGCACAAACAGCAGTTAGTGAAAAAGGTGCATTTATTACAAACTGTGACATGTGATTGTGTGTAAGGTGATGACAAAAGTGGTGCGTGCAGTGACAATGAGCTGTCGGTCATGGCTGCGTGATGATCAGGGTGTACCCACTGGTTCTATGTCCATAGTCCAACACACACATGCCATCCAGATGGCTGTGTGGAGTGGGATCGTAGTCCAAGTCAATGCAGTGGCTGGTCAAGGAAGGCTGGCGGAAGGCTGGCTGGCTGCCTCACTTGCGACTGGAGCGTGCGAAGTCCTCCCGGGAGATCTGTTTCCTCTTCGGACGGCCCCTTCCACGTTTGCGAGGGGGTGCCTGCTTGCGACATGCTGGTGGTTGAGGTGTGATCACTGGCTGTGGACGCAGGGGAACTGGACACTGCTGCTCCACCCTGCGCCCCGGCAGGTGGTGGCGGAGGGGAGCTGCTGTCCCTGGCTGTGACCTCACCGCCACCACCAGCTGTCCCATGAGGTCCACGATTTGGCCCATACGGGCGTCCATGGACCTCAACACCCCCAGCACCTCACGCGTGTCTGAGGCAGACCGGACCCATTGTCCTTGGGCCTCTTCATAGGCCCCAAGGACTCTGGCCATGTGAGGCAGGGCATGGCTCCCAGGGGAGGCTGGCGTTTCCCTGACCCTGCTCCTCCTACCAGTCCTGCTGCCACCGGCCTGCCCACTAGCCACATTGCTCACCACGGTCCTCGCTGTGGCTCCCAGGGTGGATCCAGTCGTCCGGGCCACCACCTGCGCTGGGGCTGGTGCCAGCGGAGACGTGGCGGCGGTGGCGGCGGTGG
>CAWUFW010019363.1:0-188801 GCA_963921515.1 Calotriton arnoldi
GCCAAGCAGGCTGCAATGGCGGACGTGTCTTGCTGAGGCTCAGCGATCGGGTCAGCACACCGCCCTTTTATATGCGTTGTGATGGACCACTGAGCCCACATCCAGGTGTGGGAACATCCACAACACCCTGTGGTGCCTCATTCCTCCAACAAATGAGTGTGTTCCCGACGGAGCACCAAAATATCGGGACCCCTTGCCTCGGAGGCAAGATGGCGCTCGCCCACTCCTGACGGCGGACTGGAAGAACTCGAACTGGAGTCCCACACCGGAGACAAGTGCAGCGCACCAACCGGCCCGGGACAGGGGTAGCAGCGAAGGTGCAGCCCGGCATCGGGGACTCTTGACGCCCACCCCGAGGGGGCACACAGAGACAAGCCCAGGCGGCGACAGCGGGAGACGGCCCACCATTTTGGACGCGGTGATTCTGTCCGGACGGACCCCCAGACCTGCGCCGCAGCTGAGCGGGACCGGAGGGTGCCGGTCCATGAGCCCCGGCCTCCAGCAGACCAGAGGAGGAGAGCAGATCGCCACCCCCTTGACCCTGCTGCAACTCACGGAACGCCTGACTTCAAAATGGCGTCCAGAGACTGAGGCGGACAGCAGGACTGGCACCGAGCCGCGGAGTCACCGGAACCATCAGAGCACAAAGCGCCAGCGAAACGGAGGTGAGTGGCGACTGATAGCAACCCCCCCGACCCTACTGCAGCTCACGGAGCGATCCACGGCCGGTGCCGCCTGACCTTAAAATGGCGTCCAGAGACCGAGGCAGGCACCGGGACTAATCCCGAGCAACCAAGTCACCTGAGCCACCAGAGCACAAAACGTCAAGGAGACAGAGGTGAGAGGAACTGGACGCACCTGGGATAGATGATGCCTGACCTCGACATGGCGGCTCGGTGATCCAGTGACCCACGCCCTGCCTGCGTGGACCTGCGGGCCCAGTCCGGGGTGGGGGGCGCCAGCGACCCCCGCTAAGAACCTGCACAAAGCACACGGGTCTCATCCCTCCGGGCAGCATCCGCCCTCTCCCAAAACTACGGGGAAGCGGGCCTGCTTGGGGAACGACTGGCACGCAGGTACCTTCCCGCCTGGACTCTTGCGGACCCGCTACAACCCTCACGCAGCATCTGGTGAGCGCAAGTTACCCGGGGAACTCACAAGCCGGGCACTGAGCCGCACCAACAGAGAGCTACCATTGACGAGGCTCGCGGCGTAGAGACCCCCCCCTCAATCACCGTAATGGGAAAGCCGAAAGCCTCACAACATACCACAGTACCCGAGACTGCACCGGAGAACATGCTGAACACCAGGACATGGGCCAAGACTACCACATCTCAAGCTGACTCATCAATTTCGGACTAGCTGGATCAGGTACTGGCAGCCATCGAACTCTCCAGGGTGTCCATGGAGGAGAGACTTTGCACCCTGACGACAGATATCAGCCTTGTCCGGGATGACCATCGGAAACTGGCCGACAAAGTGAAGGACGGGGAGAAGACGTTGGCCGACCTACAACCCGCCGTCAGGGCACACCAAGCGGCGCTCCAGGACGTCCAGCGCCGTCTGACCACCATGGAGGAGCGGGCGGACGATTTAGAAGGGCGTTCAAGGCGCTGTAACATCCGCGTGCTGGGACTCCCAGAGGGAATTGAGGGTACGAACCCACTGGAGTACGTAGAAACATGGGTGAAATCCTTCACTCCCGCAGCTGACCGGACAGCATTCTTCTCTATAGAACGTGCCCACAAGGTCCCGGCCCGCAAGCCTCCACTAGGATCCGCCCCCAGACCGATGCTGGCGAAATTCTTACACTACCGTGATCGTGATGCGGTACTTCGAGCTGCCAGACAAGCAGGCCCCTTGCATGTCGACAACAAACAGATAATGATATTCCCCGACTACGCACGTGCAGTGCAGCAACAAAGATCTCTGTTCCTGGAAGTCAAACGTCGCTTGCGGGTGAACACTATACAATATTCCCTGCTCTTTCCTGCCCGCCTCAAAATTATCCATAATGGCGCTACCATCTTCTTCACAAATGCCGAAGAGGCTCACGACTGGGCAGACCAACACTGTGCGCAACAATCCAGGGCAGACTTCACACGTGGCCCTGGCTTCAAACCACCACACACCAGGAGACACAACCCGAAACAGCAACGCAGCGGAACAAGTAAGATAACTGGGACGCGCACCCAAGACTCCCCGGACCTGGAGCAAATCATGAAGGAACGGCGGGAGGTTCTGCGAGCAGTGACTGAGTTACAGAACTCCCCCCTCGCGGAGGAAACGGCTCAAGCCCCACACATTTTCTCGTCGGAGGGAGAGAACGACAGCGATGGGACACTATCTGGAACAGATTCAACTACGCCTCCCCTAGTCACCCCCCAGACAGCGGACGCCTTACTGGATGGGCAAACGAACACTCTCTCGGCATGAGACAAGCTGACAGATAATTCGGCACAGACTTATGTAACCAAGGCTCACTCACTGAACATACGCAGTACGAACAAGAATATGCGCACTCCAGACGACGCCCAATGATCCTACAAAGGCCCGACCGACGAATCGCCTCGCACGCACGCACCGCCACCCCCACAACATGTTGTTATACTCTCAGAACTTATGAGAGCTGGTTTGGACGTATCGCAGCCAGCGATAGGTCCTTGGTATTGGGACTGTTTCCCGACCCCAGTTTATAGTTTACAACCCCCGTTCCAAAAAGTCCCACCCCCTCATGGAACTTCACACAAAAGGGTATCTGCAACGCGCGAATGGGCGACATTGCGTATCATATGTGCACTACACGCTACAGGGGATCCACGGATCGCTAGGCTCCGGCTGACACAGGCCAGCCTGACACACGCCAACAGCAACATATGGCCACGACTGCACAGAACACTGACATCAGCATTCTAACACTCAACACTAGAGGCCTCCGCACACCGAGCAAGCGTTACGCTATATACTCATATACATAGCGCCAGAACGCTAGGATCGTGTTTTTACAGGAGACACATCTCACCACTACCGAGATAGGCAAACTACAGTCCAAATGGCGCGGAACCATATGTGCCACGTCATACTCCGCATACGCACGTGGGGCGCTGATTTGGGTGCGACCAGGGACCCCATTTCAGGAACTTCGATGGGTGGTGGACAAGGAGGGTAGATGCGCCTTATTAGAGGGAATCCTAGATGGGCAATCAGTACTCTTGGGCAGTATCTACGCCCCGAATACAGAGCAGGACAGGTTCTGGGATCGCCTCACAGAGGTGTTGGCCCAATTTGCTTCCATACCATGGATATTAGGGGGCGACTATAACTGCACACTAAACCTCACCTTAGATCGCTCTCATCCTCCACACTCACACTCCTCAGCCCATAACCAAACAGAACGGTTCAAAGCCTGGGTTACACAATGGGCGCTCACAGACGCATGGAGGATGCGTCATCCCCAGACTCGACTATACTCGCTTCACTCCATACCACATAACCTGCGAGTCAGACTAGACAGATTCTTATGCTCAACAGCAATATTACCCAAAATTCAACACACAGACTACCTAGGTAGGATCATCTCTGACCACGACGCTCATATTTTGCGATTAAACTGGAGACCCCCACACCCCCCAGTCCCCACCTGGCGACTACCACGGGACTGCCTGACGGACCAAGTCTTCAAACACGAACAGGGACAAAGCATACAGGATTACTTCGCTAACAACGCAGGGACAGCGTCCTCAACACTAGTGGAATGGGACACTTTCAAAGTAGTGGCACGGGGAGAATGTATCAAGCAAATAATAGGGGTAAAACGGACGTTAGAACAGGCACTCACAAAAGCCGAAACGCAACTAGCCACCGCTACCAAACGAAATGACCTCACGGACGAAGCGGCGGCACAGGTGGCCAAAGCCAAAACAGAGTACCAGACTGCCTGCGTCGACCTCCGTCGGTACAATTTCAGGGCGTACACAACTCGGATGCACAAGGACCGAGATAAAACAGGTACATTATTGGCATGGCTAACTAAACAAGACACCGAAGTAAAGCCCATAACTGAAGTGTTCGACCCCCTCGGTAATCTGGTACGATCCCAGGACGAGATTCTCGCGGCCTTCCATCAATACTACTCTGGGGTTTATCGTAGCCCGGAGCCAATCGGACGGGACATTCTAGATCAATTTCTAGACCCACTGATTTTCCCCAGAATCACGAAGGCTGACAGAATAGCATTAGATACAGAGATACAATCTACCGACGTTATTCACGCCCTACACGCTCTAGCTCGTAACAAAGCACCGGGACTCGATGGACTCCCCCTAGAATACTACACAACCTTCTCCCCCCTGCTGGTCCCCCGCCTGGTGATGATGTTGGCAACGGCGTTAGAGAAGGGAGAGTTGCTGAGATCCCTCCGGGAATCGGTTATTGTGACTTTCCTGAAGCCAAACCGCGACCCGCAACAAATGGCCTCCTACCGCCCCATTACGCTGTTATCCGCTGACTGTAAGATCCTAGGTAAGATTTTAGCGGACAGATACACACAAATCCTACGACCCCTGGTTCACCCGGACCAGTGCGGTTTCGTCCCGGGCAGAAATACGTCCCAAAATATACGCCGACTATTCCATATCCAAGATCAAGTGGGCGACACGTTCCCCAGAGCAGCCTGCATTATCCTCGACCTCGAGAAGGCCTTCGATAACCTCACATGGCAGTATCTTTTTTCGGTCCTACGACGAGCAGGACTCGGTCCTATCCTTTTAGCGTATACACAACTTCTATATACCAAACTCACCTCACGTATTCGCATAGGGAGATATATATCGCCAGAACTCGCGGTCCACAGAGGCACGAGGCAGGGCTGCCCGCTCTCGCCTCTCCTCTTTGCCCTCGCGGTAGAACCCCTCGCTATACGGCTGCGACGAGAAGGAGAACACTGGGGCATCCCCATAGCGGATACCGTGCACAGCGTCTCCATGTACGCCGACGATCTGCTCCTCTATGTTCGGGACATTACCAAGGACCTCACGCCTATTTCGACAACACTGACGGAATTTGCAGAAGCCTCCGGGCTAAAAGTAAACTGGGACAAATCCACAGTTTACCCGCTACACCCGAATCTCCCCCCTTGTGATATCTGGTTGGGTGACCAGAAGGTGACTTGGAGTGCGGAGGCCCCTCGATACCTCGGGATCCGTCTCTACCACTCTCCGTCCGACATATTTGACGGTAATCACCGCAAAGCACTGGCCGGCATCAGATCAGCAGTGGGATTCTGGAAGAATCTCCCGTTGGCCCCGATCGGCCGAGTGGCTATAGCCAAAATGATAATAGTCCCACGGTTGCTCTACTACTTCACAAATCTACCGATAATACCACCCAAAACATTCTTCAGAGACTTAGACTCTCTCCTTGGTTTGTTAATATGGGGATCCGGCAGACGTAGGATAGCACTAACGAAGTTACAACTGCCCACCACGCAAGGGGGACTGGGCGCTCCGTCATTCGAATCCTATTTCCTGGCAGCACAGTTACAGTGGCTGTCCTACTGGACGGCAGGCAGACATATAGGAGAAACATACACCACAACCGGCCGAGTGCCCACCCCAGAAATATGCCGCCTATTACTACCAGGCACCAAGCCGAGGCGCACATATCCCATTCATGTCATAGTGGCACGCAAATGCATGCAACGGATACACCGTATGTCACCAGGGAAACCTTCTTACTCTCCTCTGCTGCCGCTGGTCGGCTGGCCCAAACGTGAACACTATTATACCCCTAACATGCTCCACATATGGACGGCCAGCGGCCTCACTGAAATGGAATCCCTATTTGAGGACGGACAGCTCAAACCGTTCCAACGGCTTATGGACGACTACGATCTCCCCCTGGCCAATTCCTACTTCACCGCCAACTCCTCGAAAGCTATCGATCGCACCACGACCTATCGACGGGAGAGCCAGCCACCCACCCGGTCATTCACACAATCTTACATATGGGAGCGGGGCAACACTTGACCACATGGCTTTATAAAGCCATACGAGAACTTGCAAACAGACCCCTGGGGCCCTACGGGCTGCCTGGGAGGAGGAATTGGGACGCCCACTACATGAGAAAGAATGGGAGATGGCCCTCGAATACCCCAAGAAGGTGTCTAGAAATGCACGGTTTAAAAATATACAATTCTACATCTTACACAGGGCATACTTAACACCAGCACGTCTCCAAAGATTTTACCCCGACACCCAGTTCCTCTGTCCCAGATGTAGCTCACAGGCAGCAGATTTTCATCACATGTTTTGGAGCTGCCCCACACTGCAACCATATTGGTACAATGTCCACAAATCACTCGAAGATCTTACAGGGCTTACACAACTGAACACATGGGAGGCCTGTGCGCTAGGTATTTTCCGGAAACAAAAGCAACACAAAGTGCCAACCCGATTTGTCGCCCTAGCAATTTTGTTAGCCAATACCATGCACTGGCGATCCCCCACAGGCCCATCGACTGCGGCATGGACGGGAGCAGTACACAAATGGGCGGTGGCAGAGGAAGACACACTAAGAGAGGAGGAGGTGAAGGGGACACGCAAACACCCCATTTCCATGGAGTGGGCCATGCTGCTGCACCAATTCAAACAGCCGCCTACTCAAGACGACCCAGATGACCCCTCGCACAACCCGACAGACACGCATCCACAAACCTAACCCGCAGGCACGCGCACTAGATCTCCACCTGCAGCACACGCGTAGCGCCGCTCACGATTCATAGCACAAACCACATGACACTCGAGGACCAGACGCTGGAGCAAGGCCGACCAGATCTCCCCCCACCCCCAGAGACACATAGATACACTCGAGACACATGTCGCACCGATACCCCACGCAACATTAGCTCCCAGGAACCCATGAACACTCCCCCCAGTTCTGCATCCCAGTTCTCCGTAGGAATAATTTGATGCTCGACCCTAATAATGGCAGGATACATATCCATTTATTGTACAATGAACAATGTATAATGCTGTAAACTGCAAAGGATGCAAGTAATTCAAATGTGTCTTAAAGCACCATGTTTTTGTATATTACAAATGCCAATAAAAACAAGTTAAAAAAAAAAATGAGCCCGAATTATATCAATCAGTGGGCTCAGATATATGTTAAACAAAATCGGGCTGATGGCAGACCCTTGAGGAACACCATGCCAGATGTTGGAAAAGGCAAATTGAAACGGGGGAAGAGCCACTGTCTGACCCCTACCGGTAAGATAGGAACTAAACCAGTCCAGGGCAGTACCCACTATTCCTACCTCCTATAGGCGGGTCAGCAAAATGCCATGGTTAACCGTGTCGAAAGCGGCAGACAGGTCAAGAAAAATAAGTATTGCCGATTGTCCCCTGTCTGCCAATAGACAGAGGTCATCCATCACGGTTACCAGAGCAGTCTCTGTCCCATGTTCCGGGCGGAATCCAAATTGTACATCCGCCAACTTGTTGTTAAGTTCCAGGAAGTGTGACAGAGATTTGCTGACCAGCCGTTCAAGGATCTTCACTGGGTAAGGTAGGAGAGAAATGGGCCGGTAGCTTCCCGGACAGGTTGGGTCGAGAGTGGCCTTCTTCAAAATTGGCATAACCACAGACTGTTTCCAACCAGATGGTACAATCCCACTGGATAGTGATTGATTGCAGATCTGCCGGAGTCTAGGAAAAAGTTCTGAGGCAAGCCATAATTGTGGGTGACTTTAATATATAGGCAGACCAAACTGATGCCCCCCATTTCCATTCTCTTATAGTCACCTGGACCTTTGGGATGTTAGTCAGTAGTTGGCAGTCCCACTAACCAGCAAGGGCAGATGTGTCAGAACTTCTACCTTCTCACCATGCCCTTGGACAGACCATTGCAAGATATCCATTCTGGGTTCATGAGGATCCAAGCCACAGATTTTAAATGGCTGAGAGAACATGTGGTTAGAACAGATCACAGGCGTCTTCAGGGGACCACTTTGTGATATTTGCTGTCTTTATTGTCAAAGGATGGATGGTGTATGAGCTCCCGCATCCCTGATGGATACCATCAGCACCTTGGCTTCTCTCAAAGAGTGACTTGTACTGAGTGGGCCAGAGTATCCCACAAATGGTATTTGGGCGAATTTAGATTGATCAGACATTTGTTGAGGGATGCCTTTGTAGAGTGTCAAAAAGCCAACTTAGTTAAAGCTCACCTTATCATACTACTATTGAGTCCCCTACAAAATCGTGTTAAATTACAAGAAAAACTCAAGTAGGTAAAAGTGAATATGTGTCAAGATTTTAAAGTGAGTAGTTAAGAGACTCCTTTCATGATTCAGGACTTCTAACAAATTATAGTTTAAAAGATTAGGAAAACGATTGCCTTCACAAGCTCCACTTTAAAGGACGGCTGCAGAACTGGTTGCTTTGTGCTTACATTCCCTATGTTCACTTACAAGCCACTCTCTTCTTTCAGAAGTTGAAAGGATTTTGGCATTATGAATCCTATGCTGTGGTGTGGAAATCCTTGCCCCACTAGTTTAGCTAAAAATGAGGTGCTCAGACTGTCAAATATTGTCCCTTAGATCATAAAAGCATCTTTGTCTTAGGTCATGGTGCCACGCTGCCTGAAGCAATCTTGGACCACACTTCGGCTACAGAAACCAGATGTGAATGTGGAGGACTCTGCAAGCTATTCCTGTTGCCTCTTTTCTAGCTTAGGTGTAGGAAATGATTGTTCAACCCAGATCTCTGCTCATACTGAGACACATAGACTGCTCAGAGACAGATAAACTGGGTTTAAGCCATACTGAGGCATGGAAATGGATTAACCACATGAGCGGGTGAAATTGTTGGAGGTGGCAGATCAGAAGAGGGCATCTCTTCTCTTCCCTCATCTTGTTTACTGTCTGTGATATCATAGCAATGTGCACCAGTTCTTATCAGAAAAGCTAAAAACTGTTGAGGTTCAGATACTAACCCCTTTCTTGGTTGGTCTCCTTTCTGGAAGAACAGATATCTTTGGAAAAGGCTAATTGTCATGTATGCTAGCCTCAATAGTAAAGATGGCATGTGGAGCACCAGAAGTCTCCCCATTATAGCCGTTCCTGGTCAATGTATATGTGATACCCCAAGACCAGTTGTATGGCAGAATATCATATACAGAAATATTGCCTAACATACAATTTGTGTCCTAAAAAACATGTACAAAAATATTAGCCCATTGGGTGTACATTTTCTGTTATGAACTCCAATGGAGTGATATTTTGCAATTGATATCTAGGACAAAATGTTTATGTCAGAAGATATCCTGACAATGATATTCTCGGACGACGATCGTACACGACCTTCTGGTTAAAGGTGGAAGGGGTATTCACTCATCAGCACATAACTCTCAATTGATGGTTCCTCTCTGTAATGACAATGAACGGGATTCCAAACCTGAAAAATGTCGTGACTCCCTTTAAGACCTCCAGAAGGCTGCCATCAGGGACGCACTGCATGTGTGCCCTCTCTTTGTGGGTATCTTTGCGCCTTTGTGCCAACTTACATAAGAGGATGCAGGGGCAGATGCAAAGTGTTTCCCTCATTTGTATGGGGCTACGCCACCTATGCAAATTATAGAACACCCTTTTAAGACAGCGCTGTTGCTATCTAGATTCCAGTGGTGTAACACAAGCCCCTGCGGTGTGGGGGACCCCCCAAACTCCAGAGGGCCCCCTCAGCAAAAGTGCTGGGTGGTCAGCCAGTCAGGGGGGCCTTCTGTGACCTTTGCAGGGGGGCCCCCTCATGTTTCGTTACGCCACTCCTATATTCCAGAAGGGGCCACACGCTTCTGCATCGCCTTCTGTAATACTACGGTGCCCGAGGGGTGCAGAAAACAGGCGAGCACGCCAGTAGCGCCCCAGGGCACTGTATGTAATGTATCCCGCGGTGTCCTGTATGATTCTCATCCATCTGGAGAAGCCGACCAAGCAACTAAAAACGAATTAAGAACTTAACCTTTTTTGAGTACGCTTGTGATAATTGCATAATTGTCTCTAACATTTACTTTTCTAATTTATACTTTTTTGCGAGCCCCAAAAAGAATTAAAGTAAGGTCACAGAAACTGCAAATTCATGAAGCCAGAGTGGTTTGGGGAGCCCAAAGGAGCAAGCTTCATTGGCTACCTGTTGCCTCACTGGCCAATCTGGAACGCTAGACATTGGTCTATAGAGCTGTCCATTCACATTGTCCAGATCACAGGCAGGCGCTGCTCACATGGTATGTACCGAAGAGAAGTCTCAGATCAAAGATTCAAAGGTCATCATAGTCCCACGATGCTAGGAGTACATTGGATCAGGGTGGCAGGTATCTATCTCCAGGTGATCGGTGCCTGTCCTCCTCTGGGATCAGTTTTCAAATGGCATTAAGTAATCACTCGATCAATATCCTTTAGGTAAGAGTTGAAAATTCAGCTATTTAGCAGACTCTAAAATATCAATTTGAAGTCTTCCTATAGTGCCGGGACCACTATTCTGGTTTAGGCGCTATGAATGGTGGTTGGGCTGTATATTTCCCTGAATCACCTCAATGCACTTCATCATGAGTTGTTCTTTAATCCAGACAGAGCTAAGGGAGGGTTACAAGACTGGCCGACACGGTTGGAAATACAAAGTCCGCAGTAACTCCATAGACCATTTACTGTTGACCCGAAGACTGCGGCTGCTGAAAGCAAGCACCAGTCCCTGAATGAACCTTCAAGGGGAACGCAGAATACCCTGTGGAATCCTGCCCAGCATCTCTGCTCCTGGCGGTGATTCCTCATTTTTTAGTGGGCCCTCGGGACCCACCCTCCAGTGTTACCGATATTTCCGGTATTGGCAGCAACAGGGGTGGTTGGAGTAACATCAAAGATCCAGAGACCTCTTAATGAGGACCCCTGGTACTCATATTGTTGATAGATAAGACAATTACAGGCACATAAGATGGTTAGCTCAGGGTCACATAATTCATTGTATTGAGAGGGCAAGCCAGGATTCTGCCCCATATCTCTTGGTTACAAACTCTTCTGTTAAATAGCAGCAAAAGAGCAGATTGATTCTGGCCCTAAACCGTGGATAAGTGCCCAAGATATTAGCATAAAGACAGCAGCCCTCCTCCAGCCCCCACCCCACTGTGCCCCCACTCTTGGCTCCGTATGATATTGTTTGTCTGATCAAATCCACACTGCATAATTTATTGGTGTGGACCGGTTGACATAATACGATCATTACTGGAACACAACACCTTACAATGGGTGACAATGGGGTTGGGGCACCTGCATATCACAGGCACAAGCACAGGTGAACTGCAGCCATGGAGGCATGCGTCTGCTGCAGCCCTGCGCTGCCAGAGGAAGTGTGAACGCCTTCCCGCGCGATGCAGCACGTGAGGGAGAGGTCACCGCACCAAGAAGAGCAATTTACACATTTTTAATCAGAATGTGAAATGAGTGGAAGCTGCGCGAGACTCGGCACTCAGGAGAGTCCATGAGCAGGAAAAAGACAGCAGTTGATTTACAGTATGAAAGAATGGACGTGTGATACGCACAAGACGGCACCTGACGTCACTTCCTCCTGCCGCCCATTCAAAGTTGAAGAACTGGAGTTCGGGAGACGTGGCGGCCTGTCCACGCGCACACTGTGGGGCATATTTACAATAAAGTGGCGAAGGGTGCCGTTAAGCCAAGAAGGCTAACGACACGCTTCGTCACTTTAGAAACGCAGGGCTTGCACCATATTTACTAGAATATGGTGCAGCCCTGTGTTTCCCCCTGCGCTGGCGCTAATTTTAGCTGCCTACTGCCAACGCAGTGCAAGGGTGCCTGTGTTGAGGGGAAGATTGTTTATGTGCAGGAAGGTTCGCCTTTCTGCACATAAACAATCTTTAAATGCTGTTTTGTAACTTCTACACATAGAAGTTGCAAAAGGGCATTTTTTTTAAATGATTGTTTATGTGCAGATAAACAATCATTCCTAAACATAAACAATCATAGGCAAATTTCTGTTTCTCCTCGTTGCGCCAAGGTAAGACCAGGTTTTCCCTGGTCTTAATTTTGACACTGCCTCCTATTTACGCTGCCCTTGTAAATAGGAGGCAGCATCAAAATCAATGGGTGTTGCGTGGAACGCCCACCGCAACACCCACTGCCCACCCCTTTCACGCTAAACACAGCGTGAAAGGGGGCCTTATTTACAAGGCAGCGTTAAGCCACGTTAGGTGGCTTAACGCTGCATTGTAAATAAGGCGTGGCCCATATCGCCATCCCAACGTCAGTGAAAGTGACGTTGTGGTGGCGATAGGGGCTTGTAAATAAGCCCCTGTGTCCCAAGATGCAGAATTAATCTGGATTTCAAATCAATATGTTTGAATCTGGGACACTGCTAAAATACTTGATTTTGGCAACGAACGGCAATTACGAATAGTTTACTTTCACAGTGTTCAAGAAAAGTGTAATATAAGCTGTTAAGAAGTCTCCACAGCTTGAGCAGTCGGTGCGTGAATCTCGAGGTAACCTCCGGGCGGTAGGTTCGAATCATGCCCTTAGTATTTCGTACTTCTAAGGTCGATAACACGAGTGCCACTGAGATGTGTTCAAACAGCGCCTAGCGTTATGCGCCAAGGCACAACTCAGGTTCGTTCCGAGATACAACTGAGTTTCTGAGGTAGGTTATAGAAAAGCTATACAGGATTGTGTAAATTGCACCTATGCAGGTGAAAATGTCATTTTTGCACTCATCAATTGGTGCAGATGATATATGTGCACCTTCCAGGAGATGACCAGTGCAATCTGTGTGATCTTGGGATGGTAGGCTTTGCAATTAATGGAATACAGCCCTTTTCTACTCCCTTGAGATGCTCCAGGTGAAGGGATGTTATGTCATGTTGCACCGAGTGGCTCATTACCAGTCATAGACATCTTGCCCAGCACAACAGTATGCAGAGGGAGGCGAGTGAACCTAGGCCCGTGAGCCTAAGAACAGAAGACCCTCCAGTGATGTCATTTATAGTGGACTGGTGTTCCAGGGGTAAGTGACCAGCACACAATGGCACAGCCTCCAAATCTGCATTCCTTATACCTGGAACCCCCAGGGCTTAATTTGTTAAAGACGTAAGCGCAGGGACCCAAGTTATTAGGACTCACCGCCGATGCTGTCAAATGTCAGGGTTGGTGAATACTAAGGCTGTCTACTCTTGAGTCCACCTCAGGCCTCTTTCTTCGACCACCCTACAGTTCCTATCTGTTCAACTCAGGGGCACAACTAGACCCAAACTTCGTGGGGCTAACACTGCCAGCCAGGGCTGGCCCTAGCACTGGCCGCACACGGTGCAACAGTCTTTTTTGGCGCCCCCTCCCCCATTTCCTCCTTCTCCATGAATTCCCTCACTACCACTCACCAACAATGCACCTCATCTCTCTATAGCACCTTTCTGACAGACATTTCATTTTTTTATAGCGCTACTCATAGTTTACTCACACTCAGTTCTGTGATCTGCATGGTACACGTTCTTTGTAGCAGGCACAATAACCCTCTGCGCTGAGTGGGTGGCAGGAGTACCCATGTGAGTACATGGTGAGCGATGCGACAGTGTGAGAGTAGGGTAAGAGGAGTGGCTGCAGGGTGAGTGAGGTGACCATATGAATTTGGGTGCGGATGTAAGTGCAGAGTGGGATGAATGAATAAATGGTTAGTGATGGGCTTGTTTGTGTGAGATTGCAGATTGAGCAGTGAGAGGGACAGGTGACTGAAGTGTCACATGAGTGCAGGGTGAGTAGTGTGCTCGTGTGACTGCAGGGTGAGGTACAGGGTAAACAGCGTAAGTGCATTGTTAGTGCAGAGTGATCACTGTGAGTGCAGGGTGAGCGGGTGAATGGTGTGAGTGCATTGTGATCTCTGTAAGTGCATGGTGAGCGTGAAAGTGAAGGGCGAGAATGAGGAATGAGTTGTCTGAGTGCAGGGTGCATTCCCAGACACTTAAAGTAACTCAGCTTGTTATTGACAGCGGCTTAGGGTTTCAGATATAAGTTAAACTATTGCTATTATGGCATTAATCAGGGATCAAGGGTGGAGGAAATAAATAATGTGCTGATCCTGCAACAAACTTCCAGTCTTGTGATTAGGGTTGCCAGCTCATTATTTTGATGTCCCAGATGGTACAAAAATAAGCAGTCACCTAAAGCTGTATTTTCAGCACTTATCTGTGCATACTTCCAAGAGCAAATATAAATAGAATTTTTTTTTAATTGTGTTCTAGGGCTGCCTGAATGATCCATGACTGATAATTAAAGGGAACAAAGACAGAAAAGTCACATTACAAATGAATGCATACTTTTTTATTTATAACCCTATTTAGTGTCAAGATGAGGTCTTTGCAGGCTCTTTAAACAACACATGGCTGGCATTTTTCTTTTGGCAACCCTACTTTATATTCCTTTTTATGAAATGCATTCTCACACTAGGGCAGTAAATGTAAAATACAAATGTAAGAAATAGGCAGAGTGGGGGACAAGGGGGTACTGGAACCAGAAAAAAACGAAGCCTCAGTAACCAGTTTACAAAGGTATATAAATATGAAAATAGTCTTTAAAGACCAGTGAAAAACTTGGGTGTGTCGGAGATAAGACTCCAGACACTGCCCAGCCGAGCCCACAGCAGCTCGAGCTTCAGCAGCCCGGGCTGAGACACACGACGGAGGGTGGGCAGGGGGGAAGCTGAAGCCCTTTTAGCCCTATGGGCATTGCATGCCGGGGCCCACTCTTGCAGGCTCCTTTTCATCTCTCCTTTCTCCCTTTGCCATTTGTTTCCGTCATTCCTTCTTCTTTCTGCCTGTCTGTCTCATGCTGTGGGTCAAGGTTTAATGATGAAAGTAAGTTCTGGTCTCCAAAAATGAGTGCTGGTGCCTGTAAAGTAGTGGGCGCTAGGCCCATATACTTAGGAAGTAAGGCATGGAGACAGAGTGACCCTGGTACTGGAACTGGCCCAGGGCACGTGCGCCGGCCCCTTTTATTAGCAGGTGACAGCTGTGATGGGTGGGGGTATAGTGTTTGTACAGCACAATGCTGCACACTAGAACGTGTCCAGCAGGACACTACTCCCATCCCAAACTTTATTGGAAAATAACCAAACAAAAGTCCAAACTATGGGAAAAACAAACAACAAAACACAGCACCATTGAGTCTCTTTAGGCCATCTGCCGGGCAGTGCTGGATCTCTGGACTGCATGGCCATGAGGTTTCAGCACATCTCGGTGGCGTTGTTCGGACCGGCCTGATCTCACGGTGTTGGAGACTATTTACACAGTTCAGTGTGGGTGCATCCGGAGCAGTGGCGGAGTCAGCTGTGGAGATCTCCTTGAAGGTGCTCAGGCTCCAATGGATGGCAAACCTGCAAAGACTGAGGATGACCTTGGTGGATGGCAACGATGCTTCCCAGTGCCCACTGGTCGAGCAGCTTTAGACTTTCCTCTCCTGCCTGGACTCCCCTCTCACAGGAGTCTCCTTGAGGCCCTTTCTGCCGGGCTGCTACGGGACAGTGTGGACTGCGCGGGGCCTCTCATAGGCCGTGGGAAGGCGTCGATGAGGAACTGTCAAAAGGACCACAACCAAGTCACTCTTGCAGCCACAAAGGGTGGTGTCTCAGGGTCTGTGTGCTCTGGCTGTCAGAACTCAGGTGCGCATGCCTTCATCAGATAGTCTTTAGGTGACCAGTCTCCGTCCGCGACCTCTATGCTTCCTGGTGCCTGTTGTGGAGCTGCTGCAGACGCATCTCTCTTGTCGGGATTCCCCTCTCCCCGGAATTCCCTTGAGGCCCTTGACCCTGGATTGCCACTTGAAAGCGTGGGCTGTACAGGGCCTCACATAGGCCATGCAGAGGGGTCTCTGCAGAATTCCCAACAGGGCCACGGCCAAGCCCTGTGCAACCCCAAAGGTGGATGGTCCAGTGGTCGAGTATGCTCTCTTGGGCAGGCCTCAGGTTCACGGGGGCTCAAAGAAGGTTTCTGGGTGGCCTGCCTCCTACGCCACAAGGAATGCTTTGTTGGTTTCTGGATGCTTAAGGCGTGTGGATCCCCTCTGGTAGTGCGATGCTCCTTAGATGTTTCTGGTGATGCAACTGGTACTTATCATCTTACACTTTAGCTACAGGTGGCAATGTCTTACTTGGAGTGAGGAGGACTAGCGGGACTTCGTAGCCACTTGTAGTTTTTCTTTGGCAAGTGCAGTTGATAGCCTGGATGCCATCTATATCTAGGAGGCGGTGACAGGTGACTGGACAGTCGCACAGTGGAGGGGGCTTGGGGCAGGGTGGGGTTCAAAAGTGCCTCGTAGGTACTTCTCAGCACGAAGCCCCGCCCCTTCAAGGCTACGCCCCCTCCTCACACAGTGAGATTGTCCTTCAAGTTGGCAGGTATGAGATCATTCTTGACTTTGCTGCCATTTTCGTACAGAAAAGAAGCTATTACCAAAGTTGTCTGAACCTGTGTGAGAAGTTAAAATATTTAAATATTCACGCGAAGGTGAACATGAAAACAATAGCACCAGCTACACCAAGTCCTGAAGGGAAAGCATCAAAGGTCAGTTATCCCTCTCAGGTGTTTGCCTCTGCCCACAGGAACAGGAGAGAGACCTCATTCTCTCCAGATCTCAGCAAGACATGATCTTCGTTTTATTACCACTGATTTTCAGAAATCTTGCTACCATCCCTTCTTCAATATATAAACAGGCAAGAGGCGAAACATTGTTAATTATCTCTAGTTGATGCCCAGATTTTAAACAGGAGGTATGTATCATTGACATGAATGTGGGGAAAGTAAAGAGACGGGGGCACCAGTGTCACGCGTCACTGCTTGTGGTCTCCTGTCCACCACTAGGATGCATGCCTGTCAAGTGCTTTCCAATCTTGGACTATGTTCCAAGACCTCATGCAATATCTCTATATAATTTTTCAGTATCTTGAAAAATATTCAGGACTTTCTTTGCATTTGTGATCCATGGCAAGATTTGTTTCCTCCAAAAGTTACATTTCTTACAAACCTTGACACTTACTGCTTAGGCTGTGAAGTAAGTAATTAAAATAAAACTTTATTGCATGAATTCAAAAAAATCATTACAATTAAAAAAAACGTTGGGCCTTGCATGAAGACTGAAGATGTTATTTTCCTTCACCTGTTCACGATGTTTCTTGTTTAGGTGAAAGCAGTTTAAGTATATTTCAGTTAGTCTTTCTATTAGTGATTTTTTTGTCAGCATCCCAGCTGACTTTTGTGTTTTTTATAAATGTACCCAAGAACTACAATCCAATATTCCAGAGTCTTTCATAGGTGAGATCTATACATTTAGTTGGTTTTTCGATGAAAGAGTTAGGGGCATATTAACAAGGACTTATCGCCGCGTCAGCGGCACTTTTCTGCCGCTAATGCGGCGATAATTTTATCGCCCTATTACCAAGCTGTCGCTAACACCCGTTAGCGACAGTTTTAGGTGAAAACGTCCGTTGTAAAGATTGCTATTTCTGTTAGCGATAATTATATGCAGGAGAGGCGTTCCCGTGCAAAAACGGCCGCAAACACCACTACTCCATATTCACAAGGGAATCCTTGAACTTCTGAAGACCAAAAAAACTGGCTCTAACTGCAGTTAGAGCCAGTTACTTAAGACCAGAAAATAGCTGGTCTTAAAAATGGGGATAACACTTGGGGCCACATCTCAGCAGGTTTTGGTGCAGCAATGTTGCAGCGCTGTCCTGCGACAAAACTACAGTGCAGGAATGCGCATCATCAATAAGATAGTGCGCATTCCTGGTCCCCAGTCATGAAAAGTGTTACAGCACTGCGACAAGACAGCGTTGCAACACTTCTCACTACGTCATTCTTGCAACAGCATGGATGTGCTGTATTCACTGGACAGCGCTCCATGACGCAAGTAATGACAGATATGTCAGGAATCCTGATGTATCTGTCTGCGCTAAAGTCACGCATTGCTGCAGTCGTGTCACAACCATGAAGCAACTCCAGCAATGCATGGGGCCAGCCTATCCCTGTGGCACTGCGTCACCCTCATGCCTGCCATCAGGCAGGCGGAAGGTACTGACGCTGTGCCGTTCATGAGGGGTGCCCGAATGTCAGCGCTGTTGGAGATCCACCGGTGGTGGTTGCGCGCTGCGGTGTCATCGTTTGAAAGCATTGGTGGACTGTTGGTGTGGAGGGAGTTGACGAGACGTTCTTCGGTGGCCTTGATCCAGCTGCGAGGGGGTGCGATGATGGCGGTGGCATCCGGTGGGCAAGGTGAAGACGTGATGTTACCAATGATGGTCGGTCCAGGAGAGTCCGGTGTTGTGGCTGTGGTTGAAGTTCCCGCTGGCGGAGGTGACGTGCTTGACCATGTGTCCTGCTATGTGGCTTGTTGAGGTGACTTGCTGCTTGCGTCTGATGTAGTGGACCTTCCCCAGGAGGGGGTGGTGTCCTGGTCACTGGGGTTGTCCAGGTGGAACTTGAGTTCAGCTAGTAGGATGTCGTCGGTGGATGGGAGACCCTGGGGTGCAATGAGGTCTACAATGGTATTGGAGAATGGGGGGCCATGGCCCTGGGGGCCTGCGCATGAGGGTGCCGCAGAGGATGTGCTTGGGCTTGGTCCGGATCTGGGATTTGAGGTGGTCCATGGTCACCCTTGGGTCATTAGAGTGTGTGGTCATTTGGAGTGTGCTTCTGTAGTTGATGGCAATGCCCCCTCCTTGATGGTCGGGGTGCTCCTTGCGGGTGATCATGCAGCCGCCAGTGATGGCGATGGCGATGTCTGGACCGGAGCAGAGGTTGGTCCTGGCAGGCGAGGTGGTGTCCAGGGTTGATGGCGAGGAGGGTGCTGGCGTCGTAGCGGTGGAGTGTCCAAGAGGAAGACTCCTTGGTGCTGAGCACGGTCCAGGGGCAGACGGACGCAAACGGCGAGCCTATGGGTTGCCTTTGTCACGGGAGACGACCATTACAACGCAGCCAGTACATTGTTAACAACGCAACTCCGACAACGCAGGTGTCTTTACATCGCATTTGATTACAACGCATTGTGAGGTCAGTAATGAGGTAATTTAAAGTTTTTCGGGTGTGTATGGGTTTCGGTTGTATAATATAAAAATTGGGGTGTGTTTTGGGGTAAGATATGGAATTTGGGGTGTGTTTTGGGGTAAGATATGGAAATTGGGGTGTACATTTGGGTCAAATTTGATTTTTGTGTGTGTTATGGGGGCTCAAAAAGGAATTCCAGGGTTCACGGTTGGGTTTGGGGTGAAAAGGTTAGTTTTGGGTTGAACTCACTGAAGTGTTGGGTTGCACTCACTGAAGTGAGAATAGTGATATTAATCTCCGCTATGCAACACCTACTCTACTGTTGCAATGTGCCTAGTATTGGTATGCATTGGAATTCAATGCGATGTTATGGCATGCGTCACAACCAATTATGTGCCTTTGGCACACGAGTGGTTCGCCCGCTGTGCATGGGCGCATAGCGGCCGCCATTGAGAAGTGCTAGGGGGGGGCTGGACAGCTGTGAGGTGGTAAACGCTGGAAAGAACATTGGATGGGGCGTGGACGCGGGGATGTGTGTGTGAGCGGGTGTTGTAAATGTTTGAATAAGGGAAGTCTTACCTCGAAGCCGGGTCCCATGTCTTTGTTGCTCCTGCTCTCCTGCGTCTGCTTCCAGGAACAGGAAGTAGGCCGCCAGGCTCCCTCCCCTGAGCCAATCACAACGCTGCGATGCGGCGGTGGGATTGGTAATTGGCAACGGGACAAGGCATGCAGCCAGGGGCTGGAGGGGTGGGCATGTTCTCCATGCATGCTGTAATGCAGCCTGCATTACGAACAGGAAAGTGCGCATGACTGCTTTGGGCGGCCTGAGTGGGCCGACCAAACAGTCATTGCGCACTTGAGTGGGCATGCCAATCCGCCCATGCCTTGCCCCGTGCTTGGAGCAGTCCTACCCACCCTCCCAACCGCAAAGGAAACATAGCACGGTTACATCAGTAAGTTATCATCATGTGATGATTGTTCCTCTTCTGCACTGCTTGAAAGCAGTGGGGCGACGCTCTTCCGCCATAGCAGATGAGCCGCCACTGGTGGTGCGCCATCTACGTGTGCTAGGCCTGGGCGACTCGACCCCCAGGCATCCTGATCTACGTGTCCCACCTTCTCCTTACCTGGACATTGACACCGTGGCGCAATCCACTGCACTCTCTCCAAATCTGTGACTCAGCCAGCAGGAGCCTCAGCCAGGTGGGATTTCACAAGCCTGGGTACCGCAGTCGCCGCCAAGTCCGCTGGTGAACCTCCCGATGCAGTTGATGCAGCAAGGCCCCCTTAGGTGTGAAGTTGCAGCGCTCCCGCCACACAAGTTCGGCGCAGCTCTGGGGCCTCACCCTCCACAGCGTCCGGCCAGCCCAACATCATCCGGCCTGTGATGCAGAGAGGCGGCACCCACCGTTGGTAATCCCCTCCGTGCACCCCGGTGTAGTGGTAGATCTTAGTATGCGATGCAGACCTCCCTACGTTGGGGCGCAGGAGCGCCTCTGCTATTAACAGCTCCAAGGTGCGCAAGGCGGTCTTCTCACACAGGTCAGCAACGTGTCTCCATGCGACCTGCCAGACATCACCACCAGGTACGGGCGATCGTCGCGCCTCAATGTCTACCGCCACGGCTCATTGACTCCACAGCTCCTCCGCATCCCACTCTAGGCGCCAGACGCAGGTCCAGCGAGGCATCCAGGCTCCAAACACAGGTCCAGCGAGGCATCCAGGCTCCAGACACAGGTCCAGCGAGGCATCCAGGCTCCAAACGCAGGTCCAGCGAGGCATCCAGGCTCCAGACGCAGGTCCATTGAGGCATCCAGGCTCCAAACGCAGGTCCAGCGAGGCATCCAGGCTCCAGACGCAGGTCCAGTGAGGCATCCTGGCTCTCATCCTGGTCATCCTGGATGTTGGGTGGCTTGCAGGGGTTGTTGATGTGTACGGCACTTGGCCCAGGCTGCTCCATTCTGCATTTTTTTGTTTTTTTTGCCTATTTTCTATTGGATGTTGACTGATAGGCTATTTTTTGTATTAGAGGCAAAAAAACTCACGTTGGGCTGACTAACGTGAGTTTTTTTGCCGCTAATGGGCCTATCGGTAGTTGTCGCCCGCTAACGCCGGATTTCCTATTGCCTTCGCACTGATGTTAGCGGCAGTTTTCACCGCCGTTCCCTGATACTATCGCCATGTAGCGACGGCTTGGTAATTCGCCGCTAACATAGCGATAGTTTTCAGGGTTAGGCGGCGATAAAAAAATTGCCGCTAACTGGCCTTTGCGATAGGTATTGCCGGTCCTTGTGAATATGCCCCCTAGTTTGTAGAAAGAAGCAGCAATTTATTCCTTCCCAATAGTGTGATGATTTAACCATTTAAAAGTTTCCAGTAGGTGCTTCCTTTGAAGGTCAGATTGGAATGTGTAAAAGCCTGAAACATTGGTATTTCTGTTTCTTTCCAGCGTCTAAGTTTAAGTCTGTATACAATTGTCTGATATGAAAGTAAGATTCTAAAGAGTATTCTTTGAATTTGTAATTTTTAGATCTCTCAAATCTCTTATCCTGACTGATGTCTAAAAGGCATTTTTTATTGTCATTTCAAGGTTTGGTCTTGTCATCTGGGGTAGTTTGTCTAATGTTGGTAGGTTGTATCCTTGTATGACATTCTACCGATTCTGGACCATAGAGAAAATTCTTCTGAGGATTAGTTGTTAAATCTTCCTAGATTAGGCTTTATCATGGTGATTTTGCTGCCGTAGAGCAGTCTCATAAGTGATTGATCTTTTGTGATAGTTGTTGGGACTTAACCAATGGAATGTTAAATTCCTAATGAGATAATGAGTCGGGTGTTGGTGAGCGAAGATGGAGAAGCCCTCTTACATTCTGCATGTAGATGATGCCAAGTTCTTGAAGTCTTTGTTCCTTGAGGGCAATTGAAGCCTGTGACAGTGCTGGCAAGAGGTTGGCTTTCCAAGCCGAAATTGTCTGGTTGCTCTTCCTCCGTAAAATTAGGTAAACCTCTTTATTAATATAGATATGGTGTTGTGTTTTATTTTTTGTTTTGCCAGTTTCTGTGTTTCAGATAGTTTGGCATCCAATATAACACTTAGATATTCATATGTTTTAACTACTTCAATTGTTTGTCATCACAGCTTCTAGTTGAATTACTTTTATTTTCCCAAAGTAAAGTATTTTTTTTGTTTTTGAGATGTTGACTGTTGATCCGTTCTTGATGTTACATTCATTTAAGCCTTTTAGTTGTTTCTGTAGTCCAAACAGATGGCTGGATCATATGCATACACCAGGTGGCTTATTAGTTGGAACCCAGATTGGGTGGGAGAAGAATGATGATGTGGATGTAAGTAGATATGTCTGAGATGTAGAGGGAGAAGAGAAGGGGTGCTAACACACACTCTTGCTTGACTCAGTTTCCTACATATACCTTGGGTGAAAGTCCATCCTCTGATGTGTCCAGATGCAAGGCTCTGATAAGGTTTAATAGGGCTGGATCTGTGACAAGCAGAGAAACTAACAATAGCTGTGCTGTAGTCCAAAAAGCATACGTACAACGTCTTCCTTTTCTTCTATGCTTTATCTGCCAGCATTGTCAAGGCTACTGATGTTGTCGATAGTTCAACAGCTGGGACAGAAGCCAGCATGATAAAAAAATTGTTTGTTGTCCATTACCCAACTAGTTAGGATGGTTACTAGATGTTTGGCAAATAGTTTGCCTTCTGCATTGACTAAGGCTATTAGTTGAAATTTGACTGGATTATCTTAAGGGCCCTCTTCGGGGACTGGTTGGGTTAGTGACCATTTCCACGAATGTATTATTTGCCCAGAACATAAGAAATAGGTAAATAAAGGATTCAGCAAACACCGAATACCGTAAGGATCAGCTGTCGCTGAGTTTCTGAGTTTCTTTATCAGGATTAAGATTTCTTCAGCTGTGATTGACAGACCCTCTTTGTTGTACGTCAAGATGGGAATTAGAGAAGAAATATGTCTAACGAAGTGGTGTTTTATGTGAACTTCCCATACATTAAATGTGATGAAATAGTCTATGGATGGTCGGTAGGCTGAGGTTCCAGGGCCGACCACAGCCTAAAATTGCTTCACGTTTTTGGTGGTGATAGTGTTTTGGACGGCAAACCATGCTTTTTCTTGGGTTTTACTTCCAGCTCTTTTTATTTGATTTTCAAACATTTGCATAAGTTCACACAGCAGATGAAGGTCATATAGTGTACAGTCCCCCCCTCCCAACGCAACCTTGTGGACTACAAAGTGTGTGTGTTTCCCAAAACAGTTCAAATCGTGTTGCTCATGGAATGTGCAATCCAGCCCCCGTCCCCCCCCCAATACGTTTTGGTGTTTTTCGGGTCAGTCCCTAGATCTATACACATATTGTTAGGCAGTAGCGCAATAGTCCATTCCATGAGCCCAGTGCTTAGCAATGTCTCTTTTCGCAAGGAGGAGACCTGCCGCCACCAGCAATCTTGTGTATCTGCTGCTGCCCCATTCTTCCATCAGTCCCAATAATACCATTTTAGGTTCAGGTATCACCGGCCGCCCCAACACCATGGATAAAATGTCACAAACCGTGTGCCAGTATTCTTGCATCACTGGACATTCCCCTATAAGGTGGGAAATGTGCCAATTTGTTGCTGCACCGTAGACATTGAGGGTCTGGGCCCTGCTTTATTTTGTTCAGCCTTGTGGGGCTGTTATACTCCATAAGGATGTATTTGAGCTGAATTATACGCAGCCTGGTAAAAACCGCCGGTACCCTGGGGGCCACCCGTGCTTCTACCCAATCCTCCTCCTCAAGTGCTCACACATCCAGCTCCCATCGTTCTCTCAGTGCCACCATTGAGTCTGGGGGATTGTGTACTAGTGTTCAATATAACTTGGAGATCCCCTTTCTCCCTGTCTGCCACTATGCAGTGCACCTCCAGAGGGTTGTGATCCAGAAGAGCCTGTAGGCTTTCTCAGTGCTGTTCGAGTGCATGGCATTGTTCTAAAGAGCAGCAGAACTGCGCTGCTTGTCTTTCGTACATGTCCTTGAGATATTGGAATGTGCGCATTCAGCTGCCCTCCCATACATCCCCTAACTTAGAGATGCCTAGATTCTCCCATGCACAGAAGCCTTGTAGGGTTGCTGTATGCCTGAGTCATTTCCCGCTCTACAATGGTGTTTCCTTAGTCAGTACCCCATGCCACTTAACCCATCTCAGTGCCTGATGCTAACACGACAGTGAGGTTAATGTCGCTGGGGGAAAGTCTGCACAACAGTGCTCCACATATAGCAGATTGAGCACACCATAGTATTCAAGGGCCTGGAGTTCTACAGTTATCGTCGGGTCTACTCGGTCAGCGAACATCCAGTCATTGATTGGCACAATGTGACTAGCTCAATAGTACAGTTGAACGTCGGCAATTCCCAAGCCACCGTCATATGGGCCGAGTATGCACTTACAGTATGCAATTCGTGGTTGCTCCCCCAACACAGAAATCCCACAATCACTGATTGTAGGGAGTGGAAAAAAGAGTGAGGAATGCCATACGGGTAGTTTTGCAAAGTATTTATTAGCCCTGGGCAGTAAACTCCGCTCTGCGGACGGAGTTCACTGAGTTTTGCTATTCCGCTCTCTGCTTGGAGCAGGAAGTTTGGCAAAAACTCCGCCTACGCTGTGTGGCAGAGTTTACCAGCCAGGGATAATATTTATTTGCACTTCTCACATAGGGCCATTTATAAATGTGGCGGTTACCCTAGGTTGCACTTGCAGAGGCACTGAAGAGGATAAATGGAATATGAGTGTGCGCTTTGAGACGGAGGCAGCGTCTCACTGAGACTCACCCTGCCTAGGGAGGAGAAGAAGGCAGGAACTGGAAGCCAAATCCTGTTATGAAGGGCAGTGTAGCTGCTGCCTGGGAGTGGGAGGGAGGCCTGTCAGTTCTGGGGAAGGGTTTCAACTTAAGCACACCGCATCGGGGCTAGTGAAATGGACAGCACTCAACCATTGCCACAGGAAGCCACCTTGATACAGGAGATTGATTGACATGATTTGATTGGGATCGCTTCCCGTTACGCAGCCAATTTTCTGTTTCCTCCAAGACCACTACTCCCAACGTTACTGGCACGTGAAGGTGTGGGCGGGGTGTTTATGGACGTGGCCTGTAGGAGTGATGGTAGCGTAGCCCATGTAATGAGCATGTGCCATATCTATGCAGCTTCAAGTCGGATGAGCTGGACACCCAACTCCATGAAGTAAGCCGGTGCCAGGGACTGGATGATGTAGCTGTCATTTCAAGATGGTAAGGACCCTTTGGGTTAATGCTCCTGTTGAATAAGAGTATGTACCTGCAGGTGTATGGGTGCAGCTCAAGTAGTACATCTCAGCAGGTTAGCGTACCTGTGTGAAGGTCACAGTGATGGATAAGCTGATGAATGATGGGGCTGAAGTGTGCACGCCATTTGGAAGGTCACAGTTTGTAGTGCAGCGCAGCCAATCTTCAAAGAGTTAATGCTTGGTGAGCTGAAGTGTTATGAAACAGACTAAGGGAATTATACAAGGCCAAGAGACATGTCCCTTCGTGGCGGTCTGAGTCTCTGCCGAAACTTCGTCTCGCGCAGAACTCCGCAGAATCCCATGGAGTTTTTCAGCAACTCTCAATCAATCAATCAATCATGTCACTTATAAAGCGCACTACATACCCGCGAGGGTCTCAAGGCGCTGGGGGAAGAGGGGGGTGGTGCTGCTACTGATCGAAGAGCCAGGTCTTGAGGAGTCTTCTGAAGGCCAGTAGGTCTTGGGTCTGCCGAAGGTTGGTGGGGAGGGTGTTCCAGGTCTTGGCGGCGAGGTGGGAGAAGGATCTGCCGCCGCCGGTCGTTTTCCGGATGCGGGGGACTGTGGCGAGGGCGAGGCTGGTGGAGCGGAGCTGGCGGGTGGGGGTGTAGAAGCTGAGTCGTCTGTTGAGGTAGGCTGGTCCGGAGCTGTGGAGTGCTTTGTGTGCGTGGGTGAGGAGCTTGAAGGTTATCCTCTTGTTGACAGGGAGCCAGTGCAGGTCTCTCAGGTGGGGTGTGATGTGGCTGCGTCGGGGGATGTTGAGGATAAGACGTGCAGAGGCGTTCTGGATGCGTTGCAGCCGTCTCAGGAGCTTAGCCGTCGTTCCTGCGTAGAGGGCGTTTCCGTAGTCCAGCCTGCTGGTGACGAGGGCCTGGGTGACTGTTTTTCTTGTTTCGGTGGGGATCCATTTGAAGATTCTGCGGAGCATTCGGAGGGTGTTGAAGCAGGATGAGGAAACGGCGTTGACCTGCTTAGTCATGGAGAGGGTGGGGTCGAGGATGACCCCTAGGTTGCGTGCGTGGTCGGTGGGTGTCGGGGCTGTTCCCAGTGATGTTGGCCACCAGGAGTCGTCCCATGCTGAAGGGTTGGAACCAAGGATGAGGACCTCCGTCTTGTCCGAGTTCAGCTTCAGGCGGCTGGTACTCATCCATTCGGCGACGGCCTTCATTCCTTCGTGGAGGTGGGCTTTGGCGGTGTGAGGGTCTTTGGTGAGGGAGAGGATCAGCTGGGTGTCGTCGGCGTAGGAGATGATGTTGAGGTTGTGCTGTCGGGCGACGTGGGCGAGGGGTGCCATGTAGATGTTGAACAGCGTTGGGCTGAGGGAGGAGCCTGGGGGTACGCCGCAGATGATCTTGGTGGCTTTGGATCGGAAGGGGCGAGGCGGACGCTTTGTGTTCTGCCGGAGAGGAAGGATGTGGTCCAGTCCAGGGCCTTCTCTTGGATCCCGGCGTCGTGAAGGCGTGTTCGTAGTGTGTGGTGGCAGACCGTGTCGAAGGCGGCTGATAGGTCCAGGAGGATGAGGGCTGCTGTTTCTCCGTTGTCTAGCAGGGTCCTGATGTCATCGGTGGCGGCGATGAGGGCGGTTTCGGTGCTGTGGTTGCTGCGGAAGCCGGACTGGGAAGGGTCCAGGATGTTGTTCTCCTCGAGGTAGCGGGTCAGTTGTTTGTTGACGATTTTCTCGGTGACCTTCGCGGGGAACGGGAGCAGAGAGATGGGTCGGAAGTTCTTGAGGTCCTTGGGGTCTGCCTTGGGTTTCTTGAGTAAGGCGGTGATCTCGGCGTGCTTCCAGCTTTCCGGGAAGGTTGCTGTCTCGAAGGAGATGTTGATTATTTTCCGGAGATGGGGCGCGATGGCTGTACTGGCTTTGTTGAAGACGTGGTGAGGGCACGGGTCTAGCGGTGAGCCGGAGTGGATGGTGTTCATGATCTCGCTGATGTCCTCGTCGTTGATGTTGGTCCAGGAGAGCAGGCGGTTGGTGGTTGTGGGGGCTGTGGTCTCGGTGGTTGCCGGGGCGGTCGTGGTGTTGAAGCTGTCGTGGATGTCGGCGATTTTGCGGTGGAAGAAGGTGGCCAGTGAGTCGCACAGGTCTCGCGACGGCGGGATGTCGTTGGTGTTGGAGCTGGGGTTGGAGAGTTCCTTCACGATGTTGAAGAGCTCTTTGCTGTTGTGTGCGTTGTTGTCTAGGCGGTCTTTGAGTGAGGCCCTTTTGGCGGATCTGATGAGGTGATGGTGACTGCGGGTGGCGCTCTTGTGGGCGGCGTAGGAATTCCGCAGTGTGAAACTCTGCGAGCTCCGCCCACCCCTAGTATATAGTAGTCGGGGTAAAGATATAATTTTAAATAGTGCTCCCTTGCTGGCTATGTTAAGGGGCAGCTTTTCCCAGATATCTAAGTCTCGCCGCACTTGGGAGACCAGGGGTGTGACATTCATTTCCCAGGCCCTCTCTCTGGTGTGTTATGTGCATACCCAAGTATTTAAAGTGGTGATCAGCCCAGCTTAGTTTGATCTGAGCTAGAATATCAGTGTATCCCAGTTAATGGAATGCATGTGGATTTAATCCAGTTGACTTTCAATACTGATAGATCGGCATAAACCTGTAATATGTGCATCGGTCGGGGCAGCGAGGACTCTGGGTCACTAACATAGACCAGGACATCATCAGCATACAGCAAGATTCTGTCCTAAGCGCCCCAAGGCCATCTAAAGCCACTAAGCTGAGCATCTAGTCTAATCCACTCTGCCAGTGGTTCCATCAAAAGGGCGAAAAGGAAGGATGGCAGGGGACAACCCTGTTTCGTACCTCACTCAATGGTGAACTCCGGAGATTGCTCCCCGTTCACTCTGACTCTCGTCCATGGCCTGGAGTATAGTACAGACAAATAGAGGATGCAGCGGGGGCCAAAAGTCATGCATTCTAACAGGTGGAACATGAAGTGCCACCGTAAAGAATCAAAAGCTTTCTCAAAGTCAAGGGACACCAGGGCACCTCGTTCCCTGTACACTGCTGACGGGTGCTACGCTCTGGCATAAACCTGTTTTGATCTGCACTACTGTTCAGATCACCTTAAGTACCCTGTTGGCTAGTATCTTTGCTAGAAAAATTGACTGCAGGTTAATAAGGGAAATGGACTTGTATGATGCACATTCGTCCGGTGGCTTCCCTGGATTTAGGATTGTAGAAATAATGGCCCTGCAGCAACCATGGGGCAATTCCCTAGACTCGATGGCCTCAGAATACAGCCTGTCAGTAATGGGGTCAGTCGGAAGAGTATTTCTTAAGTAGCTCGAGTGGGTAGCCATTGGGATTTGGGGGCATATTTACAAGCCCCTATCGCCACCACAACGTCACTTTCAGTGATGTTGTGGTGGCGATAGGGGCTTTGCCTTATTTACAAGGCAGCGTTAAGCCACTTAATGTGGCTTAATGCTGCCTTGTAAATAAGGCACCCTTTCCCACTGTACTTAGCGTGAAAAGGGAGGGAAATGGGTGTTGTGGTGGGCATTCCACCGCAACACCCATTGATTTTGACGCTGCCCCTTATTTACAAGGGCGGTGTAAATAAGAGCAGCGCAAAAATCAAGACCAGGGAAAACCTGGTCTTAAACAGGCAAAATGAGGATAAATGCTTTATTTCTCCTTGTTTTTGCTGTTTCCATGTGTGCTGCGTTGTGCAGCACACATAGAAACAGCAAATTGCCATTGATTGTTTATGTGCAGGAAGGTGACCCTTCCTGCACATAAGCAATCAAAAAAAAGAAATGACATTTTGCAACTTCTATGTGTGCTGCATTAAGCAGCACACATAAAAGTTACAAAACGTCATTTAAAGATTGTTTATGTGCAGGAAGGGAGACCTTCCCGCACATAAACAATCTTCCCCTCAATGCAGACACCCTTGAGCTATGGTGCACTATGGTGCAGGGGCGCCTGCGTTGGTGCTAGGCTGCTACGTTTAGTGCCAGCGCAGGGGGAAACACAGGGCTGCACCATATTGTTGTAAATATGGAGCAGCCCTACGTTTCTGAAGTGGCAGAGTATGGCTTTAAGCCAGGAAGGCTAACGCCGCACTCCGTCACTTCGTTGTAAATATGCCCCTTGGTGTCTTCCCTGCCGAGAACAAATGAATAACCATCATGAGCTCCTCTTCAGTCAGAGGTTCATCTGGGGCATGCCTGCCAAGACTGGAGAGTCTGGGCACTATGTGGTCTTCTAGAATTGGATGTTTATGTTCAGCTGAAGGCTCAGGTTGCCTAGTATAGAGCTGGGTATAATAATCTGCAAAGTGGCAAGCAATCTGTTTTGGGTCTGTTAGTCCATGCACCTCACTCACTTTAATAATGGTAACTATATAGTGCCCCTGCTCTCTGTTCACGAGCCAATATAACAATTTGCTTGCTTTGTCCCCCATCTCGTATATCCTATATTGAGTCGCCGCATGGGAGAGGGATGCTGAATCTAACAGTCACTGTCTAAGCGCCAGTTGCAGTGTTTCTAGTTTATGCTGCACTTGCTCTTCCGGCTCTGTCCCTCCCTTCTCCTCAGTCCTGTGGATGGCCTGCTCCAACTCTGCTATTTCACAGTACTTGCGCCGTTTGTCTCCCGTTTGATAGGAGATGACCTGACCTCTTATGACTGGCTTCAGTGCTTCTCGTAGCACCATCTGAGATTGCACAGTGCCCTTGTTAAGTTTGACATAGCCATCAATCTGTTGCCCAAGGAAGTCATCAAAGGCGGCATCTCGTAGCCACCAAGCGCTCAGTCACCACAGTCCAGTGAGCCAAGTGCCGTGTAGTTTTAACAAAATCGTTATTGAGGCACGGTCGGTCAGGGCGCGAGGGAGGATATGTGCATGTACCAGCTCGCCTGCCTCAGCCGAAGGGAGAAAGAGGTAGTCTATCCTGGAAGAGCAGCTTTGTGAATGAGAGTAGAATGTGTATTCTCTAGTAGTAATTTGAAGGTTACAAGTTTATATCCAATATATACAAACTCTGCTTTCCATCCATCAAGCTCTGTAAACTGGGTATTAGGAAGTGTTAGACCTGGCCTCCTTGTCGTGGGTTTCCCCTGTCTTTTTGCCTTTGCCTTCTGTGTTTTTACTGTGTATTGGACTTTGTTTTTGCTGGTCAAGATGCTTTGGGCACTTTGCCACTGCTGTTCAGTGCCAAAGTGCAAGCGCTCCCTATGTAAATTGTTGTCATGGATTAGTGTTTCCATAATTGGCTTATTTGGTTTACTGTTAAGTCCCTAGTACAGTGCACTGTGTTTGCTCAGGGCCTGTAAACCAAATGCTGCTAGTGGGCTTGAAGCACCGAATGTGCCACCCACACAAGCAGCCTTGCAAAAGGGTCTCAGGCCTGCCATTGCAGTGTCTTTGTTCAGTGTAGTACTGCCATGTTGACCTGGCAAGTGCACCCACTTGCCAGGCCCTAACCTTCCCTTTTCTCACATGTGAGTCACCCCTAAGGTAGGCCCTGTGGGCAGGGTGCAGTGTATGTGAAAGGTAGGACATGCCCTGATGTGTGTGACATGTCCTGATAGTGAAATACTGCCAATTTCATTTTTACTATTGAAAGGCTATCAGTCCTTTAGGATAGAATAGGGAGTTTACTTATAATATCTTATAAGTATAACTGCCCATGGGAACAAGATAGGAAACTGGAGTTTAGTATGCCTGAACTCAGAATCTAAAGATGCATCTTTTAGTAAGGATGATTTTTACATTCTGGGTTTGAAAATACCACTTTTAGAAAGTAGGTATTTTCTTGCTTAGCCATCCAGTGTGCCTCTGCTAGGTTTCTGTATTGACTGTCTGGCTTTGGAGTGACAGGACTGGGGATGTGCATTCTCTTCAGACAGCCACTTGGGGGGCGGGGGTGAGGTGTCCTACCTCTCCAGGGTGAGTCAGGGCTGGGCTGAATAGACCTGGGCTGCATTCAGAGTAGGGGGAGGAGATTTTTTTCACACCTGAATGGGCCTGGTCTGCCTGAGACAATGCTGTCTCCACCTCTTGCCAGGAAGCTGCACCAGAGATGACAGAACTGGTTTTGGCTGCGTAAAGAGCTTCTCTGTCATCAGAGAACAAAATAATTTGTGCTATAAAAAGTGGTGCCCAGACCCCAGACTTTTAGATCACTTTTGGACTTCAAGAGGAACCTCTAGAGGGGGCGTGGCTTGGCGTCGATGGAGTGAGCAGCACAGCTCGCACGCTCCGGTCGGCCGGCCGCCACCGAGAGCCATCCTGACGCCCTGAGAGGGACGAGAGCCCCCGCGGCGCACCCCTGCATTTACGTGAGGGGAGAGGTGTGCCCCAGAAGCAGAGAGGCCCCGTCCTGCTGAGCAAAGGCAGGAAATCTGCGGCTGCAGAGAGCGGCGAGACGGAGATCTAAAATGGCGGCGCCCTGGGGACAGTAACGGCGCCGAGGAGGCTCCATCTCTGGTGGCGAAGCTTGGAATGCGATGAGGCGAGGGCCGGGTGCTCTTACGTACCGCTGTGAGGAGGATAGCGAATTGGCCCCCAGTCTCCTAAAAGCTGAGGAGGGTTTACGGAGGGACGAGCACTGAGGCGGCGATCCAAGATGGCGGGGCCCAGGGGACAGTGACAGCACCGAGGAGGCTCTGACCCGGGTGGCCACGATCGGAATGTGGTAAGAGGAGTGCCGGGTGCTCTTGCTACCACCGCTGTCAGGATAACAAATTGGCCCCTAAGTCTCCTAAACGCCGAGGAGAGTACACAGAGTATACGGAGGGACGAACACGGGGCAGCAGAAATTACCGCAGGGCGGGTCTGCGCGCGGGGCTTGTGGCACAGAGAAAGTAGCGGGCAGTCCCCCGGGGGCCGCCGCGTGGACTTGATTGACAGCTGGGAGGATTACTGTAGAGGGGGCCCCCTTCCTCCCCCCTCCTGAAGAGAAAGGAACAGTGAGGCCAGAGGACCCTTGGTGAGCAGTGGCAGGGGGGGAGAGTGTGCCGCCCCGGGTGAGAGAGGTGCGGCGGGGACCCTGGTGTGAGAGGTGACGAGCCCCAGATACCTTACGGGCCAAGGGACCACCAGGACGTCGGCCCTTGTGGGGGGCCTCACCAAGGGGCTCAGCGGAGGGAATACCTGTTGATGATCCGGAGGATCTCTGCGACCTCCCACCATGTGGCTGACTGCACAGAGACCGTCAGTGAGGAGAAAGTGCTGACAGAAGGGCCTGGCGCGGGCGAGCCTGCCCGGCCGAGCAGCTGAGATGGCGGAGTGAGCTCGGGATCTGCCCGCACCGAGGTGCCGCCTGCGAAGCGGCAGAGGGAAGTTGCTGGAGCACGCACACTGGAGGACCAAACCGGGAGCTTCTCTGCAGCTGGAGGAAGCGGGAAAGGCCCCGAGAGTCCGACCTGGAAGGTGCCAGGAGAGGGCGGAGAGCGCATGGAAGACTGGGAGGACCTTTGAGGTGAAGCCGGATGAGAGTGTGCCCTGGGGAGGTCGATGGCAGTGTCTGAAGCCCCAAGCAGCGGATGAGGCTGAGAGGGTGCGGCTGGGGGCAGCGCTCGCCCTCCTTCTGACAGTGCCACGCTGTAGGCGAGTACTGCGGCCAAAAGAGGGGGACGACCGGCAAGACCACTGGGGAGCCAAAGAGGATACTGCGCTGGGCGAAGTGCGTGGTCGCGTCAAGTTGGAGCCCTCGACAGGCACTGAAGAGAGTGTGTCTGGGAGCTGAGGAGGAGTGGCGGGCCAAGACGGCAGACTTAGCCTACGCAACGGACCGCAGCGCGGCCAGCAGGGAAGACAAACTAGCACACCAAGAGATCTACTAACAGAGCTCAACGAGCCTACGTGGTACCAGTGACCCCACAGACACAGGGCACAATGGGGAAGGTTCAAAAGAAAAAGGACAGAGAGGAAGCCCCAGTAGAGCAAATGGCAGAGGAGAAAGGGGGGGCCCAGCCCCAAGCGGAGCGCTCTGGAAACCCTACGCTACAGGACATTTTACAGGCTTTCACCTCCTCGAGTGCAAGACTGGAGACCAAGAACGACTCAATGGGGCTGGATTTGGGCCTGCTCCGGGAAGACCACAAGAAATTGGCGGACCGCGTTAAAATAACTGAGGACCACTTATCAGAGGCGCGACCGGACATTGCGATAATGCAACGAGGCTTAACGGCGCTTGAGGCCCAGGTGCGTACACTGGAGTTTCAGGCAGAAGATGCCGAAAATAGATCAAGGAGAAGCAATGTCAGAATCATAGGTTTGCCCCAAAAAATAGAAGGCCGCAATATGATCGGATACGAGAAGAAGTGGCGCCCGAAGGTTTATCGAGCTTCTTTGCCCTGGAGAGAGCGCACCGAGTACCGGCGAAACCACCTGCACCGGGAGGCCTGCCACGAGTGGTGATAGCGAAGTTACTCCATTACAGGGACAGGGACCACATCCTTGCACAAGCCCGTATAAAGGGAGATGTACCGGTGGACAACTCAGTGGTGCGAATATTCCCGGATTTTTCTCGCGAGGTGCAACGACTGAGAGGATCTTACCGAGACTTGAAGCAAAGGCTGCGGCAACTGAACTTTAAATACACGATGCAGTATCCGGCCACGCTTCGAATGGTCTGCGGTAGTGGCACGGAGTTCTTTAAAACAGCGCAAGAGGCGTCAGAGTGGCTAGACAGCCATGCAGAGATGACACCACTACGAGTCCCGAAAAGGCGACGGAGGAGAACTAGTCGACCCCGAAGCCGGAGAACCTTAAGAGAGACTTTAGCCCCCACGCAAGAAGAAGCACAGTTGGAGCGGCGGAATGCGATGCAGGTGGTGGCAAGGATTAGCGGCGGGGGGAGCAGCCCAGCCCCTCCCGAGAGCAGTGAGACGGCAGCTGACTCTGGCTTGGAGCAGGGATCCAGTGACTCCGAGGTGCAGAGCGTGGTCCTCCCGGACGTCACGCCACAGACGGCTGATGATATGGCCTAGAGGAGGGGGTCTGTACCATGCTGTGAGCGGATCAGATACAACGCAGAATGAACTTGCCCCGACACCGAGGTATTGGGGTTGCTGGAGGGGGGGCGCTGTGGGGACTCCTTTGGGACTACAAGAGCGAAGGGCGGCCGCAGAGGCCAGGAGAGAGGTGAACGAGCAGCCTTCCCCCTCACACTTGACTGATTGAACTACAAGTAGTCACTTGTGGACTCTTAACCTTAGTTTGGATGGGGGGTGTTTTCCTACTTATCCTGGGGAGTGGGAGTTGGGGGAAACGTTTAAAGTTTTTACGGGTGGGGCGCCTTAAGTTGCAGCGCGTAGAGCACCATTGGAGACTGAGCGAGAGGGGGGGCCCCGGAAGGTGCACGAGGAGCATGGCGGGCGGAGAATGGCTAACCCACCCAATGGCTGACGCACAGAGATACAAATGTATGACGTGGAACATTAGAGGGATGCACACAATGACGAAGCGCCATAAGGTTCTGTCATATATCAGACGGAGGGGAGCCCAGATAGTCGTACTCCAAGAGACGCACCTCACAAAGAAGGAAGGACAAGCATTGCAGAGACGGTGGAGGGGCCAGCTCTTCTACACCACCTTCTCGGCATATGCGCGGGGGTGTTAATCTGGATTCAGGCAGGGGTCCCGTTCCAACTGTTGGATTCGATAATAGACCCGGAGGGTCGTTTTGTGGCCATAAGGGGGAGGCTAGAGGGCTGGGAAATAAATATAATTAACGTAAACGCCCCTAATGTGGAGCAACCGGCTTTTTTTGCGAAGCTGAGTCACTCCCTGGCGCAATACCTGGTGGGCACTACTTTGGTGGGAGGAGACTTCAATAGTGTAGACGATCCGTCTCTAGATAGATCCCATCCCCCGCTGCGAAACTCCCAGGCGGCGCGAGCCTCGCAAGCGTTCACTACCTGGAGAGAGAGTTGGGGACTGATAGACACCTGGAGGGTTTTACACCCGCACGATAGAGACTACTCCTATTTTTCAGCAATACATGACGTGCATGTCCGTCTCGACGCCTTCTTGGGCTCGGTAGAAATCCACCGCGCAGCCGCTACTGCGGAATATCTTGTGCGCACGATATCAGACCATAACCCATTGCTCCTCTCCCTGAACTGGAGGCAACAGACGGTGGCGATTCCTACATGGAGACTCCACCCGGACACCCTGGAAGACCAGGTCTTCCGAGAGGAGATTAGGGGGGAGATAACGCAATACTTTGTGTCTAATACCGGAACGGCCTCCACAGCGAACACTGAGTGGGACGCATTTAAGGTGGTTTTGAGGGGCCAGTGCATAACACACTACACGGGGGTTAGGTGCATCATTTTGGGGGAAGTGGAAGGCGCAGAAGCGAATCTCAGGGCCCTAGAACGCAGGAGACCAGAGCACCCAGAGCTCCAACAAGAGGTCTTAGAGTCTAAGGAGGAGGTGACAAAGCAGACGGAGAGACTCAGATGCTTTGATTACAAGAAATATCTAGAGCGCACGCATGCGGAGAGGGACAAGTCGGGATCGCTCCTGGCATGGCTGGCAAATCCGGTGAGCAGGTCTCAGCCTCTGGTGGAAATAGAGGATGAGGAAGGGCACAGGCACTACACACAGCTGAAGATCAATGAGGTCTTTCCCCGCTATTATGCTAGGCTATATGAGAAGTCGCAGATAGGTACACAAGCAGATGCAAGGGAGTACCTCTCAGACATGCAGATGAGGAGGCTGGACCCTGAGGAAGCTGAAGAGCTAGGAGCAGACATTACACAGCGGGAAATACGGATCGCCATCAAGGATATGGTGCGGAATAAGACCCCAGGCACTGATGTATTGCCGGCGGAGTTTCTCGCGACATATGCGGAGGAGCTGGTGCCCAGATTGGTCACTATGTACCAGGAGGCTCGGGAGGCGGGCCTGCTTCCAGAGAGCACTAGGGAAGCCCTCATTGTCCCGGTGCCTAAACCAGGGAAAGAGCCACATGACTTTCCAGCCTACAGGCCGCTATCCATGCTCAATATGGATTATAAAATCCTGAGCAAGATATTGGCGACACGTCTGCTCCCTCATATGAAATAATTGGTTCATGCGGACCAAGCGGGGTTTATTCCGGGGCGGAACATGGCCATAAACATCAGGCGACTGCTAGCCATCATGGGTGCAAATGGGTATGACAAACAGACAGCGGCAGTTCTCGCTGTAGATATAGAGAAGGCCTTTGATAGCCTGGAGTGGCCATACCTATATGAGGTCCTGGATAAAATGGGTCTAGGAGGAGGCTTTCTAGCGTGGGTACAACTATTATATGCGTCTCCTACAGCCCGGGTGCGCACTGGGAGAATTATCTCACCCAGAAAACGCGTGGAGAGAGGTACGAGGCAAGGATGCCCTCTCTCCCCACTCCTGTTTGCGCTGGCTATGGAGCCACTGGGTTGCATAGCAAGGAGTGGACAGCACTATGCCGGCCTGAGAGCGGGAACGGTGCAGCATTTTATAGCCCTGTACGTGGACGACCTCTTATTATTTCTCAGCGATACGGCGGGAGAGCTGAGAGGAGCGCAACACATTCTAGCCAGATTTGGTACCATATCCGGCCTTCGAGTTAACTGGAGGAAATCCAGTCTATATCCGCTGGAGCCCAATAACTGCCCGCCCCCTGACTTAGAGAATCTGAAGTGGGAACCCAACTTTCTGCCATACCTCGGAGTCAAAATATACCATAGACCGATGGACCTATTAGAGAGTAATGTGGGCAGAGCGATACGATCAGTGAAATCAGCAATGGCCTTCTGGGGAACGCTGCCACTATCGGCGGCCGGGCGAGTGGCGGTCTGAAAGATGGTAGCGCTCCCTCGACTGTTGTATTATTTCGGAACTCTTCCAGTGTGGATCCCGAAAGCAATTTTCAAAGACCTTGATTCATTAATCATGACATTTATCTGGGGAGCGGGACATAGACGCGTAGCGTTAACCACCTTGCAGCGCCCCGCGACAGAGGGAGGATTGGCGGCCCCAGACTTTGAAGGGTATTATTTAGCTGCCCAGCTGTACTGGCTGATCCAATGGTTGGTGGCGGAGCGCAACCCGGAGAGGGAGCAGTACCCGTACGCGCCGGTAGCCCCGGACCTGGCGAGGATCCTGCTGAGGGTGCAGAGGAACGGGTCGGAGGACACAACGGAAATCAAGGCGGTGGTGCGATGCTGGGGGAGATACCTGAGAAGGGTAGGAGTCAAAATTCCTTACTCCCCGGACCTGCCCATTACGGCACTCAGGGGTCTACCGCAGGGTTGGAGGACTGGGCGGAGGCAGGGCTGAAAAAGATGGGGGATTTATATCAAGACTCTACAATCCTCCCATTTGAAGTGCTCCAGGCGACGTACGGCCTACCAGCAGGCGATTTCCTGAAGCACGGGGCCCTCACTAGAAGGATCAGGTAACACTGGGGAGTGGGAGGGGCGGAGCCGCGAGCGCTAGCGGGATGCAGATATGTTGCGTTGTCGGCGGGGAGGATTAAGACAGTTTCTTGCCTTTACAAAGCAATCAGGCGAGACATGCAACAGCCACTAGAGCGCTTGCGGTTACAGTGGGAAGAGGATATCGGGAAACAGATCCCAGAGATGGAGTGGGACAAGATCCTGGAGCGAACATTGAAAGTGTCCCGAAACGCGCGCTTTCAACTAATCAATTTCTACATACTACATAGAGCGTACCTCACTCCATCCCGCATTAGGAGATACTTTGGGGCGGAGACGGCTGCATGCCCGCGCTGCGGTGAGAGGGAGGCATACATAATACACATGTTTTGGAGCTGCCCCACTCTGCAAATTTTCTGGGAGGAGATAAGGCGGGTGGTAGGGGATCTCATCGATAAAGTGCTCCCGCTCACCCCGGAACACTTTCTCCTGGGGTGGTTCCCGCATACAGCCAAAAATAAGGTGACGGGAAAGTTCCAGGACCTGGCCTACGTCCTGACAAAAAGGGAAATAGCTAGGAATTGGAAGGCACCGGGAGGACCGCGGATTGTTTCCTGGAAAAATGAACTAGAAAAATGGGCAGGGGCAGAAAGCAGACTCCTCGTCAGGGAGGCGAGCAGAGGGATTGGCCACATAGATAGAGCCAGGGCATGAGAAAACCTACTGACTGAACTGACAATGGGTGAACGAGATGACAGCGAGGCGGGATCCCCACAACTGGAGACGCCAGGGAGGGAGGGAGAGGGGAATGAACAGTTAGAACAGCGACAATAGGCGCCATCACATATGCCGTATAACAGCTACGTACTGCATGAACCCAACAGAACCTAGAGCTCAGCATACATTCACTTAAGCGCAACTCAAGGGGGGAGGGGGCTTGTTTTGTTGAAAGGGATGTTAAACCATGCATATTGAAGTATAAGACTATGTTGTAACATGCAACGACAATAGCAGGTTCTATGTATGTAACCAATGCTACTATCTCAAAAAATCAATAAAATATGGTTGAAAAAAGAAAAAAAAAAAGAGGAACCTCTACCAAGGAGAGGAGCTGGAAGAAGCTGGAGGAGGAGTACAGCCCCTTTGCTGTGTGTTGTCTGGGGTTGTCCTGCAGTAGCTGTTTCTGCCAAGGAGAGGAACTGTGTGTGTATCCTACTTGACAAAGTATCTCCTAGGGCTTGAGGTAGAGCTTGCCCCCTGTTCAAGAAGTCTCAGGAACAGCAAAGACTTCACCATCCTTCTGGGCACTATCTCTGGAACCACTGGTTTCAGCAGCCACAGAAGAAAAGAGCAGCCGACTCTGTCACTGAGTCCGTCGCTTTTTGTGTCCTGAAGGCAGCGCAGAAGGCACCACTGCACTTCGCACCGCATACTTGGTCTCACCGACGCCGCAGGACGAGACGCTGCTTGCACCGCATCCTGTGGGTACCGCACTCCGCACCGGCTCGCTTCACTCTGCCCGGATGTCACAAACACCGTCGCTTCCCGACCCAAACATCGACCGGCTCCGTCGCCTGCACCGTGACTTGCCTGCACCGCATCGAGCACCGCCTCACTCCGTATCGTAAGCCTTGGCCTCACCAATGCCGTTGAATGACCGTCACCGAGCCGCTGCCTGCACCGCACAGTGAGGGCACCGCACGCTGCACTGCTTCCACTTCACATCGCAACCGCGATGGTTGCCCGACCGACTCGTACCAACGGGATCAGCCGCAACGAGAAAGGTACTGTCTACGAGTCTGTCGACGCTTTAGCTGGCCCGTACCGACGCGGTCAGCTGGAACTGTTAGACTGTCGTTTTTCAGCATCGCGGTAGCCCCAGATAGAGCTATCGACTTGGAAGAACTGTGTTTTTGAGATATTTCTGCAATTTAAAGGTTATCTCGCAAAGTAACTATTTTTACAGTATTGTATGTTGGATTTTTGTCGTATTTGGTCTTGTTGGTTTAGATAAAGTTTTGCCTATTTTTCTAAACTGGTGTGGTGTACATTTGTAGTGTTTTCACTGTGTTACTGTATGCATGCACAAATGCTTTACACACTGCCTCTGAAATAAGCCTGTCTGCTCATGCCAAGCTACGAAGGGGGTGAGCAGGGGTTATTTTAGAAGTATATCCCCCTTACCCTGACTAGGAAGAAGGGTCACTACTTGGACAAAGGTGCAAACCATTGCCAACTAGAGACTCCCATTTCTAACAGGAACATATTTTAAGGAGCTTAGAAACGGCAAACTTTCAGCATGAAGTGCTATTTAAAAAAAAAAAACAATTTGCAATTAAACTGGCATATTTTATGTAATATATCAAATTCAATTTTGGGCTAATAAAAGAGTTATGTGTGTTTTTGAGCAAATAACAAACTGTTGCCTACGAAGTCATGAGTTATTTCACTTTTGGTAGGAAAACTTTAGTAAATACCTCGCTCAGGTGTAGCTTAGAGCAGACTTAAACATAAAATATGTCAGCCATTTATTTATTTATTTGAAGGTTTTATATAGCGCGAACAAGACCCTTGCGGGTATCAGAGCGCTTTACATGGCAGATGTTGGAAACAGGTACAAGCATAGAAAAATAAAAATATAGGTGATTCCGATACAAGGTGATCACTAATACAGACTAGTAATTATATTACAGTAATAAGTAAGTAATTCAAGTGAATTTAGCCATGAGAATCGCCTTCACTTCATTTTTGAAGGAGGCAGTAGAAGGGTTCAGTCTTGTTTCGGTGGGCAAAGCACTCCAGATCCTGGGAGCCATTCCAGAGAAGGTCCGGTTGTAAGTTTTCTTCTTGGCAAATCGTTGTGGTCTCAGTAGAAGATTCCTGGAGCTCCTGGAGGCTCTATTACCAGAAGAGAGTACCAGTTTATGAGCTAGATAGCTCGGAGTGTTGTGATGTAAGGCCTTGTGCGTCATACATGCGATTTTCAGATGAATTCTAGCTTCCAACGGTAGCCAGTTGAGGGCTCTACGGTCTGGAGAGAAGTGAGAGTTTCTTTTTGAACCTGTGATGAGCCTCGCAGCTGAGTTGATAGAGGCTCTTAGCGGGGCTGTCGTCGATCTGGGGATTACTAGGGCTTGAACTGCTTGTTTGAGGTCGTTTGCTGGCAGGAAGGGTTTCAGTTTTCTCAGGGTGTTCATATGGAAATTTGCTCCTTTTGTGGAGGCGCTGATATGTTTCTGCATCTTTAGGTTTCTGTTCAGTGTCACACCCAGCGATTTCGCTGATTCGACAATGAGAGGTTGCCCTTTGAGTGCTGTTAGCTGTTTCATCCAGTCGAGGATGATGGACGATTTGTTGGGGGGGGGGGGCGATTAAGAGGAATTCCGTTTTGAGGGAGTTTAGTTTCAAATGGTTTTCGGCCAACCATGTTTGAGTTTTTTGTAGCGTTGAGTTGAGAGATTTGATGTCCTCAAGTGAGTGGATCTTGATGTAGAGTTGGGTGTCGTCTGCATACATGTGAAAATGGACATTGGAGAGACTGAGAAGTTCGGTGAGTGGCTCCATGAAGAGGTTGAAAAGTGTGGGTGAAGGGCAAGAGCCTTGCGGTACTCCTAACGTGACTGGAATGGGGTTGGACAAGGATTGATTGACCTTGGATCTTTGGGATCTATTTTGGAGGAAAGAGGTAAACCAGGTAAGCACAGATCCAGATAACCCCATTCTGTGTTTCAGGAGCTCTAGCAGGTTGTCGTGTTTGACGGTGTCAAATGCCGATGAAAGGTCGAGTAAGATTAGTAAGGAGGCTTCGTTTTGGTCAAGGATTTTTAGTGCGTCGTCTATTATGTGGGTCATGGCTGATTCCGTACTGTGACCTGCCCGGAAGCCTGATTGGTATTGGTTGAGTAGGTTGAATTGTTCAATGTGGATGCTAAGCTGCGTGTGAACACATTTTTCCAAGAGCTTGGCTAGAGTGTGGATGTTGGATATCGGGCGATGGCTATTTAAGTCCGATGGGTCGGCTGTTGGTTTCTTTAGGATAGGGGATACCTGACCTGTTTTCAGGATTTCTGGGATGGTTCCTTGATGGAGGGAGGTATTTATAATCTTGGTCCAGAGAGGTAGTAACAGTGGATTTAAGTCTTTTAAGTAGTTAGCAGGATGTGGGTCTGTGAAGTGACTGGATCACTGCTCAAGGCAGACCTCTTTATTTTAAGGAACTGCACGCCATCTACAGATCAGACATGATTTGCCACAGAACCCACAGCCTTGCCAAGTACCACGCATCAGGAGTTAGACTAACGCAATTTAGTGCTTGTGCTTGCATCACCACAATAAAATGCATTAGTCACACATTTATAGCGCACCTGAACCATCCAAAGTGCGCTACAAGGAGCTGCAGAGAGTGTGCTGGCAGTAAGCGCATTATCAGCCTCCTTGTCTGCTGTCTCAAAAAAACAAAAAACAGCCAGGCCTCTCAGTACAACCTACAGCACTTCCTGCAGCTCACAATGAGTCCCCCTTGCAACCAAGAACCCACCCAAAGACACCCTCTGACTCAGCCTAGCACTGCAGTGAGGACGACAACTAGAGGCACAGGTGAGTCCCGCAGAGCACTGAAGAATTGCAGTGGGGGCAATGGCTGTCAGTATGTGGGAGCGGGGTCAAAGACATGGCAATAACTAAAGGGCAAATATATGAGTCTTTTATCTTAAGGTACACCTTAAATGAACAATACATCATCCAAGTTAAAGAAATTGACTGGAAAATGCACGTTTTTTCTTTTTACATTTACCTCATGAAAACTCCCTTGTTTAATGCAACCACAGCAGACAGTTTGTGTGTGTTCTCTGTATAGTGCTCCAAGGTCCAAGCCGGCAACTGGAAGCACGGTGAATATGCAAATCATTATTTTAAAATTGGATTACTCAGGATTACACAGGATAGCCTGCCACAAAATGTGTAGTGATTTAAGGTTTATTATAAAACAAGTGTTTTCAAAATGTATATTTTTAGTAATATACAGTCGCACTGTAGTTCAAACCTTTACTAAATTCAGTAAAAGGATATGCTCTAGAACTAAGCTTGCAACAATTTTAGATTATCTATCAAAAATAATAAACATTTGTCACTATGAAGCTTCACTGCCTCTAAAGACAAGCTCAGCTTCTTCATGTGTGGTAGCAAGGCTTGTCATATTTCTCAAGCAAGCACACCAGCCAAAAATTCATGTTTTGAAATTCTGGAAGGGGTAGTAAAGTTAGTGCCCTTCCATTTTAGGTGTTTTGCAGCAATATCTTTTTTAGATCTTCTCATTGCTCAAAAGGGATAGTTTTTGATTTGTATCTCTTCCATTGTACTTCATTGCTTGGTTTTACTCAAGAGAAAGTGTCACTCCAAGTGTCACTCATCTGGTCATTGAGTGTCACTCAGAAGTGCACTGAAACCATGGAAATGTCACACATAAGCATTCAGGCGCATTGGCAGGTATGAACCCACGTTTGACACAAGGTTGTGTGAGGTAACAGCAGCGATGGAAATATGTGCAGTGTTGTTATCTTAACACTGTGTGTTGTTTACTTCCAACCTCGTCTTGTGGTGGCCACAGAGAGGCCCTGGATGTTCGAATTCCGCCACTTTTTCACCTTTAAGAACTTTCAGGAATGTCTTGAAGAGCGCCCGAGGAGGCGCGAGGCATTGTGGGAAGAATCTTTCCATCTCCGAGGGTCTATGGAAAAAAGAGGGCAGGTTGGGGTGGTGTAATTATCACATCGGCTGCTTGGGGCCTGCAAGTGCATTGGGTAATAATGAGGGGCCTATCTCAATAAACAGCAAATTAGGAGCCGCGGCAGAGACGAGCCGGCGCCGTCTTCTCACCTCTGATGGAGAGGAAATAATGCCGACAGCTGGCGTCCCACATCTGCTGCAGGAAAACGGCGTCTCCTGCGCTCGGGGGGCGGCACGCGGGGGCGTCACGCACGCACAAGGTTCATCCGAATGTACATTTGGCGCACCATCCACCAAAAGACACCGTCCAGAGAGATCCGCATTTGCGATGGTCGTTAAATCTCAGCATTGCTCATTTCACTGGAGGCTGATAAGACAGGCTTTTCGGTCATTCTCCTTTCACGGTTTTTGTCTTCGGTCGGTTGATATTTTGTGACACTCTATCGGAAATGAACGTGTGACGTCGTTTGTATTTTTTATGCAGAATTTATGGCAGTTTAATGTAGCACGAACTCGACCCGTAAGTATTGGAGGGTTTACACGAACACGAGTTACATTACACAAGCACGCTTTCATTTTTTTTAATGTTAGGCATGGGCGGCGTGCAGATTAAGGGGCAGATTTACAAGCCCCTTGTGCCACTTTTGCGTCATTTTTAACATGGGAAAAGTGACGCAAAAGTGGCGCAAGGGGCTTGTAAATAAGCCCCTAAGTGATTTGTCCAAAGTCATAGGATGATGTTGAGCCGACGCTGAAACTCAAACCTGGATCCCTAGTTCCAGAAGTTGGCAGCACTGGTTGTTAGCCCACATCCTCTCGTTAATTCCCTTTTGCTTCTGTTTGGTGAACCGTTAGATCGTCTGCAAGGGGCAACGGGGAATTATCACAGGCTGACTCGTTATGCACTCAAAACTCTTTCAACAGGGTTGGCCATGAAAGCATGGATCTTCTTCTGCCAATGCACTGAAAAATATCAGCTGTTTTTGGAACAGCAATCTGATTCTTCACAGTTGATGAGACCCTTAATCCAGCAGGGTCACAAGTGTGGCCACTTGGCCATCACCCCTCTCTGTCTGCTCCAAATGAGATGCCAATTTTTTACACTTTTACGCATGAGGCAGCCTTCGACTAGTTACTTGCAACTGATGCCCTAGGCCATGGGTACTCACGAACATTTGCCCAGGGGCCACAAAGTACGGTCTGTGGTGTGACAGAGGGCTGCACTGAAACCAGCAGGGTGGCAGCAGGGGGTCTGGGTGGGTCAGGGACTGTGTAAGGAGGTCTAAAAAATGTTAAATAAATGGCAAGCATTTATTTGCAGGTTAATAAATGCTTGCCTGTTTATTTAACATTTTTTATGAATATTAGTGTTTAGCAACTAACAGCAGCTCGTACTGCTGTTCATCAGGGGGGTCGCATGTAAAGGTCAAGAGGGCCGCAAGTGGCCCCCGGGCCGTACTTTGAGTATCACTGCCCTAGGCGAACCAGGCAGCAAGAGTCCCCATATTTTAACTTTTTTTTTAATTTGTTGCTTTTTTCTTAAATTTGGTACCCTAGGAAACAGTTTAATTTGTATATGTTTTGACATATCCTGTAAGCGTTAAATCCCACTCAAAATTTAAGTTGAGCACCACTCGCTGTTTCAGGGTTCATCGCTAGTGCATTTGTGCACATGACTTTTCCATTAGTTGAAAAAGGTTAAGTGTTAAAGGCCTGTGAAATGAAGGTGAACAGTGCGAGCATCAAAATAACTCAGAATGCACTAATCTCACAACACAGTGGTAAACCAGAACAGTCGTAAGCCCATGTACTCCATCCAGTCTGGAGCACCCACAGACTCCTGTCCCCACCACTTCTTCAACCTCGGGAGCAAGGAATCAGTTGCAAACTCACCTCCGTTCTCAATGCATCCATCACCACTGCCACCTTTCCCGACGGATGGAAACACGCAGAGGTCAGACCCCTCCTCAAGAAACCCACGCCGAACCCAGTGAACTCAAGAACTACTGCCCCATCTCTCTGCTCCCCTTCCCCGCCAAAGTCCTCGAGAAAGACATCAATCGCCAACTTACCGAACACCTGGAGAGAAACAACCTGCTGGACACCTTCCAATCCGGTTTTTGCACCAACCACAGCACTAAATACGCCCTGATTGCTGCCACAGACGACATCAGAACCCTCCTCGACCGGGGACAAACAGCAGCCTGATCCTCCTCAACCTTCCAACAGCGTTCAATACCGTATCTCACCACATCCTCATCAAGAGACTCCACCACATCGGGATCCAAGGAGACGCCCTCAGATTGATTGCATCCTTCCTCACAGGATGAACCCAGAGAATCTGCCTACCATCCTTCATCTCAGAACCCAAGAGCATCATCTGCGGTGTCCCTTAAGGCTCCTCCCTCAGTCTTAGCCTGTTCAACACCTACATGACGCCCCTGGCCAGCATCATCAGAACCCATGGCCTCAACATCATATCCTACGCAGGCGACACCCAGGTCATCTTTCGCTCTCAGAAGACCCCTCCACCACTAGGACAAACTTCCACAACTGCATGACGAGTGTCTCCAATTGGATGAAGACCAACTGCCTGAAACTCAACGCAGAGAAGACGGAAGTGGTGATTTTTGGCAACACCTTCCTGTGGCACGACACCTGGTGGCCCTCTGAACTTGGGCCCACACCTACAGACCGCGCCCACAACCTTTGCATCATTGTGGACAGCAAACTTACTGTGAAATGCCAGATCAACACAGTCTTCTCTGCCTGCTTCCACACCCTCTGCATGCTCCGAAAGATCTTTAGATGGCTCCCTGTCAACACCAGGAAAACCGTTACTCAAGCCCTAGTCACCAGCCGGCAGGACTAGGGCAACGCTCTCTACTCTGGAAACACCACCCAACTCCTGAAGAAACTCTAGACGATACATAAGTCTGCTGCCAGATTCGTCCTCGACCTCCCCAAATGGACCCACATCACCCCCACCTCAGGAACCTCAACTGCTCCCCAACCAGAAAAGATGCCAATTCAAGATGCTGATACACGCCTACAAGGCCCTCCACGTCCAAGGACCAGCATATATCAACTACCGCCTGAACTTCCAACAACCCTCCAGACACCTGCACTCGGCCTCCAGTGCCCTCCCCACATCCGCCGAAGCTACAGTTGAGGATGCTCCTTCTCCTACCTCGCCACCAAGTCCTGGAACCACCTTCCCCTCCACCTATGAACCCTCTCTCCCGGAATTCAGAAAGGGACTCAAGACCTGGATGTTCGACTGATCCCAGCAAGAACCCAGTGCCTGGATACCCTCATGGGTGATTAGCCGCGCTTTACAAATCCCAATCGATTTATTGATTGATACGGTACTCTCTGATGTAAACGGACAGAACCTGGGGGCACACGGCAGCCAATGTATGTCTTCGAAACATTGAAAAGCAAAACTGATGAGTAAAATGCTTGAATTAATCGCCGCTACTGGTAAATACTCTGGATCGTATTCCAGTCATTGTGTATTTTTTGCTCATTGTCCCAGTACAGTCATATACCATACAAATGCAAATCAGCTTGGTCTTGCTCCAATAGGAAATGTCCGGGCTGAACCGCTAGGCCACGTCGGCTACACAAGCAACTGAAGCTCAGATTCAGTTGTTTGCCAGAACATTGGGTATAACAAAATTGTCTGACATTAATTGCTTGTCCTAAATATGGTTTTAAAAAAAACCCATTCCGATGGATGTAGATATTCTATTATTAACTCCAATCAGGTGATACTTTTGTAAACGTTAGTTAGGACACAATATGTAAGTCAGTCGACATACCGACTATGAGCTTTTGTTAGCAGCGACTGAAGGTGAGCAAAACGAGGAGGCCCATTGCAATTTAAAGTTATTGAAATATTTCCAAGAATATAGACCTAATGTAATTGAAGCTTCCAAGGCCATTTTAGACAGACTATACTAAGTTTAAAATACTTTATGTAATCCATTACATACAGCAAAACAAATCCAAAATAATCTAATAATAATGAATCACCAATGAACATGCTGTATTAAAAACCTAGAGAATAACCATTATAGTCTTTGTAATTTTATGAAAGACAGACTATGCTGAAGCTTGCACAATCCCAGTAGAAGTTACTGCCAGGATAAAGGTTATTGTGTAAATGTGGGTAACAATAAGGATTTGCGTTATCCTTGAGTTTGGGGTTGGAGGTAGAGGCTGGGTTCGGATTGTGTTTAGATTTATGTGTAAGGTAAGGTTTAAAGCCTGTCGTTAGAGCAGGGTTTATGGTTAAGACTTTAGGGTTTGAGTAAGGGAAGGATAAAATAGGAGTAGGGTAACTTTAATTACGCCTGGGAGGATTTTTTTTATACAGGGGAAATTTCTCAAAATGTTCAAATTTCATGTTGCACACAATACACAAATGTTTTACATCTTTGTAGTTACACAATGTTGCATACTTTAAAAAATGAGGGAGACAGGATAAAGGTACATGATTGCTAACACACCCATATCTACTACACATACAGCTAGGTTGCTGCTTATTTTATTTCACTATCTTTCCACCTTTCCTTGTCCTTGGTTTAGCTTCTATGGGTTCTTTAAATCCTGTTGTGCTGAAGGAAATGGTCTTTCAATGCAAGCTGCCCGAAGGGTTGTATTGGGCAGCCTCCAGGTGCCACGAAGAGTCTATAGTGGAATTGTGTTACTTGAACTCCCGTAAGCTTAGCCTTCTCTACCATGTAGGCATCCTTACTTCCTTGTACAGAGTGCAAGCAAACAGTATTTCTTTTATTTTCATTCTGATTCATGGAAATAGAAGGTGGTTTGCCAATACACTGACTGTTGACTGGAGCATCTGTTTCTTCCTTTATGGACCATTGTGGAAACAAAGGGGGTTGCCCTGCCACCTCTGCTCCTTTGGGGTGGCAATGAAGGCTATTATCATATGGCTTCCAACAATTCTGCCATACTGCACCAACTGGTGCAACTGGCATCCGAGATGCCTTCTTTGGAATTGGGACACATTACATCAATCCTCCTTCAACGGGATCTCTTTTAGTTTTGGAAACGTGTTGATAACAGAGCAACTGCATTTCTGTGCCCAAATTCTGCAGGAACTGCTGGTGCTCAACCCTGTTTCCCATGAAACCCTGGAGCTGAGCACGAGAGAACCCCAAAACACTGTCACCCTTTAGCCTGCATCCACCTTGTTCTTCATCACCACCTCTGTACTCTTCCCTTCCATCTCCATCTTTGCACAGCACTCTGCTGCTTCATAGCCATGGCCGCAGCATCTAAGCCCCCAAATAGAAAGGGATTTAAATTATTTTCATAGTTTTTTATCTGATATCAAAGCACACTTGTAGTAAGACCAGTCTTGTACAAGGAGATTACACTCTCACACTTTTTATAAATGATTAACCAGAACAATTAGGGCTTTCTATCATGCTTTAAATACTGCTGAAATGCTTTTTTACCAACAATGAATTACAAATATTTGCTGTAAACAAATAAAACGCCTGATCTCTCCTGGCATTTATAGTGCTGCAGGACTCTTCTAATAATATAGCCTAATAGCCCACCGTAGCGGGCTATACCGGCTATTAAAGGCCCGCTCCAGCGTTAAAGGCCCGAGCTGAAGGTGAGGGCCTTTAACAAGGGAGCGGGACTTTAATAGCCGGTATAGCCCAGCTACGAAGGGCTATAAGGCTATTAGAACATTCTGCCACTAGAGGGCAGAATGTTCTAACAAATAAAACAAAGGCCTCTCGGAGCTCGAGGGGGTTTAAATCCCCTCGAGCTCCGAGAGGCCTTTGTTCACAGCAGTAGCTGTGATCAAAAGAAACATTTGAATGTTGCTCTGCGGGCCTTTACCGGCCCGTAGAAGCAAGGAGCACTCCATTGTATTCAATGGAGTGCTCCACATTCCAATGTTCTAATAGCAGATAGTTGCACATTAATAAAATGTTTGTGCTATTGACATTTACATTGCTAGCCAAGATCTAAAAAAAAGAACATAAGTATGTAGAAATTGGCCTACAAACAAGCAAACAGAATAACATGTGCACAGCCATCAAAGCTATAGATTGGATTCATACTTTAAGAATGTGTTCTTTTCGACTTCAAATGAACTGTATTTTCTTTAAAGCAGCCAACAAGCCCATCAGAATTAGCTATAGTCAGGCCCACTAAAATTATGTGGCAGCATTGACTAAACTATGCCACAAGATAAGCCAAATTATGCGGCATAATGCCACACCTTTTGTGCTTGTATTTCTTCATTGTTTTGTCATTTTAACACATAGTAACACCGTCTGGTAAAATATTTCACCTTAATAGTACCATTTTAACATCTAAATACAGCAATGAGACTGAAAGATGACCAGTCGAACTTTGTAAAGGGCCTTGCACTGTGCAGGACCACTTTTGGTTAGTTGGACCTAGAAACAAACTGTGGGGGATATGTACAAGGAACTGAAGGAGAGAGGCATTAGCTTTTCTGGCAGAAGCAGAAACTGGCCTGCCCTTATCACAGCTACGGATGGCATTGTATGACTCTGGACAAAGGAGACATAATGTCATCTTCGTGTACCTCTCTGAAGCATTTCCAGTCTCCCATCCCATCCTCATTCAACGCCTACACGACATTGCAATCCAAGGACACGCACTCCATTGGATCTGCTCCTACCTTACTAGAAGTCCCAGTCAGTCAGCCTGGCACTGTACAATTTGGACATCCGGGACCTCATCTGCGGAGCTCCACAAGGATCCTCCTTGAGTTCGACTGTAGGAAATTGGGTTGTTAGTTGACGGGGATGTGAACCCTGATCAAGCAGCAGCCACAATCCTTGTAAGGGTAAGGCACAAGCCAACACTAAATTAACCTGTGCTCAACCCTCTGGTAGCTTGGCACAGAGTAGTCAGGCATAACTTAGAGGCAATGTGTACAGTATTGTGCAACACTTCAAACAGTAATAAAGTAAAGAACACCACACAAAAAGGATCCCACACCAAGTTAGATAAATAGAGTTATTTTTAATAAATAAAAAAGAACAAACTTGCAAGAACTGAAGGTATGCAGGTTTCAAGATTTCCGTGAAAATAGCGCCAAAAGGCACAAAGGGCCAACTGTGGATATGTGGTTGTGCCGGACCGGGACAAAGTCACATGTTCAGGCTGACCTCGATGAAGTGTGGGACGGCTTTAAGGACTCTGTTAGGCCCTCTGAAAAAAGTACATTAAATCCTGGTTTGTCGAGTATTGCAAGGATCCGAGGCGAAGATGCGCAGCACCGCCTAGGTGATGCCTTGGTCCTGCGGTTCGGCCAGGCTGCGATTCAAGGTCCTGCATTGCGATGTGAAGTCCGGCGCTGAAGATGTCTCACGCAGTCGGGTGATGCGTCGGTTTCGAGAAGCTGCAAGGCTGCGATGCGGAGTCCGGCATTGTTGTCGATTCTGCTGTTGCTGAGGGATGCATGGCGCTGCACCGAGGATACGTCGTGCTTCGGCAGTTTTGATGAGGAGATGTGCTGCGATGCAATGCAGGTGTTTGCTGCGGTACCGATCCACAGAGCAGCAGAAATGTGTTGGTTCTGCTTGCGGTTGCACCACGCAGCAAAGGAGATGCATCAGTTCCGCTGGGTCCACACCGCTTGTCAGAGCACCTTTGACCCACTTCCAAGGGTCCAGGACTAGGGTGGCACCACTTGGCAGTGTAGACTCACAGATGGCGGAGTCACGGTGCTGGGGTCGTGGTTGTTGGAGCCTTCTGTCCCTGAGGCTCAAGTCAGGAGGCCAGCCCTTGGAGTCACTCTGGGGTCCTGGGTTCAACAGATGCAGGTACAGTCCTTCTCACCAAGGCAAGAGGGCAGCAGGCAGAAAGTCAGCACAGCAGGGCAGCAGTCCTTCAGAGCATCAATCCAGCAGATTGGAAGCCCTTTCAGAAGCATAGCAGTCCTTCTTCCTGGCAGAGTATCCATGAAATTCAGAAGTTTACTGAAGAGTTGGTGTCTGAGGTCCAATATTTATACCTGGTGCCCTTCCGCTGGAAGGTGGGAGAAGCTTCTAGAAATTCCCTTCAAAGTCCTCAGGTATGTGTGAATGTGTGTGTACGTGAAAGCGTACTTCATCGCACACCACACTCTCAATTTCCATCTGGACTACCTCAATGACCACAACACCTCATCCTTACTGGAGAACCTCACCACCAACAGACTCAAATGTCTGGTCTTGCATGTTCTGGCTCCAGACTAACAAAAGGGGGTATGCAGCCCTTTGTGTGGAGGCAGGACACAGCCTAATCAAGTGTAAGTAGGTCTGTGCTCAGCTTCACCTTCTCATCTTGCCAGTTCTGGCCCATCCAGGGACACCTAAGTTCTCTATTGTGTAGCTGTCTAGAAGGAATACACAAACCCCAATTGTCAGTTACACCTAGTCTGTTGTATTCCACTTTAGGTGTCCGTATATAGGTTTTCCTGACACATGTCCTTATATAGGCATAATTCGCATTGCCCTTATATAGGCATAGAATCCCAGTCCTTATTTAGGCATTAGCCGTGCACTCCAAATACATGCATGGTCACCGACATCCGTCCACCCTAACGTCACAACGAGTTCTTAGAAACCAGACCCTTAAGCTCATGGGAGTTCCCCTAGCACAGGATTATTGATTTCTCCAAGAACTCATCTATTATGCATGAACCGCTATACCTTAAGGGTTCATTCCTGACGTCTTCCTCTGTCCGACTTCACGTCAATGCTAACATTCCAAGGCACCTACCAGGTATAAATATACCTTCCCTTGCCGAAGCAAGTAAGAGGAGACCTCGACTTCAGAGGAGCCCGTATCCCGGCCTGATGCACTGAGAAGATGCTGTCATTCCTGCTCGCAAAAGAATCCAGCTTCCAGTGTTCTGACTCCCTTCGTGGGGTGTTAGAGTTTGAGATCCGGCAGGAGATTCCCACCTCTCTCATTCTCAAGGTATGGAGCTGACTAGAACCTAGAGGGACTCTTGGCATACTAGACATAACATACTCTTAGTATACCATACTAGAGAATACTTCACCTACTTCTTACCTTTCCCTACACCTAGACTAGGTTAGGTACATTGGGGTAGAACTAGCTTAGAGAAGCATCATATGAGTACTCACATTTTTAGCTCATGTTATTTATGTACGTGAATATATGCTAAAAGATAATGCTAGCGCAGTATTATTTATTTCTACTGCTTACGCTGTACATTATATATCTTGCATACTGTCTTGTGATCATAACAGCTCATATCTCTTACACGAGAAACAAGAGTGTTCAATAAAACCTTTTTATTGAAACGCCCGTCTATTCTTTCTGTGTAACTCTGAGGAAACTAAGCATGCACGATTAGCTGAGTGAAACTGTTATCTATTGTTTCCACGATTCTGAGAAGTGTTCCGATTCTAAAAGGGAAACAAAGTTGTCATGTTTATGCGGTTGTCAGAAACTACTCCCTTCTTGTTCACAAGGAGTTTCTAGTGGCCTCTGAGTTAGCTGGCACAAAGTAATTAAGTTTAATATACTCGATAGGGACATACCGACCTCAGTCCTATGTCAAACCTATAGGGTATATTATTCCAATGCGCAGAGCCTATTAGGGAAATAGGAACTACACTATATGGCGCCCAACGGTTTGGTAAGGCACTAATTTAACGCTAGATACTGAGTAACTCAGTCGTGCTTTTCTCTCAGAGACCCCTACTCACATACTCCATAAGACGTCTGGAGTGGGTAGGGTTAAATATCCGCCAAAGCTAAATAGGACAAAAAACCCTATATATTAGCTATTTTGGTTTGTTCAACGTTGAAGGATACAGTGTTCCAAAATATTGTGCACCTTATCTTTTGTTTCCTTGAAACTTGTTCTACATTTTTCAAAAAACAAATGTCCATACACGGGGACAATGACACCGGGAACGGTGTAGCTGCGGCTGATCCAGTCATAACAGCTTTTAACTTTACCGGTTTAAATGAAACCGAGGAGGGTGTTATAGACATCGCTCCAAACTTAAGAAGAGCCATCACTCTAAAACTTATAAAACACGGCCTACCACCAAGAGGGGGTAGAGCAGTTTTCGTGATAGAGGCACACGAATCCTTTCAGACAGAGGTATTCTATTCATGGATAGTATTCCCAGAATTAAATCCAGTAACAAGAGTGTTTCACTTCTACAAAGAAGATGAACCACCAGAGGAATATATTCCTTTCGAGGATATTGTAATTCCACTAACATACCAGGAGCATCAGCTCTGGTTTAAAGGCGCCCTAAAACATCACAGAAACATTACCAGGCTCGGTCCACTAGGTAGACCAGGAGCAACATGGCCGATTCTAGCCGGCTACACTCCTCACCCTGACCTCGATATAATGTCAGACGAGGAATTACTTACTCAACTTACAGAGTTAATAAAAATTTACTGACAATTAGTCCAATATGTCATGCGGACTTTTACAGTCCAACCACCATTGACCATTCCAAATCAAACCCCTCAACAGGGGAATACACTAAAAATTACTCCACAGACTTTATACGCAGTCATGGGTAAAATGCCCACAAAACGTGAGCAAATTCCATTCTGGATAGCTCAAAAAATTACTCAAATTGAAGCAGTATTTCCAAATACTAGCCCTTATGAGAAACGCAGAATCCTAACAATCTGTTTACCAATGGGGATCACACCACAACTGGAAGATTGCACCACTTGGGGCGCAGTCTTTGCTGCCATCTATACTAAAACACATGGTGTTCCATCAATTGCAGTAATACCAGATGTCCTGAAACAAATTCAAAACGAATACGGGGCAGAACCTGCTCTGAATTTAGGTATGAAATTACTGAAAAACTTCGACCAGGTCTCAACAATAATATTATCTAATATTAAAGGAGAGGCAGCATCAGTGGCGATCCGCCAACGATTAAGGGAATTTTATGTTACAGAACATCAAACAGAACTACCCAGAATAATAGAACAATCTTATGCAGAATTAGGCAGAGATAGTTTGGGTGGAAAACCATTGAAGCCAAAACTATCTGAAAGTCCTGAGAAGGATTCTATTGAACAAAATCCTACATCTTCTAAAAAGAAGTGGGAAACTAATAAACAAAATTCAAACGAGAAACGTTCTCAATCTCGAGGTAGGTCTCCTCAAAAGGAGCCCTCTGAAAGGAGGTATAACCTCAGGAATAGGGATAATTTAAGAAAGCCTGACAGGTATCAAGATACTGATACACGTTCCTCTCGTACCTTTCAGATATCGTCACAGACATCGGAAAGAAGAGGACGGTCAGAACATAGAGAAGAACGCGTGAAATCCAAAGACGACAAACACGTTCAGAAAAATAAATCAAAACCTCAATTCTCAAAAGAAGTTAGCAGGTCTGAAGATCAGACATGCCGAGAATACTGAGAACACAGCTCAAGAACGGAGAATGGGCTCAGACAATGCTGGACAGTGCAGCAGAAGTCACAATAGCTCGCCAGAACCTGAAGGAACTTCTGGAGACAGTGGACTTGAATGAGTACATCACAGTAGAGACTGTAGACACCAGGGTTAGTACTCCACAAAAGTTATATGAAATAACACTCCGAATGGAGGGAGACATACCAACAAAGGTGAAAACACTCTTTTGGGAGAAACTTTCAAGGGGTTATGATATACTTCTAGCAGAAAAAGACTGGCCACCACAATATGTCAGGGAGTGCCCACATGGTGAGGACATTATTATGCCTGCCTTCTCCAACCATATTCCAATTCACCTAAAATATACTTATGCCAGGAAATGGGCAGTTGCCCAGGCCCCAGCATTATACAAAAATCATGTGGGATGGGATGAGGACTCACCTCACCACAAAATACATCTAAAAAATGAACCTACTGCACAAAGGCAGTACCCAATAAAGCAAGAAGCTAAAAAACAGGTCAGGGAGATCTTAGATCAACTTGAATACCAAGGGGTGATTGGAACATGCACCTCCTCAATTAACAATCCTTTGTTTCCTGTATCCAAACCAGACAATACATATCGTCTAGTTTTGGATTACAGACACTTGAACACTTGTTCAAAAACATTTACAGTACAAAATGCACATAGTACAGCATTAATGAATAACATTGTGCGCAAAAAATACAAAACCACATTAGACATTTCAAATGGTTTCTTTTGTCAAAACATAGCACCTGAAAGCAGGTACTTAACAGCTTTCTCAATAATGGGGACCCAGCGTCAATTTTGTAGACTCCCACAAGGGTTCAAAAACAGCCCAGGGTTATTCTCAGCGAGGGTAACAGAGTTACTACAAATTTATGATAATGAGGCATTGTCATATGTCGATGACATATATCTGACAGACGATGACCTGGACAAACACTTGAACAGGGTGAGCACCATTATATTGGGCTTCGCCTCTGAGGGCTATAAATTCAACTTTAAAAAATCCAGAATTGCCCATCTCAATGTCCTTTTCCTAGGATATGAGCTTTCAAGTGAAGGCAAGAGCCTGGCAGCTAACTTTTTAGAAAAGTGTGCGCTGCTCCAACCTCCAAAAACGCTGAAAAACTTACTATCCATCTTGGGTTTCCTACATTTTGGAAGGACATACATTCTAAATTACGCAGAAAGGGTTAAACCTCTCTACGAATTAATCAAACCTGATTTTTCAATCAAACATTGGACACAGGAACACACAGAAATCTTGCGTTCACTCCAAGCTAACATGTTAGCAACAAATCACTTACAAACACGCGTAGTAAGTCAACGCAATTTAGTGATCCGAATAATTTCGGGTCAATGCGGATTCACCTACTTAACATTTAATGAGGGTGAAAAAGTACCAATAGCATACAAATCACATTTGTATACACAAGCAGAAATGCGCTTCACTTCAACAGAAAAAATACTGACAGCAGTTCAAACCGCTGTAGCAAAAGAAAGAGCTCTAGCCCAAGGGAAACGCATTATTGTCGTAACTCCAGTACCAGCCTTAGAGGCGGTCACAAAAGCAAGCATTCCGAATGCAAAAGCTTTACATCCTAGATGGATACAATGGGTTAATTCTCTTGCTGCAACAGATGTTGAATATGTTTTTGATCCTGATCTAAAAACACAAGCGTTCCTGCAATATGAACATGAATGTCCTCTGCCCACTGAAATTCTGCCTCTAGATCAGTACGAATTTATAATTTACACTGACGGATCAGCACAACCCGCTACAGGGAGTAAGCAAGCTTACAGTGCAGCGTGCGCAATCGTTAAAGGTTGCATGCAAGATGGTAACTTCAGACCAATGGTCACTAAAACTCAATCTCTAGGAGATTGCACAGCTCAGCGAGCTGAACTACAAGCATTCAAACTGGCACTTGAAAGTACAGATCGCGAATTCCCCATACTAATAGTGTGCGATTCTTTCTACTGTGTTCAGTCGTATAATGAATATATACAGAATTGGCTTGAAAACGGGTTCAAAGATGCAAAAGGTGGCACAATAAAGCATAAAACGCTTTGGGAACAAGTAGTTCAGTTAAAAAAGGAACTACCAAAGGCTCATGTGATACACACGCAGAGTCATCAACGTGATGGCGTTCACGTTGCAGGGAATTCATTGGCTGACGAAGCCGCAAAGGGGGTTCTTCAGACGGCTTCCGTAGCTGCGATCACTCGTTCAAAAATGAGAATAGACAGTGAGATATTGTTGGCTGTCAATGCTTCAAGCAAAGGCAGTGGTGCAGCGTTACCAAAGAAGTTTCCACTCAAGTACTCTTATGTAATTGATGCGAACAACGTTCCTTTTGCTCGAATCCCTGGAGTGGGGGATAGGGTAATTCTAAACATGGAACGTAGAGCAGCTTTAATTTATGAAGCACATCTGGGGGAGGGTCTGTCACATCAAGGGATCTCTAAAACAATATTGACGTTAAAAGAGATGTACTGGTGGCCTGGAATGAATACAAATTCTGTGATTGATTGATTCACATCTTCATTGATGACTGCATAGACTGCAATAAACAGCGTGATGCAGAACGCCACCAGACACCATGCTACGAAGTAGCCTTCCCAGTACAGACACCATTGTTAGATAGCATTAAACTATCTACGCACAGGCGTCCTTTTGGACAAATGCAATCCCACAAATACTAAGTCAAGGTTCCTATGGATATGGCCTCAGCGCTCGGCTGACGCTCGAACTGTTATAAAAGATTTGCGAGTCTTTATTGGCACATACGCAATTAGCACACTACATTCTGACCAGGGCCCTGCGTTTAGCTCTCGGGCTTACAAAGAAGCCATGGCCAGTTTGGGCGTTGCATTGCGGTACTCCTCTCTGTTTCATCCTGAGGGAAATTCTGTTGTGGAAAGGAAAAACCGGGACATAAAGCAGTCTATAATAGCTAGAGTATTAGGTTCAGGTGATGGGTGGGTCAAACATCTTTATGGGGTCCAACGCTCATTAAATAATTTGCCAAGAAGTTCTCTAGGGGGGGTCACTCCATATGAGGTCCTATTTGGGACAAGAATGTGGGTTCCTGATCTCGAATGTAAAGGCACAGTGGTGGAAAATAAACCCTTTGATATCAAAGATCGTTTGGCTGTTTTACAGGATCTAAATGAACTAAGATCGAAACAAAGCAACGTGTTCCTGAAGCCAACCACCACTGGGGAAAAACCGGCAGTCCCAGCAAGGCCTGCCTGGATCCCAAAAGTTGGGGATCTAGTCAGAGAGAAGATTGCGGGCAAGAAGGAATTTGGACCTTCTTACAGACAACCAGTACCTGTCCTAGCCATTCACGGAACAAGAACAGTACTTCTGACGCCCCTTGCTGGAAAAAAGGAGAAAAGATTTGTGTCAATCGACCTCATCAAACCACAGTATGTGGCCAATACTAAATAGTAGGCCTCGTGGACTCCGACCTAGTAGCAGACGCACTCTTCTCGCTACTATCCAAGAGGTGCAGACTGAAAGACTGATAACCATCGAGAATTCAGCAGTAACAGATGAAGGACTAAGCAACAATGCCATGGAACTCATCCCTCTTGAAACACAAGTAACAGTTCGTCCAAATACACCTGTTTAAACCAACGTAACAAGTGATCAACTGGTTCCAGCGATTTCAACAAATCCTGATGCAATTCCAACAATTGACCGAACTGCTTCTGGCTACTTCATTAACTTTGATACGTTTTCTGAGGATCCGAGTGAGCCTGAAACGACGCCAGCATCAAAAACTTTCAAACAGCAAGTACAAGACTTTTTTCATTTTCTGAAAAAGACTTATCTGGTTTCACCATGGATTGAACTGTGGACTATTTCTGGAATATTTTTCTTTCTGCTTTGGCTAGCTTTGGTTATGACTATCCGTGTGCTTATAAATGGCAGATACATCCGTTTGGACATTGAAAGTAAAAATGTGAACTTACTTTTGAAACCACACAAATCATCCCATCGTGAAGCAAGAGACTTGTCAGCAGTGAACATCACAGCCGTTCCTATACAGGATGGTATAGTGTGGGACAAAACCGATTTCGATATCTTCGGCCCTACGGAACTTTTGAACATTCCACATTTATTTAAAATTTCACTAAGTGATTTTATTACCTCCAGTACCTATTCTGATGATTGGGACTTTGAGACTGTAAATGATATGATGTCTGATCTAGAAAAGTCTGCTGCATTCTCTAACAATGAATACTTAGAGGGTTCATCAGACTACGACCAGCTTTATTGCTATAACCACTATGGTCATCATTTCTTGCATAAATCTGCAACACCTAGAAATGTGTTTATGTTTAACCAATGGGAACATTGTCCTACACCACCAAAAGGTAGTTCAAAAACGTTTGCTAAAAAGTTTTCCTATTTTTCAGGGTACACTACATCTGATCCAGAAACATTTTACTATAAATATGTAAACAAAACAGGACAGAAAACTATGTTGACAAATACAAAACAGATTTACTCTGCAGCATTTATTACCCAATTGTCTAGACATGGATTTTAATTTTGGAAAGACACAATAGACACAAAATCTGTCTGGGGTTCTAAAGATTGGCAAGTACAGGGGATAGAAGCTTTGTTTAGAGCATGTATCATCCCTCAGCAAATAATGTTGTTGAATGACACTGTGCAACAAACGTCTTGCCTTGGTTTAGCCAAGATCAAAGACATGAAAACACCTTCTGTACCAACACCTGCAAGTAATAACACTACACAGGCAGCGGTTACAGTTGACACAATACTACAAACCAACAGAACAGATCCTGATTGGAAAAACTGGTTACTCTGGCCTACAGACACAAACATCTGTCAAGAAAGATTCCTGAATAGAAGACAGGGCTTTACTATCCATAGGCCAGAACCATGATACGTTCAAAGACAACATCCGGGGGTAGTAACAACATACAGTGTAGGAAAATTGTGCCTCGACTGGCTACAAAAATCTACTCTTGAGGATGTGAAACAACACTTATCTTTACTTAAAGAAGGCGCAGACCTTAGGGAATTCTTGCTAGGACCAAGAAAACTGCGTTAAAAACGTTTCATATATGCCGGCATTTATGCTGCTTATAATGAAATATGGAAAGTTTCACAGGCAGAGGCCGCAGAACGAATACGTGAACTTGATCGTATTAACTTAGAGAAATCTCTCACTGTGGTCGACAATGGGTTAACAACTTTGTCATCCAGAATTTATTCATTGGACAACATTGTATCCTCTGCTATTGACATACTGGAACAAGATTTAGCCATGTTACAACAAGGCCAATCTCAGTTACGTTCTATTATGTTATTAAGCTGGACGCTGCAATCTTTGCGTGCAGGCTATGTGCCGTGGCGTTTTATCAACACGTCGGCTCTGTTTGCAGAAAACAATCTAACTGATAAACAGATCGAACTGGCACAAAGGGGAGCAAGGTATACAGTGCTGAGCATTGAAAAACTGGAAAAATTACCATTTACAGTAGCAAATCCATGGCAAAATCACTCTGCCTGTCACTACTTTTCAGTTTCAGTATTGCCTCAAACAAATGCAAGCAGGCAAATATGAAAGGTTGGGTAAAGAATACATTAAGACATCCTGGGATTTACCTTACGAATACAGAAGTGTTTCTAAGCGGTACACACTGTGAAAATGCACTAAGCGGTTCACTCATATGTCAGGACATTTCTTTACACGGGGCTTGCAATGTTCTGTGGCAGATTTGTCCTGCCACCAGCAGGGTACACCAGCTACTGTGATTAATCCAACGTTTGGCCAACTTTCTAACGGGAGTTACCTCATGTTGAATGATCAGAGTTGCTGTGGCATGTTGCCAGGCATCCCATATCTGGTAACGGTCGACTCCAGGGTTACTTGCTGTATGCAAGTATTGTTCCCCCCAATAGACACAGTCAGGGAGTCGCCTTTATGGCCTTCATTGAATGTTTCTTTTATACGTTTTGATACTTTAAGCAGAATGAAAGCCATGCTTTTGCAACAGACCGTGCCTTTGACCTCGGCCAAAGAAATCTATGATTTACAAATTGCAAGGACTTCGGCTGAGATACAGGGTTTAATTCGTACAAACTGCCCTATACATTTCGCAGAAATGATGGGACGTATCTTTAACATGTCTGATACGAGCGGTATTGTGCATGTATTTAAGACCATCTGTTCAGGACTGTTAGCACCCTTCCAGGCAGTCCTCGGAATCATCCCAAACTTCGCACATTCGGTGTTTGGTGGTGTGCCATTAATTCTAGCACTTGTTGCAGGAATCCTATTTCTATTCCTACTATTACGCTATGGCAAGCCTATCTGCCGACATCACTCCGAGCGATGTGGAGAAAGCTCTCCTAGAACGGAAGTGCCGTGAGCGCATAGTGCAACTTTTGGGCATACCTCGTCTACGGGAACTTAATACAACATGGTTTCTGTCATTCAGACCAATCTGGCAAGATTGCATCTTACCTGTTCTACGCTTCCTGCTTTGCGGTGAAGAATGCATGCTAGACACCTGTCTAACACTCCTATCAGTCATGCCAACGGATATCGATACTCTGCTGGACCCGATATCGGCCCATGCTCTGTGTTGTCCCCAAAGGCTACCAATCCTGATGACGGCATTCATTGAGATCTCACAGACGCTTCCTGCTGCTGCTGAGGTACGAGATGGATCAACAGGCACACAGGTAATAACGGACGCGAACATTGCTGCGGCATCCTATGCTGAAGGCGATGCTTCACATCTCTGTGCAGTTAACCTTCTAAATGAGGTATTCCAACTGTCACCGACATCGGTAGACGATCTTTTGTCTACAGAAATAGATGATTTCATGTTTACACCAGACCCATACACTGACTTTGATTCGGCTCACAGTGTACCAGGGACGCAATGAAATCTGGCCTTCATATTTTCAAAACTTGAAACTATTCCTAAAATTTAACTTTTTATTTTTTTGAAAATACATGGCAAAACAATCAATCAATCAATCAATCAATCTTCAAACTCCTCACCCACGCACACAAGGCACTCCACAAAACTGGCCCAGCCTACCTCAACAGACGGCTCTTCTTCTACGTCCCCAACCGCCAGCTCCGCTCTGCCGACCTCTCCCTCGCCACCGTCCCCCGCATTCGAAGAACAACCACCGGCGGCAGATCCTTCTCACACCTCGCCGCCAAGACCTGGAACACCCTTCCACTAAGCCTACGAAAGACCCAAGACCTGCTGACCTTCAGGAGGCTACTCAAGACCTGGCTGTTCGACCAGTAGCAGCATCCCCCCCCCTTCCCTCTCCCCAGCGTCTTGAGACCCTCGCGGGTAAGTAGTGCGCTCTACAAATTCTGTGATTGATTGATTGATTATGGAGCTGACTAGAACCTAGAGGGACTCTTGGCATACTAGACTTAACATACTCTTATTATACCATACTAGAGAATACTTCACCTACTTCTTACCTTTCCCTACACCAAGACTAGGTTAGGTACATTGGGGTAGAACTAGCTTATAGAAGCATCGTATGAGTACTCGCATTTTTAGCTCATGTTATTTATGTACGTGAATATATGCTAAAAGATAATGCTAGCGCAGTATTATTTATTTCTACTGCTTACGCTGTACATTATATATCTTGCTTACTGTCTTGTGATCATAACAGCTCATATCTCTTACACGAGAAACAAGACTGTTCAATAAAACCTTTTTATTGAAACGCCCGTCTATTCTTTCTGTGTAACTCTGAGGAAACTAAGCATGCACGATTAGCTGAGTGAAACTGTTATCTATTGTTTCCACGATTCTGAGAAGTGTTCCGATTCTAAAAGGGAAACAAAGTTGTCATGTTTATGCGGTTGCCAGAAACTACTCCCTTCTTGTTCACAAGGAGTTTCTAGTGGCCTTAGAGTTAGCTGGCACAAAGTAATTAAGTTTAATATACTCGATAGGGACATACCGACCTCAGTCCTATGTCAAACCTATAGGGTATATTATTCCAATGCGCAGAGCCTATTAGGGAAATAGGAACTACACTACAAGTCATGTGACCCGGTTACAGGCTACAGGCACTAACTAGCTAAAGGAGGAAAATGCCAGCTTTCCAAAAGTAGAAGACATAAACAGCTGATATGCACTCAATGTAAACAAATGCAACAACAAGGTTAAACAATAACATCAAAAATATTCGATTCGGTGTGCACCTGAAGAGGAGGTACAGCCCACCTCCTACTTGAAAAGTGAGAAAACTAAGACAATGGTTGTAGCCTTCAAGTGCACTACTTAAGAGTACTCCAATGGAGTTTGTCACATATTACTGTGCAGGTAATCAAATACCACAGGTAAGTGAATACAAAAAGACACAAATTGGAAACCAAAATATCACATCCAAAATATCACATCCAAAGGTAAACAACATCCAGACCATATGATCATGTTGATTATAACAATTCTAACCATTTTTTTCCTTTTTGCTCCTAACACTTTAAACCAGATTTCACTAACTCGCATGTAACTTTATTCGTTCACATGGTCTACTATCCAGCAAGCCTGGTGCACTGTGCCTTCAAGACCGGTTCAGTGTATAACTTCCAGGTAGCGCGCTTAGAATCACTTTACTTCACGAAAGGTTCACGAACGCGGTCAATCAAGACGTTGCGCTTTGGTCTAACTTAGGGGTATATTCACAAGAACATGTGCTAAACATCTCCAAAAAATGTTAACGCAACTTTACACATCGCAGCCTATCCCGGGAAAATAACCCTATGTCAACGTGGAATTCACAACACGGCGGTACCATGCGATAGTCCGCCGAAAACACGGCCAATGTCCGCGATACAACCACCTCGACGGAGATAAAAACACAACAAAATGTGCGATGAGCCCATTCACGATGAGGAAAGCAGCGATAAGCACCTCCAGGCCCGCGACACACACACGGCAGCCTGGAATAAGCACAACAAAAGCCTGAAAAAGAAAGACAAACCAAACAGAAAACAACAGCCAAGCACAATGGAGGCAACCGGAGCCAGTATCCCACAAGCCCCATTGGCAACAAAACATTGTACATGGCAGACCATCCTGGACAAGGTGAATGCAGCCGGAGAGCGGAGGAGGACAATGGAAGAAAACCAGAACAGCCGGAATGATGCGAAACGCACAAACAAGCAGAAACACGCCAACAACAAGAAGGCAGCAATGCACACCGGAGGTGGGAGTCCAGCGCCATACCAGGAGCTGGATGACATGGAGGAAATGGTGTCCACCACATCAGTCTGGAGATGGTGGCAGGACTCGGGGCCCGGAAACTGCCCAAAACAACAGACACAACAGCAACAGGGAGAGTCACGACCAGGGACTGGGGGACGGGGGAGATGGGCACAATGGCACACATGCACAATTAAGCACAGCACAACTGCAGACAAACCATGCCCAAGAGTAACAACACCAACCAAGAGCACAAGTCACACAACCCGGCAATATCACACCACTGAACAAGCACAGAAGGGAAAACTACACTGCCTGAAAGGGAGAAGGGTGAGCCAAATCAGAGCTGAAGGGACATCTCACACACAATGCAGCACACACACATAGGAAGCAGAGCACCCCAACATCAAACAAAATGTGGTACAAACAGCAACATTTGCACAACCGAACACAGGACACAAGTGCACCCGCTTGTGGCCGGTAAACGGCCATACGCATCTGGCAAAGCACGAAACAGGGACATGATAATGCACAAGTACAAACCCACAGCCCTGATGGAGTAGCAATGCACGTATGGCAGGGAGCCAGAGAGTCCGTGAGACACACATTGGCATACAAATCAAGACACAACACAGTTGGAGACAAGTGAAAGTGCGGAAACTTTATCAACAAGTGCGTGTCAGTACAGCCAAGAGAAGTGCCACTATATGCAGAGCAATGCAGCAGCATGTCTGAATGAGGAACGTAGGAAAGCGCCCATGTCCACCCCTGGGGAGACCATCACCAACACAAGTCAGTGCCAACCCGCGTTGGTTGTCCGTGCATGGATCCGGAGTCCAGGCCAATGCAGCCATGTCCACTGTCGTCTTGGGACATGTGACCAGATTCCCAACATGCAACCAGGCGTCGGGAAACATGCAATGGGTCACATCCAGTTGTGGCTGCAGATACCTTGTCACTCGTCCATGAACGCGAGTGCAGCAGTGTAGGCCAACATCTCCAATGAGAGATCGTTGTCCACCACATCTGACATGTCGTCGACGTAATCTATCAGCTGACCCGGACAGATGTGCTGACTCCAACCCCTGGCCCCAATGTGCACCAAAGCCCAATCGGGTAGCGGCTCAATGTGCTCACTGCACACGACGACTCGTGCAATCTCCCAGGTCCAGTTGCCAGCATGCATGCCAAACATCCATGCATGCCATAAACGGGCATCACCGTGACACTCCTGGTCGTGGGCCAACAGGGGGTGCACACAGACGTCGAAATCCAGGTCAGCTACAGTCACTTTGGAGAGGTGGTCCATGGTCCACTCGAATATGCACGAGCGACAATGCAACACAGGCTGAACGCAGTTGACGTTCGCAAGGCGGAAGCTCAGCCGGTAACTGATCCGCAGCACTGCCAACGGCAGTGCCCCCAGTACATGCAGCAGATGTGCACAGTACAGGTCCACGTGACTGGAGTCGAGCATGTGTCCGGGATGGTCTGCCATTGCGTCAGTGGCTCTGCTTGAAGCGGCACTGGCTTACCCTGCGCCAGTCCTGTGGATGAAATGGCACAGCTCAGAGCAATGAGCAGTGTCTGTGTGCAACGGGTGAGGGCCTGGGGTGGGGTGGGAATACGTGTGAAGGCCATCTCACGCATGCTAACTACGACCAAGGACTTCTGCGTGTGGGATGTGTACACGTTGGTCTCACGTCGGGCAGTGCGTAGTGTGGGAGTCGCAAGTAAAGGCTATCGTATCTGTCAGGGGGTGCTGGCCACATGCAAGTCCCAGCTCGGAGCTGCAGATGTGCCACCGCATGATAGTACAGACAAAGGACCCTTCATCCCTACAGTAACTTCAACATCTGCATGCATTCAGGAGATGTACAGAGGCCTGTCGTGGGTGTGGTGGGATGTCTGCGACCCTGGGAATCATGGATGATATGCCCAGCACGTGGCACATGAGAGGCCTCACTGTGTGTTACGTTGCCTCACAGCTGCTCCACCCTCCCACGAGCCCCCACACCTGTGTGCGCTGCGCGGTTGTATCACGTGCACTCCTACGGCACACCATTGTAATGCCTGTCCGCGCATGTCCAGCGGCATGCCAACAACACTGTGACGCTGGCCTTTGAAGGTGTGCGGCCACGTCAGTGTAGGCCAATGGTCCAGACAGGGCGGACACAAGTGTACAGTCCATGGCTGGCTGTGATGGCGCTGCGAATGAGGCTAGGCAACTGACTCATGCAGCCGCAGGAATGATACACATAACACGTGGCATGCATGTGCCAAGACCCCGAGCGGTCTTGCGCTCCTACATTTCCCCTTCCGTGCGGGCCCGCCCTCCTGGTGCATGCTACATTGCAACATCGACTACTGTGGCCCTGGTGGTGACAACACCCCAACACAGAGACAAACTTACCGCACATCCTGTCCAAGGCCAGGTCCGAGCCACGCCCTGCTCCCCCTGCCGAATCAGCACACCCCTGCGCTGACCTGACGTACGCCGGACCAGCACACGCCGCTTGTGCATGCAGGGGGGGGCGAAGCTACATGTCCAAGGTCACTGCCAACGCTGAGGTGACATGGCATCGTCCGCTGAAGACAGCACACTGTGATGTTGCAGGGCCCGTGCCCATCCTGCTGACACAATGACCACACGGACACACTTGCTCAGATGGTGTGAATGGGTACGGGCACGTGCGCCCGGCCACATTTATTAGCAGGCACACATATCGAGTGACACCTGTGTTGGATGTGTGTGGGGTGTGTGCACACCAGCCGGCAAGGGCTGCCTGGTGCAGTCAGAAATCGACAACAGTGTACATCGTAAAGGACACAACCATTCAACCATAAAGGCCCCATGACTTGTGCTGCACAGAGTTAGTGGCCCGGGTGCACAGCGTCCTGCACAGGCCTACCGCCACGGGCCGCTGACTTGCGGGGCACTGGGGCAGGGTCACGAGTGCAGAGCAGGTTTCCGTAGATGACAAAGGGGCTTGTCGCGGAGTGTCTCGGTGGACAGTGGAAGGTGTACCTCCAGGGCATGATGCAGAGGGCAGAACCATGCTGAAACAGTCACTATGGTGGAGATGAATGGAACAGACACATGTCAGACACCAAGTCCGGTCCAGCCAGATGAAAATGCAGAAAACCACCAGGCCATGGACTCAGACACCAACAAGGTCCAACCAGTAAGTGCCCATGACTCATTGCGCACAGAGTTAGTGGCACAAGTGCTGTCAGGGGATGCCGCCTGCGATGAGGCGTGTCCAATGGTGTGGACTCCTCCACATCTTACCCAAGACACAGTTCCACATGTGTGACCTACTGGACCGCAGGGTAGGCCTGAAGCAGCGGTCAGCAGGGGCCATTCAGCGAGTGTCGCCGGCATTGGTTGGATGGTCCCACCGGCCTGCGTAGTTCAGGTTCAGTGGCACCACTGGACGCGGACTTGCGGTGAACAGGGTTGATGGCACCAGGTCAGTTGTTGATAGTGTTCGATCACCTCCGTGACTCTGATCTGGCTTTCGTCCGGACTGAGCCGCATCTTCCTCTTACTCCTCTCCGTACATTCACTGGTGTGGACTCTGCCATTCAAGACTCAGGACACAGTTCCATATGTGGGACCTACTGGAGCGCAGTGTAAGCCTGAGCCCTCATCCACATGTCGCCGGCTTGCGTTGCACAGGGTTAGTGGCACCACGTGTCGCCGGCTTGCGTTGCACAGGGTTAGTGGCACCACTTGTCGCCGGCTTGCGTTGCACAGGATTAGTGGCACCACGTGTCGCCGGCTTGCTTTGCACAGGGTTAGTGGCACCACGTGTCGCCGGCTTGCGTTGCACAGGGTTAGTGGCACCACGTGTCACCAGCTTGTGTTGCACAGGGTTAGTGGCACCACGTGTCGCCGGCTTGCGTTGCACAGGGTTAGTGGCACCACGGGTCGCAGGCCTGCGATATGGAATTATGCCTCACTGATCGAAGGGAGTCTGGTGCTGTGGCCGCTGCCACAGACTTGGGGTCACTGCCATTCAGGACTCAGGACACAGTTACACATGTGGGACCTACTGGGCCGATGAGAACGCCGGTGGAGTATGTAAATGAGAAAGGAGTAATGTGGGCCAGCGTCGGGGGGCCAGCAATGGTCTGCGGAGGCTGCAGAGGTCGCGGGACTGGTGCTTGGAGCTTGCACCGGCACGTGGTGGGCCCTCTTTGACACACGCTGGTGTAGGCAGGTGAGCGGTGCCTCGTTGGTGCGCAGGGGCAGGCATGACGGGTCTGGGGACCAGCGGCCCGGGGTGCAGCAGGCGCACAGGGACGCAGGCCCCGCCGTGCTCGGCGCAGGACTCGTGGCGGGCTGAGAGGCGCCGCCCTGGCAGTCGCGTTGTCCATTCCGAATGAGAACCACACCTAGTGCGACGGGCTTTTTGTTCACACCCCTACGCAGGCCTGGCGTACGCAGGTCCAACCCACTCCGCACGCGCATGCAGGGGGGGGAGTAACGTGCGACATTTCCACAGTCTGCCCCACAGCCCGTGGGGACATGGTAGCGTCCAATGGCCACTACACTCCATGCACCAGCAGTTGGTCTCCACATGGCCATTTCCGTGGTTTGCACTCTGTGGTCTGTCCGGCACCTCCATGCCACACGTGGCATTGGGTAGGTTCACATTCCTTAGTCACTTGCTGCTCTCGCACATGCCTGCTCCATGCCTCTCCTCACATCCTGCAATTGTGTGTCTGTGGTGCCATGCCGTGGCTGGGTTGTGGGCATGGCAAGGCCAGATTCCCAATGTAGTCGTGTTGTCGTGTCTGGTCAGTTGGCATGTTGTGTGTCATGTTGTATGTAGTTGTGCTGCGTGCCCATTGCCAGTGTCGTGAGTTGCATGACTGTGGGCTGGAGGTGTGTGGTGTGTTCATTTTGGACTTACCAACGGGCACTGCATTTCCATGGGTGCCATCCTGGGAGCACTGGGTGATGATGGACTGTCGGGAGATGTGTGAATCATGCACTCTGCCTGGGGAGTTGGCCACGACATTGTTGAGGAGTCCTGGGCGGGCCACTATTGCCTGCACATTCATGGTATGCGTGTGCTTTCTGTTGTGGTAGTTGTGTGCAGTGTCGGCAGGGGGCACGGGGGTACATGTGTGCAGTTGATTGGCCCTGACACGTGAGGGAATCCAGCTATGGCGTAGGGGCCTTGCTTGGTCTCCAGCTGCTCCTGCGCAGTGTGGGTGAAGTGGAGGTGCTGGGGTACCAGGCTGATGTTGGCATCCAGGACAGGTGTGATGACCTTGGATGGGGCTGGCTGTGTGACTCCTCCGACTCTGGCAGTTGTGGGTTGGATGGTACCAGAGGCAGACATGTGCTGCGCAGCAGGCAGCTTTGTCTGCGGAGGGATGTTGGTTGTCCGCTGGGTTGGTACCGTCAGCAGGTGGGGGATGTGGGTCAGGCTGAGGGGGATGGTTGTCCTTTTGGGCCTGTAGTGGGCAATGTCCTCCTCTGGCGTTGGGTCTGGGCGGCAGGTGCGTTTCAGGTGGGTCCGCTGTCTTTGTGTATGCTGCCTCTGTGGTGTTCCGGGGGGGGGCAGGACGGGTCCTGGGGGTGGTGGCGGGCCTGGGGTGGGTGGGGGTGGGTGTTGTGGCCCTCATGGGTCTCGGAGCTGCATGATCATTGTCTCCATGGCATCTGTGGGTCTTCAGATGTGGCTCTTGGCTGGGCTCCCTTTCATGCTGTAGGTAGTCGTCCTGCTTAACACCATCAAAAGGCAGGTGTTAAATCCCTGCTGCTACCACGGCTTATCGCCTGTTTTTGGTTCGCATCGCAGATCTGGCAGTTCGTTGTGAAAGTGGTGGTGTGGTTTTTTCCTGTGTTTTTGCACGGGTACGCCTACTCTGCATCTCATTAGGGTTAGCTGGTGGTGTCCACCGTGGAGATAAGTTTTGGGGCAGTTGTCCCGGGAATACTGGCTATGTCTGTAGTTTGCACCCACTTGTGAATGGGGTGTTAAATCTATCTCCACTTTTGATGAGTTAAGGTGGAGATAAATCGGAGATGAGTCCTTGTGAATATCCCCCTTAGAGTGTTGCACCTGGTTACTGGGACGCCGTGGTCTGGTGCCACGTTCTGGTGAGTAAATGTTTGATCATTTTAACTTCGTTGGTATGTTACTAGAGTCGGGTCGGGCTCCGTAATTTTGATATGCAGCACCCTTTATGTTAACCTAGGTCGTTTGGTCGTGATTGACACCAACCCTGTCAGCTTCATTCATCTAGAAACATCGAGTCCTGTGGTTCATTATTCGGTGAGTCCTCTTGCACCAGTAGTCCCTTTACCCACCCCTAAACGGCAGGACATTTGTGGTTCATTATGTTTGTTTCCTTTTCTTTCAGCGTGAATGTTACATCCTATTTGGACTTTTGCAGGTTGCGTCATTCTACTGCCTTTGGGTAATGAAGGTTGCCCAGGGGGCGTGTTAATTTTGTGCTGCATGACACCTTAGAGTCTACTTACGCGGTGATTTGCATGGCATTTGGAGTTTTGTTCACTACCCTTAGTTCCTTTTAACACTGATGGTAGCTTATAACATAGGGATACCGATGCTTACATCATCTTTATAAATTCACTCCGCCCTGGCGCATTGCACTTGGTGTCGGGTTTCTTTCTTTCTATTTCTTCATCATTTTGACGGGTTGCACTTACCTTATCTAACACTGCTTTAAGACTATGGAGTCTCTTTCGCATGATCCTCATCTGGTTACAATTGCCATTGTTTTTATTGCTTTTGAACATGTGCTTTCCTCATGTCCACCTGTTTTGTACTCACACTAGTGTATTTATAGTAATGCAAATATCAAGATATTGTATTCATTCATTTGTAGATTCCCCTGAAGAAGGACAGCTGTTTATGCCCGAAATGCATTGGGACTTATTAACAATTTGTGGGATGTATGCAACCGCCACTCTTCGTATCTGATTGAAGTTCCCTTCGGGAGACATATGAAGTTTGCTCAATAAAAGAAGTATTTTTGAGCCACCATCAGCACCTCTTGCATTATTTGGATGTTGTTTACCTTTGGATGTGATATTTTGGATGTGATATTTTGGTTTCTAATTTGTGTCTTTTTGTATTCACTTACCTGTGGTATTTGATTACCCACACAGTAATATGTGACAAACTCCATTGGAGTACTCTTGAGTAGTGCACTTGAAGGCTACAACAATTGTCTTAGCTTTCCAAAAGTGGCATTTTCAAAATTGTAAAGGCACCAAACCTGAACTGGTTACCTGAACTGGTTGAAGACCAACTGTCTAAAGCTGATCACAGGCAAGACCGAAAATGTGATCTTTGGGAAGAGCATATCACCATGGGACTCCACCCGGCAGCCAATAGAGCTAGGACCGTTACCCACCCCCACCACCCATGGCAAGAACCTCTGGCTCATCATCGACAGCAAATTCGACATTACCACCCAAGTTGATCCCGTCACAGCCTTATGCTTCCATACCCTGAAGATGCTGACTAAGATTTTGAAATGGCTTCCAATCAGTACCTGGAAAACCATCACACACTCCTTTGTCACAAGCAAGCTGGACTATGGGAGCACCCTCTATGCCGGGAGCAACAAAAAACTCACCAGAAGGCTGCAGACCATTCAGAATTTGGTGGCCAGAATCACTTTCAACCTCCCTCACCGCACTCACATCACTCCACACCTGAAGGAGCACCACTGGCTCCCCATTCACAAATTAGCACAATTCATACTCCCCACCCACACTTCACAGCACTACATAACACTGGCCCAGCATACCTAAACATTCCCATCTGCTTTCACAAACCTTCCAGACTCCTACGTGCACAAATCCCACACATGCAGAAAACCAGATCCAGTGGTTGAGGGTTTTCCTGCATCGCTTCTAAAACATGTAATGACCTGCCGCTAAGCATAGGGTCCTCCTCCTCGCTGCTTGAATTCCGCAAGAAGCTGAAGACCTGGCTTTTTGAGTAGTCCCACAAGGCCCCAGGTGTGCCTAGACTTACACCTGCTCAGCACCACAATACCCTCCCGGGTGATAGTGCACTCTACAAATCTGCATAACATAACATGACAAGAAAAAGGTTAGAACCATCTTGCATTGGGACAATCTTGGACAGGTGTGGATTTGAGGCCAGCCACTCCTACTTCTTCAGTAGGATGGCATTTCCTCAAAACAGCAGGCATAAGAAGAGCCTAATGTAGAATATCCTTCTTTTTCTTTATACTCCCACAGTTAACCAGCCGATTTTCCAGCCCGGCTCTCTGTTCTACTCGTGGAGCCTTTCAGACCTCCATGGCCGCAAAATGTTGATACTGAGAAGTGCAGGAGCAATCAGGACTGCACACCAAGCGTGAGAACCACAAACACACTACCTTCCTTGCATTAGATGAGAGGTTAAACAACCATGCCACTACTGCCTCTGGTGAGTCTCATTCCCATTCTGACACTTGAGAATGACAGGGAATTTAATGTTGTGGCCAACTAATAATTTCCCCTATGACCTCCGTCTGCTCAATGTTTCTTCTGAAGATTGCTCTAAGAAAGTCTAGAAACATTCATTCTCTTTAGGACACCACCGTCAAGGCACATCGCCTTGAGACCCTTATGGGTGAGTAGTCACGCTTTACAAGTCACCTGATTGATTGATTGACTGTCTCTCTAAAGCAGTCAAATAGAAAATTATGTTAATTATGTAGCTTGAGAAAAGGCTTTTGAATTTTTTCAAATAAGTAATAGGAGCTTTTTATGAAGCACCCACCCACTTGATGGTAAATGTAACAAAGAGTGATGAAAAAGCATGTAGCCTGGGAAATATATGGGACATCCTTTAGTGCAAGCATACAAATGGACACCTGGCTCTTGAAGAAGATGATGTACAAAAAAGTTGCAGATAAAGTATATTTTCTCTGTGAATTTGTCAAGATATGCCACCCCTGATATATGTGCCTCTGCTCACTGTTCCATCGCGCTAAAGCTACAGCACAGTGGTGAGGCACTACAAGGACTATACATTTCTGATGTTTCTTGTGATCCTGTGCAGCGAGGATGTGGCCAAGGAGTTCTAGCAGTTTCAGATAGACTACCCCTTTTGGTGTGGAATGGAGATTGGCACACTGGTGGCCTGTGTCTGTAAGGCTACAGTGCTCACAATAAATGGAGTGGAATGAGGCCCAATATAATCACTAGTAACTGAGATGAATACAAAGATTCTATCATCTGCTTTTTGTATTTCTCATTAAGTTACCATAAATGGACTAGGTTTAGCCAGACATAGGTCGCATATCTCACTGAGGATGGGACTCAGCAGCACCCCACTTATGAGGCAAACAAGGTCAAAACCAAGTTGGGGTTTCTTATGTTTACGCGTTCTGGGGTTGCAGAGTAGCAGCTCGAGATGGACTGTTCCTTCTGGGGAAGGGCCAAGATTGGTTTCCATAAGTCTGGGAAACGGTTTTGAATTTATAAATTAGGGAGATGGTAGAATAAGTATTGCAATAAAGTATTGAGCATCATTGAGGGGTTGCAGCTGCACCCCCTGGCATGCCCTTTGTGACCCCTGGCCTCAGAGGTGTCAAAATCAGTGCCAGGAAGACAGGGTCAACTCCTCCTTATGGACATTTGTTGGGGCTATACTTTCTTTGTTTCATTTTTGTTATTACGCTTATAGTGAATATTATATTATTTACTATTCGTGTAATAAAAAATGGAGTACAATTAGCTGGAGTATGACCCTCTAAGGCAGCAGAGGTAAGTAAAAAAAAGTTTTTTAATTTATGTAATGTGCATGTTTGCGGATGAGAGTGTGTGTATGTGAGAGACAGCGTGTGTATGTGTGAATGTGTGTGTACGTGAAAGCCTACTTCATCGCACACCACGCTCTCAATTTCCATCTCGACTACCTCAACAACCACAACACCTCATCCTTACTGGAGAACCTCGCCATCATCGGACTCAAACGACTGGTCACCTCCCTAACCCACTCAACAGGACACACACTCGACCCCATCTTCTCCGCAAGCAACAACATCTCCGTCAGCCATACCTCCGAGCTACATTGGACCGACCACCGCTGCATCCACTTCTCCTTCACTACACACACCTAAAACCACCACGCCCACCGCTACCCACGCAGAAGCTGGAACCCACCACCGGCCTCCACGGACGCCAACTCCTCAGCACGCAACCTCTACCTATGGATCTCCGACTGTGCCAACACACTGGCCTCCCTCAGGAAACCTTCCAGCAAGCAGCCCTGTGAGAAAGCCAGCTGGTTCTCCCCCCCTCCAAGAGTCCAGGCGCACCTGCAGACAGCTCAAGAGAAGATGGCGGAGACGCAAGACCTCGGCAGACCACGCAGCCTTCAAAACCGCCGTCACCACACACCACCACCTCATCAGAACCACAAACAAAACTGCCATACCATAACGTATCAACGTGCACAGCAGCAAAGAACTCTTCACCATGATCAAACAATTCTCCAAACCCAGCTGGGATCCCACAGACATCACCCCTCCCAAGACCTCCGCGACAACCGCGCCATCTTCTTCCACAGCAAGATCATAGATATCTACGACAGCTTCGAAACCCTGGACCCACTCACTACACCCGCATCCACCACACCGAGATGCTCCAGATTCCAGCCAAGCCTGCTCAACTGGACCACCCTCACCACGGACAACACCCTAAGGATCATGAAAAGCATCCACTCTGGAGCCCCCTGAGACTCCTGCCCCCACCACATCTTCAACCGAGCCGGTGCCAGCATCGCCACCGAACTCTGCTGCACCATTAACTGCTCCATTGATTCAGCCGCCTTCCCTAAAGACTGGAAACACGCATAGATCTACCCCCTGCTGCAAAATCCCTCCGCTGACCTGCCTGACCTCAGGAATTACAGACCCATCTCTTTGCTTCCCTTCCCAGCCAAAGCCATCGAGGAGGCCATCAATGATCAACTCACCAAATTCATCTAAACAAACCACACCCTGGACCCCTTCCAATCAGGCTTCAGAAGCAACCACAGCACTGAGACTGCACTCCTCGCTGTGACAGATGACATTCGTACTCTCCTCGACCGAGGCAAAACCGCAGCCCTCATCCTCCTGGACCTCTCTGCACCTTCAACACCATCTCCCACCACACCCTCTGCACAAGACTCCATGACGCCGACATCCAGGGCAAAGCCTTAGAGTGGATCCTCTCCTTCCTCATCGGCCGAACCCAGAGAATCAGGCTCCCACCGTTCTCCTCAAAACCTATAGAGATCAGCTGCGGAGTCCCTCAGGGCTCCTCCCTGAGCCCCACCCTCTTCAACATCTACATGGCCCTGCTTGCAGCCATCATCAGAAACCATGGACTCACCATTGTCTCCTACGCCAATGACACCGAGCTGATTCTCTCCCTCACTGATGAACCTGCAGCAGCCAAGAGCAACTCCAACAACGGGACGAAGGCAGAAGCCGCCTGGATGAAGGACAACTGCCTCAAACTCAACTCTGACAAAACCGAAGTCCTCATCCTGGGCACCACTCCCTCCACCTGGGACGTCTCCTAGTGGCCCGCAGCGTTCAGACCCCCCCCCACACCCACCGATCACACACTTAACCTGGGCATCATCCTCGACTCCTCGCTCTCAATGAACCACCAAATCAACGCCGTCTCATCCTCCTGCTTCCACATGCTCCGCCTGCTTCAGAAGATTTTCAAGTGGATCCCCACCGAGAACGGTTACCTAGGTGCTCATCAGCAGTAAGCTCGACTACGACAATGCACTCTACATCAGCACCACCCAATAACTCCAAAATAAATTACAGAGCATCCAAAATGCCTCTCCCAGACTTATACTGGGCATCCCCCGCTGCTGCCACATCTCCGGTCACCTGAGAGACCTTCACTGGCTCCTGATCAACAAAAGATTCACCTTCAAGCTCCTCACGCATGCTTACAAGGCCCTCCACAACACCGAATCTGCATATCTCAACCCCCGCCTGTCCTTCTACACACCCACCAGACATCTCCGCTCCGTCCAACTGGCCATGGGAACTATCCCACAGGTCTGCTGGAGGAAAATCCTTCTCCTACCTCACTGCAAAGACCTGGAACTCTTTACCTTTACATCTCAGGTAATCACCATCACTGCCTCAATTCAGGAAGGACTTCAAGACCTGGCTCTTTGACAGAAGCTGCAGAACCACCCCCCAGCGCCTTGAGACCCTAACGGGTGAGTATTGATATGTACGATTGGCTTTGTGATCCTTTTATGTAGATTTAGAGGGTGAATGATTACCCAAGTCTAGTTGTGGACGTCATATACACAGAAAAGTTAGGTACTCGTTTGCGGTGTTCTTATCTTCTTTATTCAAAAATTTGTGCAGAGACAAAGGAACAGCCGACACATGTTTCGCACAGGGGCCAGCAGACCAGGGCTTTCTCAAGGCAGATCAATCTTGTGGTTGGTATTAGTTATCTAATTAAAATTAAAGTCGAGGTGACAGAAGCGAGCGTCTTCTGTGATGTAGGATTTCTGCGGTCTGAGTGAGCTAACGGGTGAGTAGCCATGCTATATCACGGGATTGACTGATTGATTGAAAGTAAAGGTCAAATGGCATGTGATGTCATTTCGGCAAACCCTGGCTTTTTGGTGAATTGACGTCCATGAATAAAGTAAGTCCTTTCCCCCTAAATTCATCCACAAAGTCTTGGTTAGAGTACAGTTGTTATTTCACTAGTTATCCCTTTACCGTACACTCGTATTTACATTATTTCAATTCTTTGGAGTTGTCGCAAAATATCATTGGCTGCAACTACAGCTCCTCCGCGCTTTAAGGCAGAAGTGTTTTGATGTAGGTGAGGCACATGAGCTTGTAACAGATTTTAATATTTACAAATATTGTTTAGAGTTAAAAAAAAAACAGATTCAATTTTGAGATAATATTGTGTGAGGCATTCTTTTTTTAATTCCTCATAATTTTTTTGTAATGCCAAGTTATATTTCTGTATATCTATATTTGGAAATTACCTGAAAGTTAATACCTAATGATACTGTGTGAACAGGGACTTCTCTACTAAATGGCCAATAATGTCTGTCCATTATGGACGCAAAATACAATAAATTTAAACAGCATTTTTTATCAGGTTCATTCTTACTCACTCGACATTGCAATGACAGACTTACTCCCTATTGTCGCATGAGATTCCTGAAATCTTCCAACATTTGTCTACTGAAAATCTCTAAGCTGCAAGGGGCTGCAAAGGAGGCTCTTCTTATGCTTTTCTTCTAGCAAAGAGGTGAAACCTCTACGTGGCATTGTATTAGAATCCTGTTTTAAGAAATAGTTGAAAACTTGGGGGCATATTAGCAACGATTTGCGATAATTATCGCAAAGCGCGCTTAGCGCTGTTTTTTTTATCGCCGGCTATCGATGGATTTCATCGCCGAGGTGATAAAAAATCCAGCAATAGCGGCAAAATGCGAGAATATCGCAGGAAATCCTGCGATAAAACACCAGCGATAGGGGAATCCTTGATGATAGGCCATGGTGGACTTAGCCTCACAATCCACCTCCCATTGAGAAAATAGGTAAGTCAAGTTTTTAGCAGGTGTTAAATTCCAGCGATAATCGCGGTTAGCGAGACTTTTTTTATCGCTTCGCGGGCATTGATAATAGGGGGAAGTTGTGTTTGCGACTGTGTGCAGTTGCTTTTAGTTGGGAACGCCTACTTTGCATGTCATTAGCGATAATTATCGCTGACATGCAAAGCGGCAACAAAACGGCCGCTATCGCCATTAAGCTGTCGCTAACAGCTGTTAGCGACAGCTTGCTAATAGGGCGATACAAATATCGCCGCTTTATCGGCAAAAAGTGCCGCTAAAGTGGCGATACTGCCCTTGATAATATGCCCCTTGGTTACTTCAAGTATTTTAATTATGGGTATATTTTTGTGGAAATCTACCCTACTTGCACAGCGCCAGGATGCCTTTGCTTGGTCAGCTGTTGCGCTTTAGAAAGCTATTTTTCATTCATTCATCCACTCGTTCATTCATTCATTTATTGATATTTGTATATTCTCTCCTCTCTCTTTCCTAACACTGATCACAAGACAATGTTGAGAATCATGAGATGAACGATATATTAAGTCATGTTTTCCTACGGAAACATGTATAATGTTTATTAGACTGTTGGATATTGAGATATTTAGTCATGAAGTAATAGGGCGTCCCCCTTTTTTCTGTTTCATTTTCCTTTTTTGCTTCCTTTTTTTCCTTCTATGTTCATATTATCCTTTATCAAGCTTGATAAAGCTGCATGGACTCCGCGAAGCACGAGTTGCCGGAGAATTCATAAAAAAACTGAGTAATCTTATTTAAGTTATTTAAGAAAAAATTAAGCGTGTGATCCATTTGGCAAATCTCTTTATGCACACGAAATTGTGTTTTAGGATGTAATTATTACAATCCACAAATGCATTTTTTATGGGATTCAGGAAAGCTGTAATCATCACAGTTCATACTAAAATACTGTAGTGTTCACTAAGTGATAACGACATAATTGATAGCATATTTTCAACTTTATTTGTCCGAAAATTGAGTGCTTCACAACTTCGTCAGGGGGGCACGGGGGTCCTCTTGCATTCAGGTGCAGTGAGTGACTGCTCCGGCCAATAGGAGATGCCTGAGGCGTGAAACCACTCTACACTCTCCTACCTCCTACAGGGAGCCTTGGGGGGGCACACTAACTGTGCACCACATCATATGTTGCACACAAGCAGTGCTCCTCGTGACACCTTCTTTGCCTTTGCGCTCGTGTCTGTAATATGGTGCAGGACCAAGGGCCCTGGGATCATGTCATTAACGAGAGAAAGCTCCCTTGATATCATGGCAGTGCACATATTGCACCAGTGCGATTCATATTAGGGCTGATACATCTGTGGACCCTTTTATATACCAAAGTATCCTGGGGTGTAGGAGCAGACTCAAATGCCCATTGTGTCCCTGAAGGGACTTTGTGTAATGTGGTACCAGATCTGCAAACGTGCTACCCTTCTTCAGTGCAAGTGTCGTAGACTTAGAAAGCATAGTGTGTATGCTTATACCACTTTCCACCACTTAATGCAAATAAAAAGTGACATTTATTTGAAATTAACCCATTACATGTATGTTCTGCTCTTCATGCTGTCTGACTACATGTTTTTCCATAAAAAGGGCTTGGCCTATGACGCAAACCAAGGATGTTTTCTATGGAACTCTGAAGAACTGTCCCTAACATATTGGAAACATTCACAACACACCCTGGACACTTCCAGCTCTACTACAGAATATTAACCGCATCGGGCATCTCCTATTGGCCGGAGCAGTCACTCACTGCACCTGAATGCAGTTTTTTCCAGTACCCTCACTGTGGGGTTGCATTTCAACTACCACAGCAATTCCACTACGGGAAACAACCTTTACAACGCAGTCATTACATCGCACTACCTTTACATAGCAGTCATTACATCGCAACATCCTTTACATCGCATGTCATTACAATGCAGCCATTACATAGCATGTCACTACAACGCATGTCATTACAATGCATGTCACTACAACGCAGGCATTACATCGCAAGTCATTACAATGCATACCATTACAACGCATAGTACCCTTACACTATCCAACACCTACCCTACTGTTGCACTCACTGGAGTTAGAATAGTAATTATTACCCCTATACTATCCAACACTTACCTTAAATGCGATGTAATGGTATGCATTGTAATGGTATGCGTTGTAAAGGTATGATGCGATGTAATGGAATGCGTTGTAAAGGTAGTTTCTGAAAATGCAATGTAATGGCATGCGATGTAAAAGAATGCATTGTAAAGGATGTTGCGATGTAAAAACTGCGTTGTAAAGGCATGCATTGTAAATGTATGCGTTGTAACGTCATACATTCTTCCACTACACCACACAGGCATGATAGAACTATCACAGAGTTTTTTCCCCCGATGCTGGTACGTTCATAGAGGAAAAGCCCCGCCTCTCTAGCGGGGGTTGTATATTTGATAGACCATTGATACCCAAAGCACGGCCCGGGGCATATGCAGCCCTCCTGACCTTTACACACGGCATCCTGGTCAACGGCTGCACTGGGCTGCTCTTTACTTGACTCAGCACCAACATTAAAAATATGATAAATAGACAGGCAAGCATTTATTTGTTTAAAGGTTAATTTAAAAGTGATAGTTTTCAAACATGAATTGAGAAACACTAATTCTTCCCACTAACCCTGACAACACTTCCAATAGTGAACTAAAGATACAAGTCAGTTGTTCTGTGCACTCTTTGTCTGGCCTGGGTTCCTCTTATACATAAACAACATTATAGTTTATTAAATTAAACACAGGAGAAGGTTTTGTACAGCGCACATTCTGAAGTCATGTCTTTCGAGATGTGTTTTATGGGCTAATGAAGAAAAAGGAGGGAAAATGAAATATAACAATTGCCTAGCACCACCCAATTTGATAAAGTGGGGAAGCTGGGATGAATCCCATGTTTTCTGGTTTCACATTGTTCAATTCAGACACTAGGGGGCAGATTTACAAGGCCCTTTCGCCACTTTTGCGTCACTTTTAACATGGGAAAAATGACGCAAAAGTGGCGCAAGGGGCTTGTAAATATGCCCCTAGATGTATATGCTTTGCTTAATGATGATTGATTGGGCAACTTATAAAGCGAGAACAAATGCCAGAGGGCGCTTACCCTACATCCAACTTACCGCCAATCCCCCGCGAACGCCCCTCGCCCGACCGCCACCCCGCTGGCATCAATGGGGTCCTCGGTCTTATCACAGACCAAACTTTTTGGCCCCTGGGAAAATGTTTGCTAATACCCATGCGATAGACCTTCCTCAGCGATACTGGGACAGGAAGACCCCCAGCAGGCCTCTAAATGAAGCATGTGACATCTTGCTACCTCAGTGCTAGGATACCTTTCCAAAGACATAATTGTGAGGTCTGTTGTGGAAATAAACACATCACAGTGAAGCCCTTCTGGCACGCAAGCCCTTGATCAAAGACACTGCACAGAACAATAAAATAAAACACAGTGGAATACAGTGCTATAAAATACTGAGCGCACTTTGCAATTTGTAGCAAACATCTACTGGAGTAAGCCACCTTTAAAGCTGTTTCAGTCATTTAGAGTCTGATGAAGTATAGATTTAGCACTGCTCTCACTTACTGAACTCCAGCAGTGCACACAGAGAAAGAACCATAAATGTCTCTTTATCACCTAATGACTGAATTGTCACGAAATATGACGAGCTAACCATGGCTTAATTACCTTTTTAATTGGCAGCTACTGTTCTGCTGAGTGGGCAGATTGTCGCGCTGCTTGCTTGTGCTGGCAGTAGGCATTACTGCGCCACTACTCAGTTGTAATAAGTTATTACACCAACATAGTGTACAGATGTAATGGGTAGTCAACCGTGGTTGTCTGATCTGCTGCATAGTAGGGTGAGTGCAAAACAAATAAAACAGATGAGGGAGGGGCACAAGCAGCAAGGAGGGGGCCTGAGAGCAGTGAAGAAGGCAGTGGCAGAGGAGAGATAGAAATAGTGTCTGTGAGAGGAATAAGAGACAAGCTGAGAGGAAGAAGTTGGGAACGACCATGGCCCTCATTCCGAGTGACCCTTTAATGGGTGTGAGGTGCAAGTTACAGTTGCTTCAGTTAACTATAGCTGATGAATTTCAGTATTTTTCAAAACGTTACATTAAAAATGACTTTTTACCTAAGTATAATGTCACTAACGTCACTTCGTCACTTTGTCACGTTATGTTTTGTATTTTCAGTGAAGACATGTATATGTACACACACACATACACACACATACAAACAGACTAATATTACCATTGAGAGGTGTGGTGGCATCTTAAACAATATAACATGTTTGTTTTTTCGGGTACCTAGTTTGGAAAAGCTATTTTCTTCAAAGTGCAGCTAACAATGGGAACTGATTGGAATTCAAATATTTAAGTTTTATTTATCTTTCTTGCATAAATTGTTGCTAAAATAAGGACAATGGTGAGGGCAAGTAAATTTTAGTGATTCTGTGACTTCCACAGCATACTTAAGCATTTAACGCATTTGCTACATAATTTGCGATGTAGTTTGCAGACTTCGCAAAAAATTGCGTTTCTAGCTGAAACTGTTGAAAATATTAGTGTCAGAGAATGTGCAGTAAAATTTGCATTTTTGTTGCATAGTTTAGATAACCTCGCAGCATAATTTGGTCTTCTATGCCGCATAATTGACACCCAATGGAGCAATATTTTTGTAAACGATAGGACACAATATTTATGTTGCATGATATTCTGACTACAGTTTCATACTTTTGTGGTTACTATCAGTGATGTCACAACAGCCCCCGCAGCCCCCGAGATCCAGGGGGCCCCCTCAGGCACTGTGCACAAGTGGCAGCTGAGAGCTCCTGACTGGGTCCGGAGCGTGAAGGGTCCCCTCAATGCACTTTGCAGGGGGTCCCCCCTCGAGTTTCCTTACGCCACTGGTTACTATACTGACTACTTGTTTGCCATCATCATAATGTTGTATTTTTATTAATAAACAAGAGCTCCCCATCTACGTCAACTGGCTGGGGTGAATGTAGATGCTTCTGGTGGCGCAGTGGACTAACGCATCCACTGCAAGGATCTGTCTCTGGTTTTGATCCCATGGTCACAGGTTCGAATCTTAGTTTATTGTTCACAAGTCACTAAAAAGTCTACCATTGAGCTAGTTGACAATAAACATAGGTTTTCTACTAGGCCTGGGCAGAATTTCATTTTCGCCAGAGTAATCGGTGTAATTTTGGTAATTCTGTGTTTACACTTTGACACAGAATCACCAACTATTACGTGATTACTTCTGCTCGCATATTTAAGAGTAATTTGGGGGGAAAAATCCAACCGCAAGAGCGCATTTAGCAAGCATGAGTGGCTGCTCCAACTTGCTATTCCTCTTCTGTTGCCTTTAGCGCTATTTGTTAGAGCGAAATGCATCCGTGCGTCCATTTTGAAATAGCACTAAACACAATCAATCAATCAATCAATCACGGCATTTATAGAGCGCGCTACTCACCCGGGAGGGTCTCAAGGCGCTGGGGGAGGGGGTAAGTTACTGCTCGAACAGCCAGGTCTTGAGCTGCTTCCTGAAGGAGAGATGGTCCTGGGTTCGCCGAAGGTGAGTGGGGAGGGAGTTCCAGGTCTTGGCCGCCAGGTAGGAGAAGGATCTTCCTCCGGCGGTGGTTCTGCGGATGCGTGGTACGGTGGCGAGGGCGTGGCTGGTTGATCGTAGCTGGCGTGTGGGCGTGTAGAAGGTCATGCGGTCGTTGAGGTACTTTGGGCCCAGGTCGTGGAGGGCCTTGTGTGCGTGGGTGAGGAGTCTGAACGTGATTCTCTTGCTGACGGGGAGCCAGTGCAAGTCTTTCAGGTGTACGGTGATGTGGCTGTGTCGGGGATGTCCAGGATGAGTCGTGCGGAGGCGTTCTGGATGCGCTGGAGTCTCTTTTGAAGTTTGGCTGTGGTTCCGGCGTAGAGGGTGTTCCCATAGTCCAGTCGGCTGGTGACGAGTGCCTGGGTGACGGTCTTCCTGGTTTCAGTGGGGATCCATCTGAAGATCTTGCGGAGCATGCGCAGGGTGTTGAAGCATGAAGATGAGACGGCGTTGACTTGTCTGGTCATCGACAGGGAGGAGTCCAGGATGAAGCCCAGGTTGCGTGCGTGGTCCGTTGGCTTGGGTGCGGTGCCCAGGGCCGGGGGCCACCAGGAGTCGTCCCAGGCGGAGGGTGATGAGCCCAGGATGAGGACTTCCGTCTTGTCTGAGTTCAGTTTAAGGCGGCTGTTCCTCATCCAGTCGGCGACGTCTCTCATCCCGTCGTGTAGGTTGGCTCTGGCGGTGGTGGGGTCGTTGGTGAGGGAGAGGATCAGCTGGGTGTCGTCGGCGTAGGAGATGATGTTGAGGTTGTGTCGGCGTGCAATGGCTGCGAGGGGGCTCATGTAGACGTTGAAGAGGGTCGGGCTGAGTGAGGATCCTTGTGGAACGCCGCAGATGACTTCGGTGGCTTCGGATCTGAACGGGGAGAGGCGGACTCTCTGGGTTCTTCCGGCGAGGAACGAGATGATCCATTCCAGTGCTTTCTCTCGGATTCCGATGTTGCTGAGGCGCTTCACTAGGGTGCGGTGGCAGACGGTGTCGAACGCCGCGGAGAGGTCCAAGAGGATGAGGGCAGCTGTTTCCCCGTTGTCGGTTAGGGTTCTGATGTCGTCGGTGGCTGCGATAAGGGCGGTCTCGGTGCTGTGGTTGGCCCGAAACCCGGACTGCGAGGGGTCGAGGGATCCATTCGTCTCGAGGAAGGCGGCAAGCTGTCTGTTGACGGTCTTCTCGATGACTTTGGCCGGAAACGGAAGGAGCGAGATGGGGCGGTAGTTCTTGAGGTCGGTGGGGTCCGCCGTTGGTTTCTTCAGGAGGGCGGTAAGCTCGGCGTGCTTCCAGCTCTCCGGGAAGGTGGCGGTGTGGAAGGAGGAGTTGATGATGTCCCGGAGATGGGGTGCGATGGTGGCGTCGGCTTTGTTGAAGACGTGGTGTGGGCAGGGGTCGGTTGGTGATCCGGAGTGGATGGAGTTCATCGTGCGGGTGGTGTCTTCGGTGCTGATCGGGGTCCAGTTGCAGAGGGTGGTGGTGGCGGGCGTTGGTTCGGCGGTAGGGTGCGTTGTTTGTGCGTCGAAGCTGTTGTGTATGTCGGTGATCTTGCGGTGGAAGAACGCGGAGAGTGAGTTGCAGAGGTCTTGCGAGGGGGTGATGTCGTTGTTTCCGGCGCTGGGGTTGGAGAACTCTTTGACGATGCTGAAAAGTTCCTTGCTGTCATGGGCGTTGTTGTCCAGTCGTTCTTTGAGTGCCGACTTCTTGGTGGCACGGATCAGCTGGTGGTGTTTGCGGGTGGCGTGCTTGAGGGCGGTCCTGTTGTCTGTGGTCTGGTCGAGTCGCCAGGTTTTCTCGAGAGTGCGGCAGTTCTTCTTGGATTCCTTGAGTTCGTTGGTGAACCAAGGGGTTTTCTTGCTTCCGGGTCTGATGGGAGGGTTTTTAGTGGTGCGAGGTTGTCGGCGCAGGCGGTCAGCCACTTGGCGAGGTTGCTGGCTGCTTCGTTTGGGTCCGTTGTGTTGGTGGGTGTGTTCTGGCTGAGGGAGGCGGTGAGCTGCTCGGCGGTGATCTTGCTCCAGCTCCGGCGGGGAGCCTGTTGCGGGTGGTGGTGGGTCGCAGTCTTTCTGAAGCTGAAGTGGACGCAGCTGTGGTCGGTCCAGTGGAGTCCGGTGGCGTGGCTGAAGGAGATGTGCTTGCTGGACGAGAAGACGGGGTCAAGCGTGTGGCCGGCGTAGTGGGTGGGCGTGTTCACCAGTTGCTTGAGTCCGAGGTTGGCGAGGTTGTCCAGCAGGGCGGTGGTGTTTCTGTCGTTGTTGTTCTCCAGGTGGAAGTTGAGGTCCCCTAGGAGGATGTAGTCGGCGGAGGGCATGGCGTGCGGGCTGATGAAGTCTGCGATGTCTTCGCTGAATAGTGTGCGTGGTCCCGGGGGTCTGTAGATGAGGGTGCCTCGGAGGGTGGTCTTGGGGTCAGTGTGTATCTGGAAGTGTAGGTGTTCGGCGGCGGTGAAGGTCTCGTCGGAGTTAGTCGAGATGCGGATGGTGTTCTTGTGTACGATGGCGATGCCTCCTCCCGTCTGGTTGACGCGGTCCTTCCGGGTGATCTTGTATCCATCCGGGATGGCTATGGCGATGTCGGGCGCTGAGGAGGCGTTCATCCAGGTTTCGGTGAGGAAGGCGATGTCCGGTGCTGTTGCGTCGAGCAGGTCCCAGAGTTCCACGGCGTGCCTGTGGACGGAGCGGGTGTTCAGCAGGATGCATTTCAGGTGGTTGCTGCTGGTGCTCGACTTGGCGGAGGTGGTGCACGTCAGGGGGCAGGTGAATCGGCAGGTTTGGCAGGTGAAGGGTCCGTGGGTGCGTCTCGGTGAGGCTCGGTAGCAGGCAGGGTTCCGGCCGGCATTGAGTGCGGTGAGGGTGGCGGCGTCGTAGGTCCGTCGAGTAGTGTTGCGTTGGTGGGTTCCAGGGGTTCTGGCGCTGGGCGCGGTCCAGTCGCGGACGGGCGCAGACGGGCTTGCCTTAGGCGCGCCTCGGCGCGCCAGCGGCGCGCCCGCTGCGCACGCCGCTGCGCGCCGTGCAGCGGCCGCCATTTATGGGGAGGTGGGAGGGAGGAGCAGCTGGGAGGCGGGAGGCAGGGGCAGCGAATGGGCAGTCAGGGGGCGGGGCCGCAGGGACGCAGCGGCGGGAATGGCGAGAGGCAGCGAGGGGCACAGAAAGGAAAAACGGGGGAGAGCAGGCAAAATCACGGGCACAACAACAGTGGGGCAGCGAGGGGCACAGAAAGGAAAAACGGGGGAGAGCAGGCAAAATCACGGGCACAACAACAGTGGGGCAGCGAGGGGCACAGAAAGGAAAAACGGGGGAGAGCAGGCAGAATCACGGGCACAACAACAGTGGGGCAGCGAGGGGCACAGAAAGGAAAACGGGGGAGAGCAGGCAGAATCACGGGCACAACAACAGTGGGGCAGCGAGGGGCACAGAAAGGAAAAACGGGGGGAGAGCAGGCAAAATCACGGGCACAACAACAGTGGGGCAGCGAGGGGCACAGAAAGGAAAAACGGGGGAGAGCAGGCAAAATCACGGGCACAACAACAGTGGGGCAGCGAGGGGCACAGAAAGGAAAAACGGGGGAGAGCAGGCAAAATCACGGGCACAACAACAGTGGGGCAGCGAGGGGCACAGAAAGGAAAAACGGGGGAGAGCAGGCAAAATCACGGGCACAACAACAGTGGGGCAGCGAGGGGCACAGAAAGGAAAAACGGGGGAGAGCAGGCAGAATCACGGGCACAACAACAGTGGGGCAGCGAGGGGCACAGAAAGGAAAAACGGGGGAGAGCAGGCAGAATCACGGGCACAACAACAGTGGGGCAGCGAGGGGCACAGAAAGGAAAAACGGGGGAGAGCAGGCAAAATCACGGGCACAACAACAGTGGGGCAGCGAGGGGCACAGAAAGGAAAAACGGGGGAGAGCAGGCAAAATCACGGGCACAACAACAGTGGGGCAGCGAGGGGCACAGAAAGGAAAAACGGGGGAGAGCAGGCAAAATCACGGGCACAACAACAGTGGGGCAGCGAGGGGCACAGAAAGGAAAAACGGGGGAGAGCAGGCAAAATCACGGGCACAACAACAGTGGGGCAGCGAGGGGCACAGAAAGGAAAAACGGGGGAGAGCAGGCAAAATCACGGGCACAACAACAGTGGGGCAGCGAGGGGCACAGAAAGGAAAACGGGGGAGAGCAGGCAGAATCACGGGCACAACAACAGTGGGGCAGCGAGGGGCACAGAAAGGAAAAACGGGGGAGAGCAGGCAGAATCACGGGCACAACAACAGTGGGGCAGCGAGGGGCACAGAAAGGAAAAACGGGGGAGAGCAGGCAAAATCACGGGCACAACAACAGTGGGGCAGCGAGGGGCACAGAAAGGAAAAACGGGGGAGAGCAGGCAAAATCACGGGCACAACAACAGTGGGGCAGCGAGGGGCACAGAAAGGAAAAACGGGGGGAGAGCAGGCAAAATCACGGGCACAACAACAGTGGGGCAGCGAGGGGCACAGAAAGGAAAAACGGGGGAGAGCAGGCAAAATCACGGGCACAACAACAGTGGGGCAGCGAGGGGCACAGAAAGGAAAAACGGGGGAGAGCAGGCAGAATCACGGGCACAACAACAGTGGGGCAGCGAGGGGCACAGAAAGGAAAAACAGGGGGAGAGCAGGCAAAATCACGGGCACAACAACAGTGGGGCAGCGAGGGGCACAGAAAGGAAAAACGGGGGAGAGCAGGCAAAATCACGGGCACAACAACAGTGGGGCAGCGAGGGGCACAGAAAGGAAAAACGGGGGGAGAGCAGGCAAAATCACGGGCACAACAACAGTGGGGCAGCGAGGGGCACAGAAAGGAAAACGGGGGAGAGCAGGCAAAATCACGGGCACAACAACAGTGGGGCAGCGAGGGGCACAGAAAGGAAAAACGGGGGAGAGCAGGCAGAATCACGGGCACAACAACAGTGGGGCAGCGAGGGGCACAGAAAGGAAAACGGGGGAGAGCAGGCAGAATCACGGGCACAACAACAGTGGGGCAGCGAGGGGCACAGAAAGGAAAACGGGGGAGAGCAGGCAAAATCACGGGCACAACAACAGTGGGGCAGCGAGGGGCACAGAAAGGAAAAACGGGGGAGAGCAGGCAAAATCACGGGCACAACAACAGTGGGGCAGCGAGGGGCACAGAAAGGAAAAACGGGGGGAGAGCAGGCAAAATCACGGGCACAACAACAGTGGGGCAGCGAGGGGCACAGAAAGGAAAAACGGGGGGAGAGCAGGCAAAATCACGGGCACAACAACAGTGGGGCAGCGAGGGGCACAGAAAGGAAAACGGGGGAGAGCAGGCAAAATCACGGGCACAACAACAGTGGGGCAGCGAGGGGCACAGAAAGGAAAACGGGGGAGAGCAGGCAGAATCACGGGCACAACAACAGTGGGGCAGCGAGGGGCACAGAAAGGAAAAACGGGGGAGAGCAGGCAGAATCACGGGCACAACAACAGTGGGGCAGCGAGGGGCACAGAAAGGAAAAACGGGGGAGAGCAGGCAAAATCACGGGCACAACAACAGTGGGGCAGCGAGGGGCACAGAAAGGAAAACGGGGGAGAGCAGGCAAAATCACGGGCACAACAACAGTGGGGCAGCGAGGGGCACAGAAAGGAAAAACGGGGGAGAGCAGGCAAAATCACGGGCACAACAACAGTGGGGCAGCGAGGGGCACAGAAAGGAAAAACGGGGGAGAGCAGGCAAAATCACGGGCACAACAACAGTGGGGCAGCGAGGGGCACAGAAAGGAAAAACGGGGGAGAGCAGGCAGAATCACGGGCACAACAACAGTGGGGCAGCGAGGGGCACAGAAAGGAAAAACGGGGGAGAGCAGGCAGAATCACGGGCACAACAACAGTGGGGCAGCGAGGGGCACAGAAAGGAAAAACAGGGGAGAGCAGGCAAAATCACGGGCACAACAACAGTGGGGCAGCGAGGGGCACAGAAAGGAAAAACGGGGGGAGAGCAGGCAAAATCACGGGCACAACAACAGTGGGGCAGCGAGGGGCACAGAAAGGAAAAACGGGGGAGAGCAGGCAAAATCACGGGCACAACAACAGTGGGGCAGCGAGGGGCACAGAAAGGAAAAACGGGGGAGAGCAGGCAAAATCACGGGCACAACAACAGTGGGGCAGCGAGGGGCACAGAAAGGAAAAACGGGGGAGAGCAGGCAGAATCACGGGCACAACAACAGTGGGGCAGCGAGGGGCACAGAAAGGAAAACGGGGGAGAGCAGGCAAAATCACGGGCACAACAACAGTGGGGCAGCGAGGGGCACAGAAAGGAAAACGGGGGAGAGCAGGCAAAATCACGGGCACAACAACAGTGGGGCAGCGAGGGGCACAGAAAGGAAAACGGGGGAGAGCAGGCAAAATCACGGGCACAACAACAGTGGGGCAGCGAGGGGCACAGAAAGGAAAAACGGGGGAGAGCAGGCAAAATCACGGGCACAACAACAGTGGGGCAGCGAGGGGCACAGAAAGGAAAAACGGGGGAGAGCAGGCAAAATCACGGGCACAACAACAGTGGGGCAGCGAGGGGCACAGAAAGGAAAACGGGGGAGAGCAGGCAAAATCACGGGCACAACAACAGTGGGGCAGCGAGGGGCACAGAAAGGAAAACAGGGGGAGAGCAGGCAAAATCACGGGCACAACAACAGTGGGGCAGCGAGGGGCACAGAAAGGAAAACGGGGGAGAGCAGGCAAAATCACGGGCACAACAACAGTGGGGCAGCGAGGGGCACAGAAAGGAAAAACGGGGGGAGACAAGCAGACAAAACGGGCACCGGGGCCACAAGCGGAGGGCGATCTTACCTACAGGAGCAGCGGGCAGACAGCACAGGCGGAGCTGTGTGGTGGGGGAGCGACCTACCTGGCAACACAGAATTACTCTTCTGTCGTAATCGTGCAGATTTCTTAGGTAATTCAGCATGATTAGGCTACATGAAACTAGATGAGTTACGCCCATCTCTATTTTCGACCAATAGCTCCAAGAGACCCTTTGGGGTGCAGTGAAGCACACATAAGTAGCACTGTACTGTTCACCATACAGACACCCTTAATTGGCTTGCAGCTGGCCATCCTAAAAGATTATATTTATTAATACCACAGATATTAAATGAAAACAGAAAATATTCATTAACCTAGGAGAAGGAACATGATCATATCACAGACCAGATTTCTTTGTACAGTTCCACTCTGACATCCACAAACCCTATCAGACAGTATTATCTCACCATCAGGGGCAGCTCCTCCATTGGAGTGGAGGAGCGTCGCCCCACTTAAAATCCCCCCAAAATCCTGAAAAATTAAATGGAAATTTATTTACCATTTTATTTTTCATCCATTTCCCGAGCCGAGCCTCAGGACGGGGGTAGGGCCGCTGCTAAGTGACAACAGCAAGGTGGAAGGTGGGCTGTCTAATGCACTTGTTTAAAGTGCGCATGTCTTCATGGCCGGCCGTCTTGCGACGGGCAGCCACTCATGCGCACTTTAAACATCTCTAACCCAGCTGTCCATAGACCATAGACAGCTGGGTTGGAGAAAGCAAAAGCTTCCAGAGCGCTGTGGAGCGCAGAGTGAGGCTGCTCCCTCCAATCAGTGCACTACTCTCATGCTGCATGAGAGTAACGCCATGATTGGTCAAGGGAGTTGCTGCAGCCAGTTCCAATGGTGAGAATAGGACGTCGCGTTCAGGTACGTTTTTGTTAATTTTTATTTTAGTTTGCATGCGTGTTCCCCCCCCTTCCCTGTAGATGCCAGCCACCACTGCGTACCATGCCAAATATAGGAGGACATGTAGTCTTCTGATTGGATATCTTGTATGCAATGAAACCTTGAGAACTGGGACTAACTTTTGCCTGGCCTGCCAAGTGCAAAAAATATTTTTTTTGTTTCCGACTTGTACAAAATGACATTTTGCTTCAGTAGGCCCACATCTCGTTGCTAAAATGCACCAGTGTGCAATGCATGTAATCTGTCAGCCTGGGCTCTAATCCAGAGTTCCTGCTTAACTGCACGATCCTGGGCAAATTGCATTGCTCCTTAGTTCCAAGGGCGGAGTTACAGGGTATTATGTGTAGGATCCTGAAGGTTGCCCCAAAAATGAGGAAATACTGGTGCAATTGATGTTTCCGGTCCTGATTCTCCAGGTTATTTTTATTTTCACATGGTATTTCACATGGAGACTCAACAGGCTTCTTGAGATAGTGTCTCCAGGAAAATAAAAACATCAGTAGGCAGATTTTCAAAGAAGTCACACAACGCAGCACAGCAGCCAAAAATGCTGCCCTGCGCTGCGTGACAGGGAGGGAGCAGGAGAGCGCCATATCTACAGAGATATGGCTCTCTACTCCCCTTTCCCTAGTGCCAGTGCTGCTTTCAGATGCCCTGTGCTAGCGCTAAGGTGCATGCCTGAGTTTAGCATAGGTTTTTCACAGGAAGGGTACCCTTCCTGTACTAAATACTATGCCTAGACAAGTTCAAACACTTTTCCCACTTACTGCTGCACAGTGCAGCACGTATGCAAAGTATGAAAAGAAAGGAGAAATGAAAACACTTCTCCTCTTAACACCTCCTTTCAGGTGGCGTTAACTTTTGGCATTAAACCCTGTCTACAATTGTTTGTAAATAGGGTTTTGCATCAAAAGGCATGGATGGTTGCATGGGAACGCCCATGTACCACCCATGTCACGCCCCCTTGGAGCTAAGTAATGCAAAGCAATGCTTCGTGCTGCTTTGCGTTACTTGTAGGGTACATTCCAATGCAGAACAAATTTTGGGCTGGAAAGTAAATTGGTAAAAAAAACATTTTGTGCTGGTTAGCATCACTTTTGTGACGCTCACCCAGTGCAAAATGTTTGGAAATCTTCCCCCAGATTTTGTAATTCCATGGAGGCCGGCAACTCCTGTTTTCCGGGACCTCGTGATGAGGGCCTTAAATGACAAAAGAGAACAAGAACACGATTGATTGTCAGTGAAAATCAAAGGAGGCAGAAGATGAGCTTAAGAAAGAAAGCAGGCAGCAGTAGCGATAAGGCAAGCCAAAAAACAGATTCAAGTGCACAGAATGTGCTAGAAAGAATCATGTAGAATGATCATGGACACATACCTTATTTTTAGGAATCCCCGGGGGTTTGCTTTTTCCCAGATGATGAGAGCAAGCATGCATACCCCATAAAGATGCCACAGGGGTGTTTACACAAAGTCTAGGTCCCTGCATGTGTGACTTGCACAGAGGTGCTACATTGCTGAAGGAGGAATTAGAAAAAAAATCACCATCTCTAATGTGGGCATGATATCAAGTCATGCTGAAAATAAAATGCCATCTCTCTCTCTCCCTCTCTCTGACTTGCCCCTGAGTGTTAAAATAATCCACAAGGCTCCTGCTTCCGAATACAGCAAGCATTTCTAAATGTTAAGTCACATTAAAGTATGTAGCCATTTTCTGACATTTACTGCCAATATTCTAGTGTTTTGCAGTCCCATTAATGCAACTATGGTTAATTTGTGAGTGGATTAGTGATACCGATTACTTATTTATACGTATTGGTTTAAACAAGAGGTCTTATATTTAAATTGGGTACTGTCAAATCATTTATTTTATAAATGTAACTGTTATTGCAGCAACAGCAGTGATTTTAAAGGCAATTTCTCGCAGGAAAGTTTCAGTTGTGTTATTAGTTTAAACGTTATGCTTTAACTTGCATTTTCACCTAACTATGACGTCCCATAAACCTTCCTGTTTTTTCGGTGAATATATATATACACATATATTCATCGATGTAGTAATGCATCCCACTGCATGAGGAAACCCCCAAACATTAGCCCCACCACTTGTGTACGCCCCTCAATATCTATATTCACCTCTCCTTAAGAGGCATCTAACCACGAGCTCATATACCCCTCCCACTCACCTAAGAAACAATCTCACCTCATGCATCATCAAAGTGCAAAAACACTACCGTGCAAACACAGGCCCTTGAACTCTGCCACCTCACTGCCGAGTTATGGGTGGCCACAAGGTTTCTGAAACTCGAAGGCCTCAAAACAGAGCATCTCTTCTTCAGCGCTAAATTCCCCACAGGCCACCCACCTATCTGGTCCCCATTCTCATTATAATTCAGACAATGACACCCTGCACCGATGTGAAAAGAGCAGATGTCACCCTAGACCAGGGGTTCCGAACCTTCTCTATGCCCCTCACCCCAAGGAAATGTTTGATTAATGTTCGCAACCCCTGCACCTATTCTCACCGGATTCCTATTATGCATACAGTACATATCTTCCCTCTTTGTCACACCCTCTGAAATGCAATCTCACACCCCATGGGGGTGCGGGCATCGCAGGTTGGGAACCCCTACCTTAGACTAACAAACTGTGCTTGACACTCAGACTGGACTAATCGTCAGTGCACACCACCACTACATTCCCCCGCCAAACCATCAATTTTGCCCCTCTTGAGTCCGCCTAGTAGTAGCAGGGACCATGCTCTAAAGGTCTTTAGATGAAGACATCAAATGCAAAATCTCCAGGTCACCCCAAATGACCAGAAAACGGCAGCAAGTCCTGCAGCTTGCAATGCACCATGCAATTGTCTGGCACTGAAATCAATTCACTGGCTTCCAAGTTAACCCAATACACTTTCACATCCCTCTGCCTCAAGCACACAAGCATTCAACTGAGAAACCCAAAATATCTCAGCAGCAACCATAAAACCACACTCCTGGGTGCGTCCTCTACTCATTGAAACAGCACTCCTGCATGAAACTTTGTAAACAGCAAGCACAACTATACTAATAAGAACAACAATAACATTATTATAGCTATTCTTATTATTTGTAATATTGTGATTGTGGTTGTTTGTTGTTTATATTATTTAGTATTGTTTTACTACTACTAATATTGTTTTATTATTAGTATCATTATTATTATCAGCATCATTTTATGATTATATTTTATTTACTGTTATTATATTTATGTGTTATACAATGTCAGAATGTCACTTTACATTCGGTACAGATTGGGTGGTTTGCAGTGGGGTAGATTGGAGTGGAGTGGGGTAGATTGTAGTAAATTGGGCTGGTGTAGATTGGAGTGGAGTGGGATAGATTCGAGTGGAGATTGGAGTGGAGTGGGGTAAATTAGAGTCAAGTTGGGTAGAGTGGAGTAGAGTAGCTTGGAGTGAGTTAATTAGAGTGGAGTAGATTGGGGTTAAGTGGAGTGGAGTGGGATAGATTGGAGTGGAGTGGCACTTGGAGTGGAGTGGGGTAGATTGAAGTGTGGTGGGGTATATTGAAGTAGGGTAGATTGGAGTGGGGTAGAATGGGGTTGAGTAGGGTAGATTGGAGTGGAGTCAGGTAGATTGGAGTGGAGTGGGGTAGAGTGGGTTAGATTGTGGTGGAGTGGGGTAGATAGGGGTAGATTGGAGTGGGGTGAATTTGGGTAGATTGGAATGGGGTTGGGTAGATTGTGGGAGATTGGAGTGGATTAGATTGGAGTGGAGTGGTATAGCTTGGGTTAAAGTCGAGCGGGGTAGATTGAGTCAGATTGAGTGGAGTGGGGTAGATTGGAGTGGATGGGAGTGGGGCAGATTAGGGTAGAGTGGAGTGAGGTACACTGGAGTGGTGTGGGGTAGATTGGGATAGATTGTAAAGAAGTAGAGGATGTAGATTGGGGTAGATTTGACTGGAGTAGACTGGAGTGGGGTTGATTGGAGTGGAGTGGCGTAGAATAGAGTGGAGTGGCGTAGAGTGGATTACAGTCGAGTAGAGAGGAGTGGGGTAGATTGGAGTGGAGTGGGGTAGATTGGGGTAGATTAAAGTAGGTTGGATAAATTGGGGTAGATTAGAGTGGACTAGGGTAAGTGGTGTGGAGTGGAGGGACGAAGAGTGTAGCGGCTTAGAATGGAGTGGCATAGAATGGAGTGGCATACAGTGGAGTGGAGTGACCTGGAGTGTTGGAGAATGGAGTGACATGTCATAGAGTGGAGTGGCATGTCATTGAGTGGAGTGGCATGTAGAAGAATGGAGTGGTGTAACGAAGAGTGGAGGTTCATGGAGTGGAGTAAAGTGTTGTAGAATGGAATGGTGTAGAGTAAGTAGCGTAGTGTGGGGTATGCATGTTATGGTATAGCACTGTCATTACAGACAACACATTTTCAATTGAAATGACCACTACATTTGCGCTGACATGCAGTTTTACTGCACACAAACATATAATGTAAGGAAATGTCATCACCTAGGGTATTGATGTGTTTTGATCGTATTCAAATATTTGTTTCCACCCCATTCACAAATACAAAAAATAGACTTCATTTGTACTTTCATAATTCTGATATATTGTGTTGTGTTCTAGAAAAAAAGCCTTTCCGTTTTACAGCAAGATTGTCACATAAATTCTCTCAATTTCAAGTCAGAAAAAGAAAAGGAAAGACAGAGTTTGGCATTTGACCTCTGTCTTTAAATGTACAGTAAATGAAACAAGATAAGAACACGATTTAGAGGCCTGTTTACCAAAAAGTGAGCACTCGGAAGTATACAGTAAACAAGTGTTGCTCTACCAGAGGAGGAACTCAAGCAGGACAGCCTACAGCAAATAAAGGCAGCAATTAGAAAGCAAGGAAATGTGTGTTACAAACCACAAAGCCAATGGCCAGCAATTCACAGGGAAGCTTTCAGAATGCCCGCAAGAAGTCACTAGCAAACCAGACAGCTGAGCTGTCGGAGGCTTCGACCTAAAAACAGGACAAAATAGTTATATTTTGTATTGAAAAGTAAAATGTTAGAAGCATGTGGAGCTCAGCTGTCTCGGAAAATTCCTTTGCACTCCAGTGATATTCAGTGACAACGTGAGCCGACTCCAGGGGGTTAAAATAAAACACTCATTATAATCTCAGTTTTTTCTTGAGCAAAGAAATTAAAAGTCCATGAAAATGCATTTCGTCAGCGGGGGAAAGATGCTCGTCTCTAAATATGCACAGACGCTATATTAAGGATCACGATTCTGTGCGCTGGTGAGGCAACCAACAACACTTCATTATCGACTCTGCAAGCAAATTAGGTGAGAAAATTACTTTTCTTTTTATATATATATTTTTTTCAAAAGAACTCTCAGAAAATACACTCCTTCCCACAGCTGCATAATGAACTAGGGTAAATTGGATTAACCGCTGAGTGTGTGTTGTTACCTTGTACCACTAATATAGCGCTTAACGACAAGGTCTTAAGCATAGACGCACTGTCATTAACTATCCCAAGTCAATGCTATGCTTTTTATCGATTTTGGCAAGTGAAAGACTGAACAGGGGCTGTTGTAATCCAACCTAGCAGCTTTGATGTTGCACTCACCCGCAGTGGTGGCTCCTCGGATAAGGCGAGGAGCGTCACCCCACTGCTTTTCAGCAGTGTAAAAAAAAATGATAAGAACTCGATGTTTCCCTGCTGAGGCGGTTTTGCGAGGTGGGGCAGGACTGCTTTGCTCACAGAGGAGCAGGGTGAGGCGTGGTGGGCACTCTGTAAGTGGGCATTACAGTTTGGCCGGCCTTCTTGGGCCGGCCACACAGTCATGCGCACTTGGCATGTTCTCCACCAGGCTTTATTACGGCCTGAGTGGAGAACATGCACAGGCCCATAGTCCCTGTCTGAGCACCGAACCACGGCACTCAAACCAATCACGGCGCTGCTATCAGCAGCATTGTGATTGCTAGGGGAGCCTGTGTAATTCACTGCTTCCTGCTTCTGTTCCGGCCGCGGAGAGACGACAGAAGAGAGATGGGGTGATGAGGTAAGTTTATTTTTATTTTTATACACACCCAGCCCTCCCGCCCGACACCCCCGATCTGTGGCAGCCGCCACTGCTCACACGTCAGCAGGAAGCGCATCATCACCCTGAGTTATCTTTGAGCATATTAACTCTCAGGCACACCGGTTCTTTCTTATTTACACATGAAACTTTCTATTACCACCTGCCCCTAAAAATCACAAATCCGTCATAAAAACATTTCTTGGAAATTCTCTGAGTTTTAGTGTCTGAAAATTCTTTTGGAGTTTTAACGGGTCACCCTTATTCTTTTTATGAATCCTGTTTTACAGACTCTGTAATCCTGTTGCAAAACATTGAAAAGTTACTGTCGCCCAAGTTGGGGTGGTAAGTGACTGCAAATGGGAGAGTCCCCTTTGCGAATCTTGCAAAAAGATTCAGGGAGTGTAGGCAGCGGTCCACTGAACATGGTGGTCTACCGACTTTTGCAGGCCGCCATCCCTGTGATTGTGGCCAATCACATGAGGCTGCAAATTGTGACCTGCCCAATGAATATTAATTAGTCAGGTCATGCTACGACCACTTGCAATTGAGTATTTGTACATAGGTCAGGTAGCAAAATATTATTCCAGACACAAAACTTCAGTGGACAATTTGCTGCCACTTTTTGTGTATGGAAAAATAGTACATGAGGCCCTTGGTCTGGAACAGGAAGCTGGCCTGCCAAGCCTCATCGAGGCTCTTGGTAGCTTAGTCGAGTGACCAAGCGTGGCTCTAGGCAGATAGCTGTGAAGGTTGAGAGTAGATGCAGTTTCATTTAGGCTCTCGGTTTTCTGCTTATACAGATTTTTACATATAAATACAGATGGAATATAATATGTTTCCTTTCCTGCATTTACATTTAGAAACGGTAATATATGGAAAAACACAGAGCTGATCTACTTAACGTTTTCACAGTCTCTTAATACCCAAACCCTGGGTGAGAAAACCCAGGAGGCAGCAGAGGAGATCCAAGGGGGAGTGTGAGGAGAGTTGACAGGGGTATTCATGCTCAATGTAGGATAATTAGTAGTGTGCTCAGTAGAGAGGTGGACAAGATTTCGCTGCATGAGAGCCCTCCATTTTTAATATATGGAAATAGCTCATTTTGTACTTCCCCGGCTTGAGGTGTGGGTGAGGTGAAGAAGGGGCCTATCTACAAAAACAATTCTGAGGTTTAGGGAGACAGGGGTCTGTGCCCTGAATGCTGCTGATCCCAGGGGTAAGCACTACAGATCCGGATACCAAATGACTTTGTGTCACCAGGACACAACTTTCAAGCCCACTTGGGCTTGCCATGGAAACGATGCCCAACATGTTAATGATGTAACTGGATTCAGTACCAGAGAGATAGCTCAGGAGGTTGAGTCCATTTTGTCCTGCTGGTTGCTGCCGCACTGTCTCTGGGGGGCCAGGACTCAAAGGCCCAGCTGTCAAAGTGGCTTGCTTGCCGCCACCGTCATTCCTGTGCGCCAGGAGGTGCTTTAAATTTCGCTCGGGGTCCCGCAACGCGGGACGTCCGCGTGCGTGCTCGGGCAAAGCCCAGGCCAAGGACGGGCCCATCCACACCCGTCGGAGCCCGGAGGAGGCTAAGCCCACCCTCTTGGTTCTTCTCGTTTTCATACCGGGATATAGGCGTCAAGTTTCAACCTGGTGAAGCAGTGTGAAGGTAAAAGCTTTAACTCCCCCTAACTGTTCATATACAAGGCCCTCTTTACAATGGGGAAACGGAAACTCACCTCTGCCGCAAAAACCTCCGACGCTACCTTAGATGGCTTCCTTCAATCAAAAGACGGAAGGGGCAATTAATAAGGACATTGAACTGGCTGAGAGAAGACTTTCACTAGCCCCGCTCCTTGATCCACCAGCCACTGCTACCGGGGACTCCCATACAGTTACGGCTGAAATATATTCTGAACACAGGCCACAAGCTCCACTTTCACCCACTGTTATTATCTTGAGTCAGGGTAACTTATGTGCCACACAGGAGGTAGATGAGCTTGCCTCTCCACCAACTACGGAAAAAACTGGGTCCCAGAGCGCAACAGGAGGGAAGAGGAAGCGCACTGAACTGGCAGGGGTTGACCATAGACTGAAGGGTCAGTCACCAAGGGTTAAGAAAACTAAACAAACCCTCTCTCTAGGAACTGCCTGTAGAACTCGTAATGGTGGAGGAAAAGCTACTGCGCAGGTTGAAATGGACACATTGACTGAAAAAGTCAGCAAAGTAGTAAAAGAGGCTTTGGAACCTATTTTATCTCGCTTAGTTTGCGTAGAAGAGCATCTTGCCCGACTATTGCAGGACCCAGGCAAACAAATGGTACCTAAAGAACAAAATGATATGGACATTCTATCTAGCCACAAAGATAAAAGGGTAGTTGATGCTCCCCTCAGTGCCTCTTTGGGTGTATTGGCCCCCATAAGTGGATTATCTACCATAAAAAACCGGGCCACCTTGCAAGAGTTCCCCCTTACTAATGCCAATAACATGTTAACGGACACGACAGCAGGGGAAGCTGGGCTGGATGGGACCTCTAACGGGGATAACCCAAGGAGGGGGCACAGGGTGATAGAGCAGTTAAGACCTGGCCCTCTTAGTGAGGGGAGACAGTCACAAGAAATCATAAATGCAATAGGCCAGGGCATAGTCTCCTAACCGGGCGGGGGGCAAATAACACCCTAAACTTACACCCTGATTGCACCCCGTATACACTGATCTTGACTGGGGTTCCTCACCTCCTCCCTGGCCAACAAGAAAGCTGCCAGAGCCTTATAAATAAATCAGCACATTGGTGCTCTAGGAAAATTCCATCACAGATAAACTGGCCTGAACACATCATCATGGCAAGGAGGGTGAGCTGGTTGGGTTCCACAGCCAAATGTGTGGAAGGGGACTGCGTAGTACTTAATTTTAACGATGCTAGGTGCGCGCATTTTGCTTTGAAGCACCTTAAAGACTCACCTAGCGAATTGATAAAGGCTTACCCATTGGGCTTTTTCTACCCCCCCACCAGGGGACTAGTAAGAGACAAGACCCCTCATGGTTGGGGCCGAATAGATACCTCCCCACCCCCCAGTCCTCTTCATTTATTCACTCCAACCGCTTTGTTGCTCTCTCTGGCTTGACAGAAATTGACTGACTACCTGTGCAATCTGGTAGTCTAGCCGAATTAACAACAAGTCCACAACGTGCCAACCTAGGGAGAGACTCACATGCAGAAGACATTGGTAACAGGCAGCCTGCAAATCCATCTGGTCCCACTTTGCAAAACACCAGCAGCTTTAGTAACAATAGAGATAAACTTGAAACCCGTTCTCAGCTCCCCATCTCAATCCCTAATAATAATCCTGGAGGGGAGGGGTCGGGCACAGCAACCCTGCCCACCATGCCTGCCATTAACTGGACTGAGGTGGGCTCGGTGAACCGGGGACACACTATCCCTCCATGCAAAATTATTTCCTGGAACATCGCAGGTATACTTGCGAAACTGTCTAGTGAGGTTTGGATGGAGTATATTAGGGGTTTTGATATCGTCTGCCGCCAGGAAACATGGCATAGGGTTGATATAGTGCTGGACGGTTACCGTTCCTTCACCGTCCATGCACCTCCTTCACCGGCTGGGAGGGCAAAAGGAGGGCTGGTGACTCTAATTTCAGTTAAATATGCGTCCATAAAGCCCTTGTTGTAAATGCCTCACCCTGGTACCAACTAATCCTCATTTCCAACTTGATTCGGGTTAAGTTACTACTGGTAAATTGGTACTATAACATCTTCGAACAAAATAGCTGCCATGTTATTGAAGCCCTACAGGCAGAGATCAATAATATTGCGGGGAAGTGGCAGCCTTTATTTATCCTCTGGGTGGGGGATTTCAACTGTACCACCTGTATGTATAGCACCAAACGAGTTTGTGGGTTGCTAGACATAGAGGGCCAGCCTCAGCCGCATTTTATCCACACATCACAGGGCGAGGCTCTAAACTCCATCATCATTGAAAATGACCTGGGCCTTATTAATATTAATAATTCGGTCAACAGCCCCTTATCACAGTGCCCTACTTATGTTGGAGGAGGTAGAGAAAGTTTTATTGACTTTACGTCCATCACGAGAAAGTTTTCGCCGCTTGTCGGCGACTTCGAGTTGGAACCAAATAATGCAGGTGACCATAATCCCCTCACCGTTTCCTTCAGTATAACAGCTCAGGTAGGGAAATGCGATGGTTGCCCTATTCACTATAATCGTAATAAAGGGGTAAGATTAAATTGGGGCAAAATAAACCCCACCCAATTTGAGGAGAAAACTGTTACGGCAAATTTAAACCTTATTATGGGATGTCTCCAAGATGACTCTCCTGCGGACGAGCTGGTTCATGATTTTGAACTGATCTGTGCTGATGTGGCTAAAAATCTGACCAGATCAGTCCAGAGAAGGGAACCCCAGGAGATACAGTGGTTTAACACCAAGTGTTCCAGAGCTCAAAAGAACCTTAAAATGGCCCTCCATGCTAACCCCCATGATAGCACCCAAATTAAAAATTCAAGACAGACTTATAAACGCACTATTAAACAAAGGAAAGAAGAACTGAGGAGATTAGCTTGGGAAGATCTGGAGAGAGCCAGTGCACTGAAAGACACAAAAAGCTTCTGGGACATTATTAATCGCCCTCTATTCACGGACAAGGTTAGACGCGTGGATTCACTGATTTTGGGGAAGCTTGGGAATCCCATTTTCTGGCCATATTTAACCCAAACAGTGTTTCATTAGATGAGGAAAGCGGGGAATCGACACTTGATTTATCTTTGGCCTCACAATTAAGTGCATCACTCACAGTGGCCGAGGTCGAGGAGGCTTTAGCGGGGAGAATTTCTATGAAAGCCCCAGGCCCTGATGGGGTTCCACTAGACCTGTTAAAAAAAAATCCAATCTGTGGGCACTCCTCCTCACAAATGTTTTTAAAGCTGTGGTGATCGGCCCCATCCCAACAACCTGGAAGGAGGCCATTGTGGTCCCAGTGTATAAAAAGGGCAACAGGAGTGACCCCGCCTGTTACAGGCCAATTTCACTTATTGACGCCACTGCAAAGATATTGGGGAGGGTCGTCCTTGTACGCCTTGAGATCAGGGAGAGCAGTACAGGGATCATGTCAAAATTACAATATGGTTTTAGAAGGGGGATGGGCACTACAGAACAGTGGCTCAATTTGTCTCTGATTATGGGCAAGTACATGAAGGCCAGGAGGGGCTCCATCCACCCGGCCTTCATGGACTTGTCCCATGCTTTTGACACCGTTAATCAGGAGAAATTGTGGGGACTAATGGGGAAAATGGGTATTGAAGAGGCTCTCATCTCCCTTCTGCGTAGACTTCATACTTCCACTACGGTTACCATAAGATATGGCCCTCGGGGGGGGGGGGAAAGACTAGGCCCATTGTCTCCACAGAAGGTGTTCGGCAGGGGTGCATTTTAGCTCAATTTCTCTTTTTATTGTACACTAATGGCTTAGAGGCATTTTTAATAGAGAAGGAATTTGATTTTCCTAGAATTGGAGGCAATCCGGTCCCATTGTTATCTTATGCGGATGACACCGTGCTAATGGCTTTGCCAGCTAATAGCCTCCAAAAATCACTCAATGCTTTTACAGATTTTATGTCGGCACTGGACCTAAAAGTCAATTTTATTAAATCATATATTATGGTGTTTGGCCCTAAATCAACTAAAACAAGAAAATGTGCTGTAAGGGGTAAGACCATTGATAAGTTGTCCAAATTTACATATTTAGGGAACATTTTTAATAATACTATGAATTGGGATTCCCTTATCACTGCAAGGCTTCAACATACTAGTCGGGTTGTGGAGGGGTTATTCCGCTTTGCCTGCAAGCTAGGCCATAAGCCGGTGACAGAATTGGTTACCTTCTACAAAGCTAAATGCTTATCTGTTGCATCGTATGGGGCAGGAGTTTGAGGTTACCACAAAAGCCGACACCCACAGGTCTTGGAAAACAAATTTATAAAAAGGCTACTGATGACCCCAAATAGTGCCCCTACACATTTTTGTCATCATGAGCTGGGGCTGGACTATCTTGAGGGTCGAATAGATATTGCCCCTTTGCTCCTTTGGGCAAAAATTTGGCAACCCGAGGACTTAATGTTCTCAACGGAAGTTATTAAGGATTGTATAAACTTAGATAGCGCATTGGCAATCCCTTGGCTCCATTCCATGAGATAGGCCTGGGGCACTACTATGACAACCCTGCTAGTATCCACACAAATGCGAAAGCCATTATAAAAGAGGCGCATTATTCCGGGGCAAATATGCGCCGCTTACAACTGGTAGTGACAGGTCCCTCATGGTTGTTGTTTTATCTGACTTTTACTACCAACGCACAGGTATGATTCTTTTTGACTAGATTTCGTCTAGGTATCTTGCACTTTCTAGTGGCATTCCCCAAACAATCAGGATGGGTTGATAAACTAACGCCTTGCCAGTGTGACAATTTGGCAGCTCAGTGCACTTTGCACTTTATTGTTCTGCCCTCTTTATAAAGAGCCGAGGGGAAAATTCTTAGCCCCACTTTTGAGGGAAACCCGGCCCTGTACTTATATTGACAGTTTCAATGTTTAGCACTCTTTGTCTACTTTACCTATTTGCACTACAGTCTCTAATTACATTAAAGTTGCAAAGTCTATAAGAAAACGCTATGAGTCACAATAGATGAACAGAACATTTGTAACCTTTTAAACAATAATTATTCTTATTTATTAAATTTTACGGTTGATAATACAGACTGTTGCATTGGGTACCTGGTGTTAGGGATTGTACATCCTATTTAATTGTTTGAATGCTATCTATTGTGTATTTTTACTGATTTTATTTATGATATGAAAATTGTAAAGTGTAATGTATGTCTGTGAAACTTTTATGGTCTTTGGAACCAAATAAAGTTATTTTGATTGATTGAGTCTCTTCTGCTACAATCTGTGAGAAAGGAGCATGTCAAAGGTTCCAATGACATGAAGATAGCTTGGTGGGTAAAGTCACACACTGTTTACATGTGTTTGCATGTGTGTGCAAGCTCAATGTTTATTTTTTAAGTAGGACATTTGATACAAGTGTGAGCTTAACTACAATGTGAAAATGTGTGTAGCACTCATCACCACACAAAAGATATTTTAATATTGTTTGACTGGGAGCCTGCTGGTCTCCAAGTAACACATCAAAAATATACCAGTGAAAGCTGAACTTATGGGAAGTGTGCAATTTCTGTCCAAATAAATGTTGAAAAATATGATGTGTGGCTACCCCTTTTCTACTGAAAAAAATACATGTGCATAAATCAGTGAATGTTGGTGGCATACAAAAATGGTTGGGTGATACGAGCATACATTACATATAAACATTAAATAAAGAAAAACTAAGTTTCACTTACCTTTTCCTGCTGCATGTCCTTGATCTTCTCCGATCCCGGGCTCCAGACACCTCCGAGTGAGAGGTCCAACAACCAACTACCTTCTCCAATCCAGTCGCTGCTCTCCTGCTGTTAAGCAGCATGAGTGAACATCTGGATTGGCTGGAGCAGGTTGCCTCAGCACTCCAAAAGGCACTGGAGGCATGTGCCTGCTCACCAGCCCAGCTGTTTAAGACAGCTGGGTTGGAGAGGTTTGAATTGCACATGTCGGGCTTTCGGTAGTACGATAGCTGGCCAAACTGTCATGCGCCATTCAAACTGAAGGGGCCACTCCTCATTGCTGCCAATCAGCAGCAATGACACATTGGCCCCACCCCCACACTCCGATCGGCAGAGAGTAAAAAATAAATAGGTAATAAAATAATTTATTACCATTTTATTTTTCACTCTTTCTGCAGCAGTGTGGGGGGGGTGACGCTCCTCCACTCATATTGAGGAACTGCCGCTGGCATAAATACAGATAAAGTAATTAAAAAATAAATATAGATGAATCCAGACAGAAATTTGAAAAAAATTGTACCATAAAATCAGGAGCCTTAAGTATAATATTGTTACTGAAGCTGCATTAAAGTTAGATTGTCCAGTCAAAGTTGATATTTTTTTTTATAAAAAAACAGTTTAATAACACTTTGAGACATATAGATTTATGTCCAGTAAAAGGAGAACCAAATAATGTAAGCCACACAGATGAATAAAGCATCAAAATATCTCACAAAACATACAATTACAGCACCTGCCACCCACCATAACATTATCTATCTATCTATCTATCTATCTATCTATCCATCTATCCATCTATCCATCTATCCATCCATCCATCCATCTATCCATCTATCCATCTATCAGCTATCTATCCATCTATCAGCTATCTATCCATCTATCCATCTATCCATCCATCTATCCATCCATCTATCCATCTATCCATCTATCCATCTATCCATCTATCCATCTATCTATCCATCCAGCTATCAGCTATCAGCTATCTATCCATCTATCCATCTATCTATCAGCTATCTATCTATCCATCTATCAGCTATCTATCCATCTATCCAGCTATCAGCTATCTATCCATCCATCTATCTATCCATCCAGCTATCAGCTATCAGCTATCTATCCATCTATCCATCTATCAGCTATCTATTCATCTATCCATCTATCAGCTATCTATCCATCTATCCATCTATCAGCTATCTATCCATCTATCCATCTATCAGCTATCTATCCATCTATCCATCTATCAGCTATCTATCCATCTATCAGCTATCTATCCATCTATCCATCTATCAGCTATCTATCCATCTATCCATCTATCCATCTATCTATCTATCCATCCAGCTATCAGCTATCAGCTATCAGCTATCTATCCATCTATCCATCTATCTATCAGCTATCTATCTATCCATCTATCAGCTATCTATCCATCCATCTATCCATCTATCCATCTATCAGCTATCTATCCATCTATCAGCTATCTATCCATCTATCCATCTATCCATCTATCAGCTATCTACCCATCTATCCATCTATCCATCTATCTATCCATCTGTCCATCTATCAGCTATCTATCCATCTATCCATCTATCCATCTATCTATCCATCTATCCATCTATCCATCTATCCATCCAGCTATCAGCTATCTATCCATCTATCCATCTATCTATCAGCTATCTATCTATCCATCTATCAGCTATCTATCCATCTATCATTCTATCCATCTATCAATCAGCTATCTATCAGCTATCTATCCATCTATCCATCTATCCATCTATCCATCTATCTATCCATCCAGCTATCAGCTATCAGCTATCAGCTATCAGCTATCTATCCATCTATCCATCTATCTATCAGCTATGTATCTATCCATCTATCAGCTATCTATCTTTCCATGTATGTATGTATATATTTCAAACTCAGTTGTCCAAAAAAGAACAATAAATCTGCACACCTATTGATTCAAGTCATGTAATTCAACATGTATGACACAGTGATGGTATATATATACATCGACGATGTCTTTTTTGTATGGGAGGGCAGAGAAGCAGAACTCCTACAGTTTGTCAATGAATTAAATCAAAACACAGTTAATCTTAAATTTACTGTGCATTATAGTCAACAAACAGTAGACTTTCTTGACATTAGACTGACAATTGAAAACAACCAATTGGTAACAGATCTGTTTAGAAAACCAACAGCGGGCAACTCTATTTTACACTCAGCTAGTTGTCATCCCCCAACTTTAGATGGAACATTCCATTTAGTGAGTTTTTAAGGGCAAAAAGAAACTGCAGCTCTGATTCTAATTATCAGAGAAACAAAAAAGAGATGAAAGTTAGATTTCAAACCAGAGGTTACTCTCCTAAAATGCTAAAATTGGGTGAAAATAGAGCTGATTCCGTAAAGAGGAATGAAGCCCTCTACCAAGCACTAAAAATCAAACAAAGTGGAGATGGATCTCCCATTAGGTTGATTACAACGTACAATACCCAATCCGCATTGTTCAGCAGAATAATCAAAAGAAGGTGGGATATTCTCACACAGGATCAGATGTTGAGAGAAAAATTGGGACACCACCCATCTATAACATACAGAAAGGGTCCCTCTCTTAAAGACATGTTAGTCAGGAGTCATATGGAACATCGTAAATCTACCTGGCTTGAAAAACTGGTGGTTTCCACAAGTGTGGAAAATGCAAAGCGTGTAGTAATAGCCAGAATGTCAGTGAAGTAAAATTACAGAGAACTAATAGACAGTGGATCATAAGGAAAAACATCAGTTGTGGGACGGATTTTGTAATCTATGTGATCACTTGCCCTTGTGGCAAGTGGTACATTGGATCCACCACTTTTCCCGTGAAGAAGAGAATCTTAGAGCATTGGCGAGCTATTACTAACAAAGATTTCAGTTACAGTACTGCTAGGCATTTTAATCAGGTGCATAATGGGGATTGGACCACTGCCAAATATTTTGCTTTAGATACCATCCCCAAGAATCCAAGGGAGGCAATCGAGTACAATCACTTAGGAGATCTGAATCTAGGTTTATCTTGCAAGCAGGGAGTGTCTTTCCGATTGGAATGAATAATGATGAGGAGATGCATGTGCATCTGTAATTCTGCACTGTACAAACAATGAATTCAGGAACTCAAGATTACACATTGTATAGAATTTTTTTTTTTTTTTTAAATCTCACTGTAAATATTCACTGTTTAAACCCATCCCCACGTTTTTCTTTTTGTATCCTTCATTTGATATGTGTTTTACTAATTTAAAAATGAAAGTAAAGTGGAATAATATTTTGAGATATAATGATTAACCAATTTTAGAATCAGAAAGGGTTTCTCTAAGACTGCATATTTCAATTCCACTAATATTCTTAGTAAGCATTAATATGGAGTGCACTATATTGCATAGAGTATGTAGAATACGTTATTAATTGAACTGTTTATTGTTTTTTTCAGACCCACTATGGATTTACCTGACCATCTTCTTCACAACTAAATATAGAAAGTATGAGCACGGGGAACCGGATGTTTCTATAAACAACCGCTCTCTTCTCTTTTTTTAGGTACAAATTGGGCATTTGATCAAGTCAGTGAAATAGAATACTATGTCAGGAGGTACTATACCGTGATTGTATATTTAATTGATTAAGGGTCTAATAATGAAATTAAATTATCTTGCAAAGTTATAAACCAATCGATAGAAATCTAGGCAATGTGACATGCAAATAAGGGGTACTATACCCATAATGAATCAAGTGGAGACATATGAAGCACCAAATATATCTGAAATAGCGGTCATTCTATGAACTCAAATTAGTTTGGAAATGAAGATATTTATATCATTAAAATTTAGTCAAATTGTATGTAACAATTTGGTTTAGAAAACACATGGAGTCAAATGTATTATAATTTTGTATTTTTGTATAAGTATGTTATGTATACGTTTATCACTATTGGGAATTGGGAAATTGGGTATTCACATAGTCTTTTTTCTATGTCTGCGTCATGTGGGACGCTAGCAACATGTATATAAAAAATGTGTATTCAAGGTAAAGGTCAGGTGACTAAGAGCTGTTGAGCTCGAAACGCGTCTTTGTGCCCGTAATAAATCTGGAATTGGCAACCTTGGATCGGCGTGGCTCGTTGCTTGCTTGACAGTGCAAGTGTGGTGGTGGATATATATATATATGTATATATTGATATTGAGACATTTTCAACACCCTAAACAAGGCTCTATTGTCTTTACAAGTCCAAGTACCTCAAAGCGCGATGGATCCCATCAAAGGCTGGGCTGCAGCAGAGCACGTGGGGCAAGCTTTCACCATGATATTCACAAAAGCGACACCTGCTGGTGCTAGGCGTGTACTTCCCAGGCAGTGAAGGTGAGCATACAAGGATACAAGGGCAGAAAGCTAGATCTAGGTCTGCAGATTGTGCTTTTTCTAATTTGGTGTAAATCTGTTCAGTAGTTTTTGAGAAATGAAGGTTAAAAAAGAATTGTAGGGTTAGGTCGGAGCGCCAATTTAAAAAATAGGGCGTTCTGATTGGCCCAGTGAGCTTTATTTTCCTTGGGCCATCTCGCTCCCTCTGGAGTCAGACTGCAGCGGGAGCGAATGCTCTGATTGGCTGCCAGCAACATGAGAAAAATACTGCGGGCAGCCATTACAGGATTGGTGGAATTAGTTCCCTGTTCTGAACAAGTTAAAAAAATGTATATATAAGGGGCAGGGTGGTGATATTCTGATCCTCTAGGCCCCATGGGGGTAACTCAGAGGGGCCGCCGTGGGGCCCAAAAGGAAAAACGATTGGCAAAAATGCTGCAATCCCATAGGACTCCTGTGTGATAAAACAAAAATGCTGCCTGGGCTACATTTACAGTGTTTATGCCCCAAGGAGCCCACCGCTAGGGCTGTATTCATAAAGGGGAGGGGGCTGCGTGCCCCCCCTCCCCAAGCCTCCAGAGTCCCCAGGGAGCCCATCCCCGGGCCAAAATCTGTTTATGTGAGGGTGGGGGGGCTGAAATTTAACAAAATGGAGAGGGGCCCATGCGGCCATTAAAGGTCCTGGGGAGATCACTCCCAGGGCTGATTACTTTAAGACTGGGGGGCCCCTCCCTTCTCGGGGAGATCACCCCCGGGGCTGATTACTTTAAGAGAGGGGGGCCTCCCTCCCTGAGCCAGTAATGGTCCCTGGAACTCCATTCCCCTGGGCCAGCTCATAAGCTATGTCCCGGGGAGCCCACCCCTGGAACACATAGCGGTTTCCATGCCCGCACTGGCACAGGCAGGGAAACCTGTGTTTGCATTTGTGAATCTCCTGCCAAGCAGGAGCAATCACCAAGGGGCATATTTATAAGAAACTGGAGGAGCGCGGTGTTACGACAAAATTGGTAATGCTGCTCTCTGACAGTTTCAAAATGCATGGATGCACCGTACTCATAAGAATGCGGCGCACCCCTGTGTTGCCCCTAGCGTTGGCACTAAAAAAGCTGCCTAGCACCAGCGCAGGCACCCTAGTGCCCTTTTGCTAGTGTGCCTGCGATGCAGGCGCAATCGTTTATGTGCAGGAAGGGGCACTTCCTGCACATAAACAATCTTTACATGTGATTTGCTCTATCTATGTGTGCCGAATGCAGCACATGTGGAAAGATCAAAATACGAGGCAAAATAAAACATTTCTCCTCGTATTGCCTGCTTAAGGCCAGGTATTCCCTGGTGGTATTTTTGGTGCTGCCTCATACCTTGTAAATATGGGGCAGCATCAAAAAGCAATGGGTGTTGTGATAGAACACCCACTGCAACACCCATTGCACGCCCCTTTCACGCTAAGTGCTGTGTGAATAGGGGCATTATTTACAAGGCAGTGTTAAGCTACGTTAAGTGGCTTAACGCCACCTTGTAAATAACGCGGAAGAGTTAACGCCACCAGAACGTCAGAAAAAGTGACATTCTGGTGGCGTTAACTCCTTGTAAATATGCCCCCAAGTCTGCTCCCAGTGGGCGGTAGGTTTGAAAATGCTCCCGACACCTGGAAGCAGACGTTTGACCTGTTTCCCTGCCTGCACTGATGCGGGGTGGCGTCCCTGGGGCCTAATAAGACTCGTAGAGGGGGCCCACTTGGCCATCCTCCCCTTTAAAAAATATAAGGCCCTGGGGCGCCCAGTGACTAATGGGATTAATTAGGCTCGTGGAGGGTGGCTTGTGGCCAACCCCCCGCTGCGCACATCCCAAGTGCACTGCGGGGGGTTGGCTTTGCGTATGGTAATAAAATATTACTTTATGTTAAAAAAAAAAAAAAATCACTGAAAAAACCTAAGGTTAAAGTAACGTTATAGTTAAGTGTGATAAAAAGATCTGTTTTTAATTTTTTTAAACCTTAGAAATTCACTGAAAAAACCAAAGGTTAAAGTAACGTTATAGTTGGGTGAATTTGTCAGTGACAATTTTAACATTTTGGAGTAAATTAAGCAGAGAAATTCACACGTTATAGTTAGCACAGCTAACTATAACTCGCGCCCCCGCCATGAACTGCTTATGACCTCACATATTACATTACTCATGACATGTTCTATGACATCATTTATGACATTACTGATGACATCTCAAATGACATCATTGATGACGTGACATCAGAAGTATCCTATGGCTTATTATTAAATATGTTTTCTGACGTCATAGACCTTCCTCGACAGGATAGAAACTAGAGGGCCTCGTTTACAGTGAAGCAGTATTACAGCTTTAATGAAATGTGGTAACACTGAATTATATCACAGAAAAACCTTAACTATCACCACCTGCAGAAAAAGGAGGTGATAACAACTGCATACATCAATTTGAAAATCTAGTGGTATGATTACATTCTTCCGAATCATTTGCTGAAAAAGCGAAATTAGGTGTAATACTGATTATCGCGAAGCTGGTAATGTAATTGCCACATTGCAATATTACCCCTTATTTAGCACCACTTTCTAAATAAGGGTGAAAATCCTTCAATCATTTATCAGCATTAACTCGTTGAGTGAGTTCTCTCCCTCTCACTTGTATTAGCGGTCTGATGCCATTTATAGCGTTTCAGTATGATGAGGTTTTCAACTTCTTCTATATAGTGCCTTTCTGAGAACTCATATGCCTTTTTGAAGCTTGGTTTACTTGCCACTATGATGTTACAGTGAATTTGCAGACAGTGCTGTAAAGTAGAGGGAATCCCACCGGATCCCGGTTTCGGCAGCTAATTCTGGGCCAGATCTGTAATCCAGCCAACCAAGGGAAACAGGGCATAATTCAGCAGCACCCTTTGTTTGCATTCTGTTAGGAGCAAAACGAGGCAGCAAGGGGCTTTCTTATTTTAACACCCAGCTGGGCCCACCGCAAAGGCCTGATTTAAAGGGTCATCAGCCCTCCTTTTGTTCAAGTATCATCCTGGCTGGGAGCAAACTGGATCCTAATACCTAGGTGCCAATGTAAACTAATGAAACAAAGGCACACAGCTTGTTATCACTTCACAAGTACTTAGGATAAACTATTGGAGACAGGTTTTTAACTATGTTCAACTCCCTATGTAAAAGATGTGTTTGCACTGTAAGAATGCAAGATTATATGTCTGTATGAGCAATAACACAAATATTGATTTAAATGGCACGTACTATTTTTTTTAAATTAATTCTTTAACAGTGATACCCATCCCAGTGTAAGGTGTGAGAGCGCTTTACATCACACAAAGGGGCACAATAAATCTTAGACGTGTGTAAATTAATTTACTGGTTACATAAGACAATGAGAGTTATATGGGAAGGGGTATGAATCACATATCATCCATACTTGTAGACATTATGGTCCAGATCACTAACATTTTGCGCCATGGTTGCACCACTTTTGTGGCGCATCCATGACGCAAAAAGCTAGTAGGTATTTACAAAGCCACGCAACAGGCAATTTGCGCCACTTTGCGTGGCATTGTAAAAAAAAATGTAACCCAATGCAGCAACTTGTGCTGCATTGCTCTACATTTCATACTGGGTGGCATTCCATGGGTGGAACATGGGCGTTCCCATGCATCCATCCATGGTTTTTACGCAATCCCATATTTACAAAGCTTTGTAAACCTGGGATACCGTCAAATCGCTACGCCTCCCAGAGGAAGACGTAACAAGGAGAAAAAGATTTCTTTTTTTCTCCTCGTTATTTCCTCTTTCTATGTGTGCTGCAAAATAATGGGATTTTCTACTAAAGCTTAAATAGCTGCTGAGATGCATTAATGCTATGCGTGGCCTGCACAGGCAACAGCAGTGGGGCGGGTGGGACGGGATAGGGAACGTAAAATTAAAAAAATAAACAAAACCACTTACCTTGCGCTCGTCGCATCGCCGACTTGGCAGCGCAAGGTAAGTGGTTTTATTAAATGTTTTATTTAACTTTCCCTATCCCGTCCTCCATCCACTTCCTAGATGCCTGGTGGCAATCTTGACACTCCCAAGATGTCAGACAGAAACTTGGGGTCAGACCGCACTTTCCACTTCACAATTACACAGTGTGCAGAACTGAAATGTGAGTAACTAACTACCAGTGGTTGAGATTAATTCAAACAATGGACCCATCATTTTTTTTCCCTTTAAGTGTGACGAGTAGATCCACAGGTGCAGGGTCATAAGGAATTTAGGGGCCCCTGTTCGGAACAGCTTTGAATTTATGATCCAATTCCAGACTCTTCATGCCCTCTCTGGCCAGGTCACTGGCAGTGCAAGGCACACTAGTGTGAATTCTAAATGTGTTTTTATCTAATACTCAGGGATAGTGAAGTATGTGTTGCTGGGTCTGGTGACTCAGTGGAGTAATTCGTCCTTTGCAGGTGCCTGTGTTCGACCTCGTGATCTCAGGTTCAAATCCCGGCGAGTCCAGTCAGCCTTTCATCCATCTGAGGTCGATAAAATGAGTACCATTGAGTTGGGTAACAAGAAACAACTGTTATTCAGCGCCAAGATGTCTGTCTACGAGTGAACGTGTGCTTTACAAATAGTCATGTTATGTTTTCAATATTGTGATATAGCAGCAGCTCACTGATATTATTGCAAACAATATCTGTGACCCACTGCCATTTGTCACATATGAGGTCCTGTTTCGATCTAAAAGGAACTTTTTAATGGATATTGTATGGTGTTGAAAAGATAAACACAATATTTATCTGTATAATATCTGCAAAAGACTCCCACACATCACCTGTATTAAAAATAAATTAAAAGAAAGTGGTATTTAAAACAATCTATGTTTAAGAATAATTTGAGGTCATCAGGGCAGGGCTGTGTGGAGAACAGAGCCAGACCTATCAGGGGGGCCCCTGATAGGTTGGGGCCCTGGGCCAAAGCCCACTTTGCCCATGCCTTAAAACGTCTCTGCAGATGGGTCCCTTGCTCGCAACACCACTGGACTCAAGCTGCTTTTTACTGAAGGATGTCCCAGAAGGAACAGTGATGCTGCTGAAGGCGGCAAACAGGACACGCCTTTTAAAAAGTCTGAGAACATGCAGATAGTCTCAGGCCATCTGTCCATTCTGAAGTGCTCAATCAAGATGAAAAATGCTGGAATATAATGCTACTAACAGAAGAGATTTCCAGTTGTTTCAAGTATTTCCATCTATAGTTTTTTACTCTCTAAATGAGTCCGCCTAAATGCATTGGGTTGTGTCTGCGGCGGGGGACAGGGGAGAGACCACTTGGGGGAACTATGGGCCACTGCACAATGTGGACTCAAACAGCACCTAAAAATGAGGCTCAACAAGTCTGCAATGTGCCTGAAGTTGCTTGTATTCGTGTCCAGAGCGGGTGAAGTCGAAAGGTTCAGGCTGAACTGCTTCTTTAGGGGTAAGAACAAGACTGATTCACCCATGATTGATCCAGTTCTGTAATCACTGAGGAGATAAAAACTATGGCATTGAATGCCGAGAGAAGAGTTGCTGGTGGTTAAGAATGGTTCACGCATTTCCGGCAAACATTTTCTTCCTCTCTAATGGGGCAGATTTACAAGCCCCTTGCGCTGCCAGTGCGTCACTTTTTGTGACGCACTGGCAGCGCATTGTTCTGCCCCATATTTACGAGGACAGGAAAAGCTTCCCTGCAGCCCCTTTGCACGCAGTACTTTGCGTGAAAGGGGCGTTCCATGGGTGTTGCTGTGGGTGTTTCCACGCAACACCCATGGAACCAGGCACATTTCCAGATTTACAAGAAATCGTTAATCCGGAAATGCGTCTGAATGCTACGCCTCCTCAGGGGAGGCGTAGGGAGGCGCAACGAGGAGAAATGTATTCATTTCTCCTCGTTGTTTTCCTCTTTCTATGCGTGCTGCATTCAGCAGCACACGTAGAACGAGTAAATAACCTCTAATGATTTTTTATGTACAGGAAGGTGTCCCTTCCCGCACATAAACAATCATCCCCGTGACGCAGGCATCCTTGCACGATGGTGCAATGGTGCCTGCGTCGGTGCATGGCAGCAGTTTGTGCGCCAGCGCAGGGGGAAGCACAGAGATGTGACATATTGTTGTAAATATGTTGCATCCCTGTGCTTCCAAACTAACGCAGTGCGGTGCAGCAAAATGACTTGATTTACCACGCTGCATTAGTTTATTTATTTATTTATTTGAAGCTTGTAAAGCGCACGGCTACCTCCAACGGAGGTGTCCCGGCGCTAGCAACGGATACAGAGAGGTATGGGCAGATTGCCATGTGCTACAAGTACTAAGGAAGGCCAAAGAGCCAAGTCTTTAGGAATTTCCGGAATACAGATTCTGAGTTGGCCTTCCTAATATGTTCGGGCATGGAGTTCCAAAGAGAAGCAGTTCTCACGGTAAATGACCGGCCACCCAACCTGGCTTTTGCAAAGCGGGGAGTGACTAGGAGTTCTTGATGATTGTACCTCAGGACCCTCGTCTGATGGTATTTACGGAGTCTCTTCATTAGATATTGAGGGCCAGTGTCTCTGACTGCTCTGTATGCGAGAGTCAGAGCCTTGAATTCTATCCTCCTTTTAACTGGCAGCCAGTGCATGCTGCGCAGGTGGGGGGATATGTGGTGTCGTAGCGGGACATTTCTGATGAGCCTCGCGGCTGAGTTCTGTATAGTTTGTAATTTCCTGATCAGGTAGGCTGGCAAACCCGAATACAAACTGTTTGCGTAGTCCAGCTGAGACGTGATCAGTGCATGGACCACCGTTTTCCTACAGTCCATGGGTAGGAGATGAAGAAATCTCCGTAAGGACTTCATTTTCCAAAAACACGACGAAGAGACATGGCTTATCTGGGTCTTGCATGAGAGGGTAGAGTCAAATTTGAACCCTAAGTTCCTAGCAGAGGAGACAGGTTGAGGGGGAGGATTAAGCTCTGACGGCCACCATAGGTCAGATTGTGGAGGGGATGGCTGATTGAAGAACAGAACCTCCGTTTTTTCCGTGTTCAGCCTCAGACAGTTGTCAGTCATCCAAGCTGATATGTCAATCAAACACTGTTTAAAGTTGGTAAATGCTGCCTCAGAGTGATCCCTGAAGGAGAACACAAGCTGGGTATCATCAGCGTATGAGACAACACTTACACCGTGCTGCTCTACTAGTGGGGCAAGGGGAGCAAGGTAGATATTAAAAAGAGTCGGGCTTAAGGCCGAGCCCTGAGGGACTCCACATACCAGGGGCCGAGGGGATGAGATGTGGGGATGCAGCAGTATTTTCTGGGCCCGGCCTTCAAGAAAGGAGCTGAACCAAGCTAAGGTGGTCCCCATCACTCCCAGCTGCCTGAGCCTGTCCAGAAGGATCTTATGTGACACCGTATCAAACGCTGCAGACAGGTCCAGCAGCACTAGCACTGCACAGCTACCCTTATCCAAGGTCTTCCGGACTGTCTCAGCTACTTCAAGCAGCGCTGTCTCTGTACTGTACCCTGACCTAAACCAGACTGGGAGTCATGGAGTAGTTTGTTGGACTCTAGGAATTCGGATAACTGTTTCTGCACTTTCTTCTCAAGGATCTTAGCTGGTGCTGGCAGGAGGGAGATGGGCCTAAAGTTTTTCAATTCTGCCGGGTCTGCACCCTCTTTCTTGAGGATGGGTTGGACGAGTGCAGTTTTCCAAATAGAAGGATAGATGCCTGCTTTCAGAGATGAGTTCCAAAGCAGGTTTAGAGAGGGGTTGAGTAGTGGGGCCAGTAGTTTAAAAAACCTAGCCGGACAGGGATCAATTGGAGATCCGGATTTCGTTTTTTCCAACTGATTGAGAGAAGCTTCAAGGCTAAAAGGGCTAAATTCTGACCAGGTATTTGGTAGGCGAGAGGAAGGCAAAGGTGCGGCTGGCGGTTCCCTCAAGGAGAATGAGGAATAGATGGCTTGGATTTTCTCCTGAAAGAAGGCCGAAAGGTCTTCACAGAGGGTGGTAGAGGGAACTATGTTGCTTTTCATCGTCCCAGGTTTAATAAAGCCTTGAACAATCTTAAAAACTTCTTTGGCAGAGTTGTCTGATGATTTAATTTTATTGGCAACATAATCCCTTAAGGAGTTGCGCTTTAGCCTATGAAATTGTTTTAGCGCTGCTCTGTATGCATTCTTAGACTCTATGTTGTAAGTTTTCCGCCAAACCCGCTCAAGCTTCTTGCAGAGGCTTTTCTCTAAACGGAGTTCCGGTGTAAACCAGGGGGCAGAGGGTTTATTCCTAGCCAGTTTCATGGTTTTCATAGGGGCTATTTTGTCAAGGGATGATGTAACCCAGTGGTTGAGGATGGCGGCGTCACTGTTAGGTTCACCGGTGAGCAACATAGGAGTATTTAATAGTGCTGGGCCTATTGCTTCGGGAGTGATTTTCCTCCAGTTTCTTCTATCTTCATAGACAGGTTTCATAGAGCTGTTACACATGGTCGTGGTCAGATTGAATGGTATGAGACTATGGTCCGACCATGTGAGGGGAATGGGATCACCTGTTGTTAGGGTTAGGATATTGGTGAAAATGAGATCCAGCATATGGCCTGCCACGTGTGTAGGCATAGAAACCTTTTGATTGAGGTTTTGCCCCTTAAGGGTGTCAGCCAGCTGGGAGGCCAGGGGGCACTGATCACTGTCCATGTGGACATTAAAGTCACCCAGGATCATAAAGTTCGCATATCTCAGTGAGAGATCAGCGATCAGATCGCATAGCTCCCATAGCTCAGAGGGTTTAGAGTCAGGGGGTCTGTAAACTAATATTCCCGCAATAGAGAAGGTAGGGGAGATTTTAATACTGAAGGACATTGCTTCAATCAGACCAGTGTGTTCGATCCTTTTGTGCGATATCTCCCAGTTGTTTCTCATGATCACAGCCAGCCCACCCCCGTCTATTGTCAGCTTGATTAACCCCGGTTATTTTATAGCCCACAGGGATGGCCATCATTATATCAGGGTTAGAGCTCTCTCTTAACCAAGTTTCTGTGAGGAATATGAGATCCCAAGAGCTTGATTCCAGCGTTAGCCAGACATCATCCGCATGTTTGGGAAGGGACCTGCAATTAATTAGACAGGCTTTGACAGTTGGTTTGGTACTAGCGGTCAATGGTCTGGAGGGTATGGCCATGTCAATGCCCTTACACCTCTTTCCCAAGATCTCTCTGTCGAACTCGAAGGGGCATGTCTTACAGTATGGCCCATGGTCGGGTGGCTCCTGTTCCAGTGTACAGGGATCCAAGCATGTCGGCCTGTGACAACTTTTTGACTTTAACTCATAAATTTGTTCCCTGGACAACACTATTCTTGTATCTGAGTGAACTCGGGCAGCGTGGTTGGCGCTGGGCGCTGAACGCTATTGTAAATCTGCCCCTTAGTTTTCATCCGTAAATTGGAGGGTGCGACCACAATGTTAGTTCTAAACTTTCAGTGTCACAGCGGCTCAAGTTACACCTCTCCCATGATTCCAAATAGGGCAAGACTTTTCTGGAGTTGGTTGTGTTCCTCTCCAGACAGGGCGTGGCCTAACTGTTCTAGCTGGGCTACTTCTTTTGAGGTGAGCCGAAAATAATATGTAATTTGTTTGTAAAATTTGCAAAGGCACAGAGAGGCTAAATCAATTGAATGGAATGTTTGGCAGTACAATTGCCAGTGGTTAAAACTGGTTAAACCATTAAATTCCAGTACCTTTTTGCTGCCTATTTAGTGTTTACTAGCTACCCTCTTTTACAAGTATAGGAGACAGCTGGTAAGATAAGTTTATATTAACATGACATAAACAGGGCCGAACTGGGAAGCCAAAGCAACCCTGGCAAATTTTGTCAGACCAACCCCAGTTCGGTGCATAGCTAATGAGCGCAGCAAGCGAGCCTGCCCACTACAAAGGGGGCTCGGGGTGGGAGGGGTGTTCTCTCCCCAAGAAAATCTTGGGAAAAAATTTAAAAAGTGGTGCAGCCCACAACACATTTTCATTATATGTTCAATTGTATTAGCTTTTAGAGCACAGTAAATGCCTTTTAATCATTCCCTCAATATTACTCTCCAACAGTGCCCCTCATCTCTCCATAGCCCCTCTAACATGTATTTAATTTGTTTTATAGTGCCTCTAATACCAGTGGAGGGAGTCGGAGCCCTTTACATCACTCACACATACAGAGACAATGACTCATACGTTTGTAAATCAGTGTTTAGAAAATGTTATATAAGATAAAAGGAAATACAAGCTATAGGATTTACATGTCATCGATACTGGTAGGCATTTTTACGAGTGCTTGGTTTGGAGAAGCACAGGCTCAGGATTCAAAATGTAACACAGTGGTTGGATTTACTAATAAGAATGTATTTCTACTCAAACAAACCTATTTTACCAACATTAGGATAATGAAATACTGGGGGAAAAAACAGAACATCTGAACCTGTACCATGCAGTTTGCTTGCAGCTCTTTGATGGCAGTTCATAGCTCACTGTGCTAGTTTTATTACGATTGTAAGTTATGATTTGCAAGTAACTAAAGGATCTCTTTGACAAAAGCAGTAACCCACTGAGATATGCACATTAAATACAATTCTGTTATCTGTATGGCACACGTTCTTTGCAGCAGGCATATTAACCCTGTGCGCTAGATTAGATGAGTCCAAACTACCAATAGACAAAACTCTCATCTCTCACCAGCAGGAAAATAAACCACCAGAGATATCAATCTTCACACTTTTATTGTTGCTTGAAAACTGCTGGATATACAAGTAACTCTGCAGTGAGAGTGAGAAGTCAGTCATTATTTTGGACAGTCATTCTGATTTTGTTACTGGGGTTCGATGTTACAGCACTGCTGCAAAACTCCCCCCCGCTTACCGCCCCTCCAGCCTCCCGGGGAAATGCCCAAAGCCCGGTACGGCCAGTCTGGCCTTGGACGTAAAACACTTCTGCACTAACACCTCAGTAAACATGGGTGTGAGGGTCAGGTGGAGGTAGGTAATTCTGCAATAGGACAGAACTAAATTCCAAGTAAATGTATCTGAAAACAGCTCAATTCCAAATAAAACTGTGAGTCATGCAAAGGCGGTTTAAGGCACGGGCAAAGTGGGCCATTGCCCAGGGCCCCTCCTTCCAAGGCGCCCATGGGAAAATGAACCTTTGCTTTTTCATACTTCAGGCTGTTTCTCTATCTCAGCCTTTAACATATACTTCAATATTGTTTGGCATCAGGGGGCTTCAGTTAGGACAAAATGAGTAATAAAATTCACAAAGTTGTTCCGAACAGGGGCTCCTAAACAAATTCTTGCCTGTGAGTCCCAAAATCCTTAAGGAGGCGTGCGTCCTGCTGTATGTAAATTCCAGATGGTCAGCATGTGACTTCACTGACCTCCGTTCCTATTAACCCCACCTGCTGCTTATTTTGTAGGCGGATACTGCTCGATATGTATGGCCTAAGCGTATCTCAGGGCCGTAATATGGTAATGCCATGATTCTGGCAATTACATTAGCACAACCTTCTTTTCACATTTAAAGTTGCAAATTTAGCACCATCTTCTTGCTGATGCTAACGTCACAAGAGGTCTCTAATCTCAAGAAGACACCATCAGCAAAGAGCAGCCGGGAATATTTATTGTCGATTATCATGGCTGAGAAAAAAATTAGGTAGCGAGAACAGGATTTGTTCTTCTTTTCACTGGTTGATCTCTTTTAAAGCGCCATCCAGTGAAGATAAAAAGTAGTTTTCTCAGACAAGTTCTGCATCTCTAACAATCACCAACAATAGGCATTCTGGAATGTTCCTTTGTTTGATGATATTTGCTTGGGATTTGAGGCATATTGTGACATCATTCACCGGGCGGCCCCTTTAAATTCTTTCGCCCGGTCCTGTCCACCAGCCAAGGCCAGCGAAGCACAAAGATCACTGCAGGGAACTGTGTGAAGTGATTCTTTCTGACTTCAGTCCTATCTGGGTAAAGCTGTGAAGTCCACCCAACAGTCTGTCCTTGCGGGCCGCGCGGAATTTGTCCGATTACATATCTCATGCCCTGAGAAGACAACGAACGCCTGCCTTAGATTTTTGTATCTTGGTAGATCAGTTTAAATGTCAGTAGGCTTGTCCCTTCTCGCTGTCTGACCCAGTGAACTTTAATGTAGCGGTGTCTGGAGTCCATGCCCGCCATCGCCCTCCTGATATGATAGTCACCAGGGAGCGCGCAGCCGCGTCCGGATCCAGGGTATAGGTGCCTGCCGCTGTAGGGGCTCTGTAATTTCACTGTCACATCTGGTCTGAGTGGAGGCATGTGATGTGACAGGTCAAGGTTTCAGCTGGAGATGGCACTCTTTGCACTTTTAAGCCATGCTAGGCCTCCCGCACATACTTCCCATACATGCCCCTTGCACTTCCATCGCCATTAGCATCTCTTTCTGATTGAAAACCATTGTAATGAGTCCTGGGTTGATACAGCCTGCATATTAAGGAAGTGTTTAGGTCTATGAGTATGTCTACAAGATCCTAAAGAATATTTATGTTATTCCTTTTAACAATTGTTTTTGATTCCCTTCCTACTCTTGTTCATTTTATGCTTCTTGTTTATTTCCATTACCTGCAACCTCTCCCTCACCCTTTCTTCTTTTAAATCCTTCCATTTTGTTTCCTTCTCTCTTTAATTAATGTTTATTTTTTATCTCTTTCCTGTACTAGGAGCGTCGGTTATTTAAGCATCCAGCTATAATTTAGTTGGTGGTGAATTCAGTATAAATAGCTGTTAATTGTTGTTCTTGTTCTTTTTATTCCTTTTATTGTTAATAATGTCTTTTGCAATAGCCTCAGGGATGCCATTTGTGCTATTAACAGGGCCACTAGAATTATGTGATTGTGCAGCCGTGGCGATTTTTGGATAATTATAGATTTGCCGCATTTGCCACATAATCCATCATCTGCCACATAATCTGCAGATTTTAACAAAAAAATTAATGTTTTAGCTCAAACTGTACAAACATTGATAAAAATTGAGCGACAAGTGTCGCTGCACAGTTGAAGGGCATTTGCAAAGCTGGACTCGTCACCTTTCTGTTGCTTATTGCTATATTTGGGTATTAAACTGGCACTAATGAGGTCCAACCAATGCCCAGACAATGTTACCAAATTTAAAAATAATGAAGTAATATTATTATAAAATGTGGCGCATTATGCCACATAATTAGGCTTTTTTTGCTGCATAATTACTCAACCCTGCCACATAATTTGGCTGTCTCCTGTCTCATAATTCCAGTGGCCCTGGCTATTATGTATGAGAAAAGAGAAAATCACTAGAGGGAAAGAAGTGGAGGTCAAGACCACAAAGCATGGTCCCCACAATTTCCAAAAAACACAAGAGATTCCAGTGGTTTATAGTCAATGTCAGGGTGCAGGATGTCGAGACGAACAAATGTTTTTTGTGCCTATAGCCGGGTTATCTCATTAAAATGAAAAAAGCGTTCGCGCACTCTAAGGTGGCATGCTTCATCATTGGGCCCATCTTCGCACCACTAACAACGGAGACAGTGGCGTGGGCTACAACCCACCGTAAAAAGGCGGAGAGCATTTAGAATGATGGTGTCATCGGGAGGGGATCACAGAAGGTCCAAGGTGTGGGTTTGGATAGGAGAGGAAGAAGAGCGACAACAGTTGAGCTGCCTCTTGCTGGACCCTAATCAGTATTTACTCTTGTCCCCAGAGTACAGGGGTTAAAAAAGGAGTATTCTTCAACCTAATTGTAAGAGGTCAAACTGCTTCTGCCTTTGGTAACCCCCCCATTTGTCAGGACCATGAGAAAATCACACTGACAATAAGGTTTCACAGTTGAAAGTATAGGGATAAAGCAGGAAAGATTGTCATTAATCGTGATCCCGAATTATCTTCACCAATTAGATAGGTTGTGGACAGGTACTCAAAATTTCTGGAAGAAATTGGGAGTCCAGTAAATAATATTGCCAATAATCCCATTTAGCTTCGAACGGTTATGCTGCAACCACGAGGTGAAAGGCATCTTTCAATCTTGTCACTGCTGTGAGGGTTTGATCTTCACATAGAAAGATCTGAGCATCACAAGCATATGTAAAAAAGCATTGGCTAAGCCAATAGATTTGACTTTGGCAAGCTGGTGCAGTAACAATTTTTTATTGGAAGCATAAGTCACAAAACGAGAAGATAAAAAGGAATCATGCCAGTACCTAAACATGATGGCCAGAAACTTGCAATAAAAAATTTCATTACCTGTTCCACATAATTTTAAAATAATTGCATATGTGCTTTCTAGCAGTCAGGTGTAATTAGAGTAGGTATAGAAACCCTTTTAGTTTTAAAACACATCACAGGAAAATAGGATTCCTATAAGAACAGTACAAAAGATACTTTTAACTTTGAAAAACTTTTAGAAAGATGTGTGCACGTGGACAGACACAATGCTATAGCTCAAAATGCTAAATAGCCAATGGCTGAAGTGGATTGACTCATTGTCCTATGCTGTATTCTGTGGTGAGTAGAAGGAAAATGTAAATAACAGTTGAACTGAAAAATGGATGAAGGGGTTAATCAAAAGCTCCTCTGTGTATGCATATATGTACGTATTTCTTATTTATTTTTATTATGTGAGCCTGGTAGCCCAGCAAATACTGTTTCTCAGCCAGTCCTAAAAATTCAATCTAGAGGTAGAGTGACAAGCATTCTGGTATAAACATCAAACAGGAGGAAGCTCAGAGCAAACCAATGATGTGCTAATACTTTCCAATGTCTGATTCATCTATGAATATTGGGCTGATTTACGAAGGAGTGTTCCAAGGTATTAGACTTGTCAGCTTTAGGGTGGTCTTCCCCCCAAACATTTTGCCTTACTCCTCCATTTTTGCTGATCTTGTTTTTGTTGGCCTTAGGATACTGTGCACTTTACCACTGTTAACCAGTGCTAAAAAGTATGTGCCCACTCCGTAAAACATGATACCATTGGCTCAGACCCAATTGGCACATTTAATTTACTTGTAAGTCCCTAGTAAAGTGGTACTACCTATACCCAGTTCCTGTAAATTAAACTTTCAAGTGGGAGCAGGTAGGAATGTCGAGTTGGGTGTCTACAGAATTTAAAACCCTCTTTAAGGGTAAAATTGGATTTTAAGTCACAATTCTGAAAATGCCACTTTTTGAAAGCTGGCATTTTCTTGTCAAACCATTTGGTGCCTGCAGCCTGTATCCTGGGACACATGACTAGGTGTAGCTGGCAGTTGGGCTTTGTGTCTTGCTCCCAGACAGTGAGACAAAGGGGGAATAGGTGTTAGCAGGATGGGCCATCTCTGACTTGATAGGGGGAGGAGCTGTCACCTACCACACTTACATATCACAAAGACTCTGCCTCAGCACACTCATCAAGGGTTTCACACTAGTTTTTTGTGTCCCCAGACAATCTGGGGCCAGGGCAGGGTAGCAGGACATTCCAAACACCTCTGTGGAGGAAACCTCCAGAACATTCTCATGTTTCAAAGCTGGCACCAAGTATAAATATTGGAACATCAGACCCAACTTCAGCACACCTCTGGACCTGTGGAAGACTCAGAAGGACTGCTGTGCTGCTGTCCTGCAAGAAGGACTGCTACTCTGCTGCCCTGCTGCTTGCTGACCTGCTGCGTGAGTGAAAAGGACTGGGTCTACGTCTTGAACCCAGGACCTCCAAAGTGAATCCAAGGGCTAGTTGGCTGGCCTCCTTATTAGAGCCTCGGGGACAGAAAAGGCTCCAATCATCTTGAACCATGTACTTTGCTGCTGTGAGTCTTGCCACCCAGTGGTGCCAACACAGTCCTGGACTGTTTTAAGTGGGTCTGCAGGTGCTCTGCAACCCCCGCTGTGGTCTCTTGGACAGAACCGGCACAGCACAACCCATCTCCTAACAGCTCTGCATCAGAACCGCCACGATGCAATGCATCCCCAATGCAGTACCTCACATCTCAGCTCCTCGGAACTGCACTACACGGCGCATCCCTGATACAGGACTTCTCATCGCAAGTCTCCATCAATGGCATCCTCAACAATGACGCAGGACCTCGCATTGCAAGCCCCGTCAACTGCATCCTCGGAACTGCTGCTGCGCAATGCCTCCTTGACAGGGGATCTCATAATGCTCCGTAAGCAGGATTTATGGTATTTTGTTCAGCGGGACGAGCCTGGTCCCTATATATGGCCAGCGATGCCTCAACTTGTGACTTTGACTCGGATGATTTACCGGCGTCGTAATTACTGACAGACATCAGATCTTGAAGGATTGAACCCAGCATTGCAATGATAGAAGTGAAAGTGCGGTATTCCTCCTGACTACTCATTGTCTGAATCCGGTATTATCGTCAACTACCTGCACTTCAAAATAAGAGTTTGATGTCTTAAGTGCCCAGCTATGAGTTAGGAACTTGAGCCTTTGTTTGGCAGTGTGCTCCATCTGCAATACGGTGTCTTTTCCAATTGGACACTACAACAAAGTGTTCTAGATCGATGGATAACCAGCATCAGACATATCAACATATACCATTAGTAATCTATTAGCTACTTTTCACTTTTTGTTTCCCCCTGGTTTTGTGAATTTTTATGGGTATCTGAAAAGGTCCTGAAGAAGGTGGCCGGTCCATTCCTCTTATGCCACCGAAACGCGCGTCGACCCTATGTTCGGATCCTTGTGAACATATATAACACACTTGGTCATGGAGATGTTACCATCTATTACCTCCTTCTTTTTCAGATGTGTTTTTTTGTGATTGGTGCATGATTTTGTGTGAGTGTGTATGATTTGTGTTATGTGTGGATCTTTATATTGAGTTAGATTGAATTCTTTGTATTCTTTGGGGGAGACATTTGTCTTATTGTATTTTGTGGTAATAATTTTTCTACATGTCTCAACTAAAAAGTTTTTAACCTGATAAAATAAGAAAATGTAACAAAGGAAAAAAAATTATGATTGAAATTATTTATGTATAAAAAATAAATCAAGCATTTTGAATAAAATTCATTTTGTAAAGTTTTTGTACACATGTGTTCAAGCCCTACCATATTTAGGTTTGCCTAGATAGCAAAGAAATATAGGTCATGAGGGAGGTTTTGTGATTATATGTTCAACTTGTGACTTTGTCCTGGTCCGGCGCGACCGGATAACCGCAGTTGGCGCTTTTGTACTTCTAAGCACTATTTTCATCTAAATCTTTAAAAGTGCATACCTCTGGTTCTGCTGATTGGACTTTTGTCATTTTGGTCTCAAATGCTGTATATATACTTTACACATTGCCTCTAAGTTAAGCCTGAAAGCTTTTGTGCCAAGTTACCTGAGGGTTAAGCACAGGTTAATTTGGAGTTACTTGTGACTTCACCCTGACAGGAATTGTCGTTTGCTGCTTGAGTACGGTTTCACCCCCCTCAATCAGTAACCTTGTTTCCTACACAAGGTTTAAGAGTGTCTTAAAGAAGGAAACAGGGGATTTATTTTCAAATGTTTTGTGCTGGTTTAAGGTCATTTTAAGGATATCTTTTCTGGCTGAGGGCAAGTTGTGGAGGAAAGTCCTTGCAACTTTTCACACCCTGCTCACCACTACACCAATGTTGAGACAAAATTACATGTAGATTAGTAAGCCATTGTTGGGGGGCACTTGCCTCTGCCTCTAGTCCGAATTCTTACTGAACTTGAGTTACGTCTTCCTACTCTAGAGGTACCCAGTGTAGGTATAGCACGCCCAGATCAATGTCAGATTACCAGGATATCCCAATAGATAAACTGAGAAGAAATGAATCTAAATGAAATTAATTAATTCCTTATCATAGCCGGGTCTGGTGACTTAGTGGACTAATGCGTCCACTGTAGGAGCCTGTGTTTGACCTCATGGTCACAGGTTCAAATCCCAGCGGGTTCAATCAGCCTTTCATCCTTCTCAGGTCGATAAAATGAGTACCATTGAGTTGGGTAACAATGAATATCTGTTATTCAGTGCCAAGATGCCCACAGTTGAATGTGCGCTTTACAAATACACATGTAATGTTATCATGGAAATTTGGCATAGTCCTGGACCTATAGTCGACCCCTGGTCTACTCACAGCAGTTTAACTGCAGGGGACAGAGTGACCCATCGAAGAAAATGGAGCTTTCGCCTGCCTCTTCCTGCCACATTGTTGACTTGAAGGGCTACAACGCCCCACATCCCCCCCATACACACAGGTTACACGTAGTTAGGTGAGATGGCCTAATGTTCTTTTGGGATTCTTATGACAGGCCACGTCCAGCTCCATGTCATCTTCCTGGTAAAACATGACCATGGCTGGACCAGTCTGAGTGGAATTAGCTAAAGGGCAGAAACTACCCAGAACTGGTATTTGGTCTGACTGTTGGAATAAACAAACTCTGTCTGCCTCTTTGCATAACAGTGGGACAAAAACATCCAGCCGGTGTGGTAAGAGTTCTCTCCCAGAAACTCAGTTGTGACAGAGAAATTGTCTGTGCTCCAGAGCTGGGGTGACTTGTGCATTTCTCCTAAGCCTGCCAGGAAAGGCTGTCTTGACCTTGCTTCACCGACAGGTCCCAGAAGATCCCTATCACCTGCAGAACCCCACGAGGGTTCCTGCTGTCCTCGTCATCTTTATCCTCTACATAGAGCCCCTTGGGGCTATACTCACCCGTAAAAGCATCAAAATGCACCAATATGGCAGCAGTCCACAGCTATACTTGAAAGTCTGCTCCGCTGCAGACATCCAACGCCTCAAACACTGCCTACTCCTCATCCAGGCTTAGATGTCCAGAACCTACGTGAAGCTCAAACCAACCAAGACAGACGTCCTGCTATTTGCTAAGAACAACAAGGGAGAAATAGGCTTGATGCCTTGGAACCCCAACTTTCAATTAATGAAAAGTCACTTGACACCAAACTCACCCACAATTAATACAGTGCCAAGAAAATAAAGACGGTCTGTACCAGTCCTCTCTACTGAAGACAGTGAAACAGTTCCTTTCAGAATGCGCCTTCACAACTGCTGGCCAGCCCTCACACTTTTGCATCTGGCTGGTGCCAATGCCTTCTCCATGGCCTCCAAGAGTCTGTATTGGCAATACTTGCCATCCCGGAATGGCATCTTACATGCTGCAGTATGTCTCTTCCAGGGCCTGAAGAAATATGATCACATCACCCCTATCCTGATGAAACTCCACTCTTCCCGTGTCATCCTGCACCATCATAAAACATAGCAGCATTATTTACAAAGTCATCATTAACTGCACTCCTGCCTATCTGGTTGACAAGCTCACCATTCTTAATGGCTATTGACGCACCACAGACAGACCACAATGAGACAGGAGACAAAGAGAGGTAAAAAATTTGGATGTCACGCAATAGGCCTTCTCCATCTATACTCCTGGATCTGGAACAACATCCCTGTATCCATCAGGTCTTCCCCAATCCCGCTCCAATTTAGGAAAAGGTTGAAGGCACACATCTTTAAAGAAGACCAAACCATGATGCAGTAACTGTCCACAAACCATCTACCGCTCTCATCACTTGTTGATGGTATCCTTGCCTTTGACCCTGTACAGCACTACACTGCCTTTTGGCTAGGTTCACCCAGTACCAATGCTGCATACATACAGAGAACTGACCAACCACCAATGAGGGGCAGTGGAGCTGCCCCTGCATGGGGAAGATGCTGTTCAGTAGGCAGTGGCGGCCGGTAATTTTTGGAGGGAGGGGAACGGACGGGACACACTCTCACGCACACGCACACATACACATAACACTTAAAGCAATATATTCACACGCATGCACGCACACAAACACATCCATTCACAACACTCTTCACCAAACATTCATACATACACGCATGCACCAAACAGTTTAAAACTAAAACAAACACTTACCTGCAGCCAGCTCTGCCTCGGAGGTTCCAGAAGGCTTGGGACTTCTGCCTTCCCTCAGGAAGGCAGCAGTCCCAACGTCATCACAGAGTGGGTTGGGGTTAGTGAGACTGCTGACCCCTCCCCACTCTGTGAAGTGTCACTGATTGACACTCGACCCTGGGCGCTTCAGGGTTAAAACTGAAGCGAATTTCCGATGGTGCAGTGGTATGATTATAGGTAAAATAGCGCTCCAAGAATGAGTAGCACTTTCACTCTATTTAGGAATTCTGACAGATTTATATGGACGGTGCTAAAAGGTGAGAAGAACCACCAGCCTCCTCAAACACATGCTCGAAACCAACATAAACATAAAACACAATCCTCAGCACACGTCTTTTTAGTAATATGCAATTATCCAATTTGATTTAGTCAAGCATAAATGATACAAAGAATTTTCGAGCTTGGTTTCTTTTCTTTATTCTTTCTGTTCTTGCATCAGCCAACACGTGTTTCGTCGCACAAAAGGAAATTTGTCCCGCGACTTTCTCAAGGCTGTATATACAAAACAATACAAAAGGGGATGATGGACGGAACGTTTGAGCCAATCAAACACTCACCCCCAGTCAACTGATCTGGGTTTAATCCATCATCATTCTTTAGCTCACTCCACCACCCCAGTTCAGACATGGCCATATGCAAATCAGTCTGACCCTGTGCCTCATGGGAACAGTCCAGCCCGAACTGCCAAGCCATGTCTTCCCTGGACCGGAAACAAGCATCCTAGGACCGGTTTCTGGCATTCCAGCCGTCATCAGCCAGGCTTGCTTGAATCCAGTGGCAAAGTGAGCAAGGGACCCACGTCTGGGCATACCCCCGCCAACTTAGGGCGAACAAAGCGATACAAAAGGGGATGATGGACGGAACGTTTGAGCCAATCAAACACTCACCCCCAGTCAACTGATCTGGGTTTAATCCATCATCATTCTTTAGCTCACTCCACCACCCCAGTTCAGACATGGCCATATGCAAATCAGTCTGACCCTGTGCCTCATGGGAACAGTCCAGCCCGAACTGCCAAGCCATGTCTTCCCTGGACCGGAAACAAGCATCCTAGGACCGGTTTCTGGCATTCCAGCCGTCATCAGCCAGGCTTGCTTGAATCCAGTGGCAAAGTGAGCAAGGGACCCACGTCTGGGCATACCCCCGCCAACTTAGGGCGAACAAAGCGATACAAAAGGGGATGATGGACGGAACGTTTGAGCCAATCCTGGACCAATGTTTAATTCCTATATCAGTTTCTAAATTAATCAACATTATGTACATCAAGTCGTTCATTTACCCAGAAAGTAATGTAACTCTGGATCAATGTTAATTCCTATATCAGTACACCGTAACCTCAAGATCCAGAGTGCCTCCCTTTTCCGTAAGGCTAGCTCTCTGTTTCCTCCCCTGGGGTGTCTCTGAGTATGTTCTATACGTTCTATACCATAAAATGAGAACTGTCTGTTGGTAGTCTGTGAAGGGCAATGCATGATGTGTGCAGAGATGGGATATCTTTCATCACTCTGTTTCACTGCCCTCATATGTTCTGCAATAAGAACATTACGTGAAAGGATTTTATGGTATAGAACATACTCAGAGACACCCCAGGGAGGAAACAGAGAGCTAGCCTTACGGAAAAGGGAGGCACTCTGGATCTTGAGGTTACGGTGTACTGATATAGGAATTAACATTGATCCAGAGTTACATTACTTTCTGGGTAAATGAACGACTTGATGTACATAATGTTGATTAATTTAGAAACTGATACAGGAATTAAACATTGATCCAGGGTTACATTACTTTCTGGGTAAATGAACAAACTTGTTGTACATAATGTTGATTAATTTAGAAACTGTATGACCTTTCACTAACCCCGTTTTTTCCTTTTTTTTTTCTTTTAATATTTACTTTATGCAACAATGCTGTTAAATAACTGTTCTTTGATTGAAAATGGATATGTTTATGAATTGAGTATGCACTACTTTACTAATCCAGACGTACATGGGAATGGAGACCTCCAATATCTCAAACTCACACGAGAATTACTGGGGATATAATTAGATACATTCGCATAAAGGATGTAGGTGAGAATGAAAGTTCTCTATTAAGCATACATAAAATCAACGTAAATGCACTGACTTCTGAATATTTCGCACCTAACAGATGTGGGATCTGTTAGATATATTTATTATGATACACTTGGGTGTTCACCGAACTGACAGGAATACACGTGTATATGTATATGGAACTGGTGGCTTAAAGATGGCGCCCGTTTTGAGTGGCAGAAGCGATATACAAGAAGGGAGAAGTACGAATGGGTGCGGACGTTTTGTCTTTCCTGTAATTTTGGGAAATTGAATCGGCTTCTTAGAATATTATTGACATCTAACTTATGGTCAGTCCAGTGTGGATCATAATTAGCAATCCGGTTGTCGGTAGCACATTTGGAGTACGTTACAAGATGGCTCCCAAAGTTGAGAAGGGGATTTGGGTCCCTTTTCTATGTTTATGTCCCGTGTGAGCTGGAAGGGTTTTAAAATGGTGGATCGTGGAGACCGGCATTCTCGCACTCGAGAACACGGCGCTGATGTTGGGACCTACACGTCCTTTGAACGGTAAGCAGAGGCACTGGATTGTAGTAGCCAAGCGTTAGAGTAGTAACACGAGGTAATGGTGGAAGATTTTGATTTGAATTTGTGACACAGCAGACTTACGAGTATCTGGAGCACCCGGTTAAATTTTTTAAGAGTTTTAAAGCTTGAAGTGAGGCGTTTGGAACAATACCCGGCGCAAACATAGATAGTTCGGAATAGCGTGGTGATTACTGTTGAGATATGCTGTATGTTATTAGATACAGGTTTTACATAGCTTAATATTATTAGCGTTTGTAACAATACCTAAGCGCGAACACAGATAGTTCTAAATAGCGTGCTGAATACTGTTGAGATATGCTGTATGTTGTCAGATACAGTTTTTACATATCGCTAAGATACAGGAAGGTTGCTTATATTTAGCTGATACGTGATCAAGTATGAGTTTTAAGACATCCCTATGTTTCTTTAGTGCTCTAGGTTTGGCTCATGACGAGGATCCACGGTAAATGCAACGTGGACATCGGAACATAGATTTTAAATTCCCAGTGGGATGGAATTATCACCACTGATAAAGTAGGTAGACTTAACACAGGAACGTATTTGATTTCTAGTGAACTGTTCTACTCTAAATAGTGCATACTAAAATAGGTTTTGGGTCTTTCAGGGAACATTTTGGACTCTTGTAAGGTATTTCTGATTTTTACTTGTGAGGAGTGATGTGGGATTTATTTTTAAAGTCACCAATCAATCAATCAATCACAGAATTTGTAGAGCGCACTACTTACCCGCGAGGGTCTCAAGGCGCTGGGGGAGGGAAGGGGGGATGCTGCTACTGGTCGAACAGCCAGGTCTTGAGTAGCCTCCTGAAGGTCAGCAGGTCTTGGGTCTTTTGTAGGCTTAGTGGAAGGGTGTTCCAGGTCTTGGCGGCGAGGTGTGAGAAGGATCTGCTGCCGGTGGTTGTTCTTCGAATGCGGGGGACGGTGGCGAGGAGAGGTCGGCGGAGCGGAGCTGGCGGTTGGGGACGTAGAAGAAGAGTTGTCTGTTGAGGTAGGCTGGGCCAGTTTTGTGGAGTGCCTTGTGTGCGTGGGTGAGGAGTTTGAAGGTGATCCTCCTGTCGACGGGGAGCCAGTGCAGGTTCCTCAAGTGGGGGTGATGTGGCTGTGGCGTGGTACGTCGAGGATCAGTCGTGCGGAGGCGTTTTGTATGCGTTGCAGTCGCTTGATGAGCTTGGCCGGGGCTCCCGCGTGAGGGCGTTCCCATAGTCTAGTCTGCTACTGACGAGGGCCTGGGTGACTGTTCTTCTTGTGTCTGTCGGGATCCACCTGTAGATCTTGCGAAGCATGCGGAGTGTGTTGAAGCAGGAGGAGGAGACTGCGTTGACTTGCTTGGTCATGGAGAGCGTTGAGTCGAGGATGACTCCCAGGTTGCGTGCGTGGTCGGTGGGTGTCGGGGCTGCTCCCAGCGTCGTTGGCCACCAGGAGTCGTCCCAGGCTGAGGGGTTGGAGCCGAGGATGAGGACCTCCGTTTTGTCCGTGTTCAGCTTTAGTCGGCTGATCTTCATCCAATCGGCGACGGCCTTCATTCCGTCATGGAGTTTGGCTTTGGCGGCGAGGGGGTCCTTGGTGAGGGAGAGGATCAGTTGAGTGTCGTCGGCGTAGGAGATAATGTTGAGGTCGTGTTGTCTGGCGATGCGTGCGAGCGGGGCCATGTAGATGTTGAACAGTGTTGGGCTGAGGGACGATCCCTGGGGTACGCCGCAGATGATCTCGGAGGCTTCGGATCGGAAAGGTGGGAGGCGGACTCTCTGGGTTCTGCCGTCGAGGAAGGAGGTGGTCCATTCCAGGGCCTTGTCTCGGATCCCTGCGTCGTGGAGGCGTGCGCGTAGAGTGCGGTGGCAGACAGTGTCGAAGGCGGCGGAGAGATCCAGCAGGATGAGGGCTGGGGTCTCACCATTGTCCAGCAGGATCCTGATGTCGTCGGTGGCGGCGATGAGGGCAGTCTCAGTGCTGTGGTTGCTGCGGAACCCTGATTGGGATGGGTCCAGGATGCTGTTTTCTTCGAGGTATCGGGTTAGCTGTTTGTTGACGATCTTCTCGATGACCTTGGCTGGGAACGGAAGCAGAGAGATGGGCCGGAAGTTCTTGAGGTCTCTCGGGTCCGCCTTGGGTTTTTTGAGTAGGGCGTTGATCTCTGCGTGTTTCCAGCTCTCTGGGAAGGTCGCGGTCTCGAAGGAGAGGTTGATGATGTTGCACAGTTGGGGTGCGATGGAGCTGCTGGCTTTGTTGAAGATGTGGTGCGGGAAAGGGTCTGACGGGGAGCCGGAGTGTATTGTGCTCATGGTCTTGATGGTGTCCTCGATGTTCACGCTGGCCCAGGCTGGCAGGGGGTCGTGGTCGATGGTGTGTGGCGGGTCTGGTGTATCGATCTTAGTTGGGGTTGTCTGGGTCTTGAAGCTGTCGTGGATGTCGGCGATCTTGCGGTGAAAGAAGGTGGCGAGGGAATCGCACAGGGGTTGCGACGGCGGGATGTCGTTGGTGTTGGAGCTGGGATTGGAGAGTTCCTTCACGATGTTGAAAAGCTCCTTGCTGTTGTGTGCGTTGTTGTCAAGGCGGTCTTTGAAGGAGATTCTCTTGGCGGACCTGATGAGGTGGTGGTGGTTACGGATGGCGTCTTTGTGGGCTGTGTGGCTGTCCGGTGTCTTATCGCTGTGCCATTTCTTCTCTAGTTTCCGGCAGGTACGCTTGGAAGCTAGGAGTTCCGAGGTGAACCAGCTGGCTCTTTTGGTGGTGTCGCTGTAGGTGAGCTTTTTCAGCGGGGCGAGGGTGTTGGCGCAGTCGTCCATCCATCGTCTGAGGTTGCAGGCAGCGTCGTCGGTGTTGGATGGGTCGGAGGGAGGGCTGAGAGCGAGGTTGCCCGGAGTTGGTCTTCGGTGACTTTGCTCCAGCAGCGGCGTGGGATCTGTTGGGTGCGGTGGTGTGTGGTGGGTTTCTGGAAGGTGAAATGGATGCAGCGGTGGTCGGTCCAGAGGAGTTCCGTGGTGTGGCTGAAGGAGACGTGGGAGCTTGAGGAGAAGATGGGGTCAAGCATGTGGCCGGCGGAGTGGGTCGGTGTTGTGACGAGCTGGCTCAGGCCGAGGTTGGCGAGGCTGTCGATCAGGGTGGTGGAGTTGCTGTCGTTGTTGTTCTCCAGGTGAAAGTTCAGGTCTCCGAGGAGGATGTAGTCGGTAGAGGTCAGGGAGTGCGTGCTGATGAAGTCGGCGATGGAGTCGCTGAACTGGGGTCGGGACCCAGGGGGTCTGTAGACGAGGGTGCCTCTGAGGGTGGTGTTGGGGTCCGTGTGGATCTGGAAGTGCATGTGTTCGGCGGTGCTGAGAGTGTCGTCAGTGCTGGTCGAGACCCTGATGGTGTTCTTGTGGACGATGGCGATTCCTCCTCCTACTGCGTTGACGCGGTCTCTGCGGGTGATCTTATAGCCGTCTGGGATGGCTATGGCGATGTCGGGGATGGAGGAGTCGTTCATCCAGGTCTCTGTCAGGAAGGCGACGTCTGGTGACGATGTGTCGAGCAGGTCCCAGAGCTCGACGGCGTGTTTGCGTGCGGAGCGGGTGTTCAGTAGGATGCACCGGAGGTGGTTGAGGTCCTTCTTGGCGGGCGCCTCGTTTGCTCTGAGACTGGTGTAGCTGCAGTTCCGGCAGCTGAAAGGACCATGGGTGCGTTTCGGGGCGGCCTTGAAGCAGTTGTGCGTCTGTCCGGGGTTGAGGGCGTGTGGTGGCATCGTATCGGCGTCGGTCCTCGAGGCTGGAGCGGGGGGCGCGCGGTCCAGGGGTTCTGGCGCTGGGCGCGGTCCAGTCGCGGACGGGCGCAGACGGGCTTGCCTTAGGCGCGCCTTCGGCGCGCCAGCGACGCGTCCGCTGCGTGGCAGCGCAGCGGCCGCCATATATGGGGAGGTGGGAGGGAGGAGCAGCTGGGAGGCGGGAGGCAGGGGCAGCGAATGGTCAGTCAAGGGGGCGGGCCGCAGGGGACGCAGCGGCGGGAATGGAGAGAGGCAGCGGGGGCACAGAAGGAAAAATGGGGAGAAAACAAACAGAGAAATACGGGCACAGTACAATGGGGCAGCGAGGGGTACAGAAGGAAAAAAAGGAGAGAAAGCAAACAGAGAAATACGGGCACAGTACAATGGGGCAGCGAGGGTACAGAAGGAAAAAAGGAGAGAAAGCAAACAGAGAAATACGGGCACAGTACAGTGGGGCAGCGAGGGGCACAGAAGGAAAAAAGGAGAGAAAGCAAACAGAGAAATACGGGCACAGTACAATGGGGCAGCGAGGGGCACAGAAGGAAAAATGGGGAGAAAGCAAACAGAGAAATACGGGCACAGTACAATGGGGCAGCGAGGGGCACAGAAGGAAAAATGGGGAGAAAGCAAACAGAGAAATACGGGCACAGTACAATGGGGCAGCGAGGGGTACAGAAGGAAAAAAGGAGAGAAAGCAAACAGAGAAATACGGGCACAGTACAATGGGGCAGCGAGGGGCACAGAAGGAAAAAGGAGAGAAAGCAAACAGAGAAATACGGGCACAGTACAATGGGGCAGCGAGGGGCACAGAAGGAAAAATGGGGAGAAAGCAAACAGAGAAATACGGGCACAGTACAATGGGGCAGCGAGGGGTACAGAAGGAAAAAGGAGAGAAAGCAAACAGAGAAATACGGGCACAGTACAATGGGGCAGCGAGGGGCACAGAAGGAAAAATGGGGAGAAAGCAAACAGAGAAATACGGGCACAGTACAATGGGGCAGCGAGGGCACAGAAGGAAAAATGGGGAGAAAGTAAACAGAGAAATACGGGCACAGTACAATGGGGCAGCGAGGGGCACAGAAGGAAAAATGGGGAGAAAGCAAACAGAGAAATAGGGGCACAGTACAATGGGGCAGCGAGGGGCACAGAAGGAAAATGGAGAGACAGAAAGCAAGAAATACGGGCACCGAGGCCACAAGCGGAGGGGCGAGCTTACCAGCAGCAGCAGCGGGCGGACAACACAGGCGGAGCTGTGTGGTGGGGGAGCGACCTACCTGGCAAGGTCAAGGGTCGCTCTCCTCACCGCGCAGCGGCCGCCATATATGGGGAGGTGGGAGGGAGGAGCAGCTGGGAGGCGGGAGGCAGGGGCAGCGAATGGTCAGTCAAGGGGGCGGGGCCGCAGGGGACGCAGCGGCGGGAATGGAGAGAGGCAGCGGGGGCACAGAAGGAAAAATGGGGAGAAAACAAACAGAGAAATACGGGCACAGTACAATGGGGCAGCGAGGGGTACAGAAGGAAAAAAGGAGAGAAAGCAAACAGAGAAATACGGGCACAGTACAATGGGGCAGCGAGGGTACAGAAGGAAAAAAGGAGAGAAAGCAAACAGAGAAATACGGGCACAGTACAGTGGGGCAGCGAGGGGCACAGAAGGAAAAAAGGAGAGAAAGCAAACAGAGAAATACGGGCACAGTACAATGGGGCAGCGAGGGGTACAGAAGGAAAAAAGGAGAGAAAGCAAACAGAGAAATATGGGCACAGTACAATGGGGCAGCGAGGGGCACAGAAGGAAAAAAGGAGAGAAAGCAAACAGAGAAATACGGGCACAGTACAATGGGGCAGCGAGGGGCACAGAAGGAAAAAAGGAGAGAAAACAAACAGAGAAATACGGGCACAGTACAATGGGGCAGCGGGGGCACAGAAGGAAAAATGGGGAGAAAGCAAACAGAGAAATACGGGCACAGTACAACGGGGCAGCGAGGGGTACAGAAGGAAAAAAGGAGAGAAAGCAAACAGAGAAATACGGGCACAGTACAATGGGGCAGCGAGGGGCACAGAAGGAAAAATGGGGAGAAAGCAAACAGAGAAATACGGGCACAGTACAATGGGGCAGCGAGGGGCACAGAAGGAAAAATGGGGAGAAAGCAAACAGAGAAATACGGGCACAGTACAATGGGGCAGCGAGGGCACAGAAGGAAAAATGGGGAGAAAGCAAACAGAGAAATACGGGCACAGTACAATGGGGCAGCGAGGGGCACAGAAGGAAAATGGAGAGACAGAAAGCAGGAAATACGGGCACCGAGGCCACAAGCGGAGGGGCGAGCTTACCAGCAGCAGCAGCGGGCGGACAACACAGGCGGAGCTGTGTGTTGGGGGAGCGACCTACCTGGCAAGGTCACCGCTTTTGCTCGTCTCACCTTCACCTAGAAGTTGGTACTAGATCCTCAAGTGTGTGTGACACAGGAGGTGATCGTGTTTTTTTCTTGACACTTATTGATCAGTGCATACACACCGGGTGCACGCAGATGGATACCGACAATTAGGGCATTTATTGGTGTTCTCCATCACCGCTTAATATACGGGGCGAAATTTTGTTGGCCCGCGTTCACCAACTCATTACATCTTATGTTTTGGAATGGGCACGTTCTAGTGTGCAAAGATCCCTGTGCTTGCCGCAAAAATTTCTTATTAAATACCGCTACGTACACGGGTGAGGTTTGATGGGTGTAATAAATACACCTGTGTTGTGTAGCTTTACAAGGGCTTGTGTTTGTTTTGTATATACAGCCTTGAGAAAGTCGCGGGACAAATTTCCTTTTGTGCGACGAAACACGTGTTGGCTGATGCAAGAACAGAAAGAATAAAGAAAAGAAACCAAGCTCGAAAATTCTTTGTATCATTTATGCTTGACTAAATCAAATTGGATAATTGCATATTACTAAAAAGACGTGTGCTGAGGATTGTGTTTTAAAACTGAAGCGCCCAGGTGCGAGGCAATCAGTGACGCTACCCCTCGTCACTGAGGGGAGGGCCTCGGGGACCTTTGCTAAGCTGAGGACGTGACGCCCGCAGGAGCTGTGACTTCCTCAGCCCAGCAAAGTTCAGCTCAGGCAGCCAGGAGCCTGCGCTAAATGCGCATGTCTGGCTCCTGGCTGCCTGACCTGAAAGTGAACAGTGTCTGTCAGGCTGACCTTTGTGCAGCCTGACAGACACTGTTCATGAGGGGCGAAAGGTGGAGGGGCGTGGCCCCTCAGCCCCACTGGATCGGCCGCTCCTGTCAGTAGGAGCAGAGCTGAAAAGGAGCTGAGAAGGGAAGAAGGGATACCATCACTACCATTCAGGGAAGGACCTTCAAAGCTCTGCTGAGGGTGAGGGCCAAGAACCCTAAGGCCTCCCTGCAGCACGGGTTAAAACCTGTGACCAGAACCCAAGCTTGCCATGGAACTCGACACCGTGTGAGTCCTGCTGAAGTGAGCGAGCGCCAAGCCTTTTCATGGCACTATACACTTTGGGGCTTATTTACAAGCCCCTTGCGCCGCCAGTACGTCACTTTTTCCCATATTAAAAGTGACGCACCGGTGGCGCAAGGGGCCCCTTTCAGGTTCCTGCTTAATGAGTCACACCGACTGCAGCCTCACCAGTCCAATCACAGCGCAGGCGCAGACTGTGCGAATAAGACTTTACCATTAGGAAAAGGCTCCGATCATTACAATGTGGGCTCAGTGAGTCCGTTACGTCCTGGAACTCGTGAGAAAAGTTCTCAGAGCGGCCGTAGACTGGGGAAAGGGTTTGTAGGAGGAAGATGAGGGCACATATCTGGAGGCATGATGAACCAGAAAATGTGTGAATGTGTGTGGTGTGAGTCTGTGTGTGTGTGTGGTGCATGTGTCTGTGTGTGTGTGTGTGGTGCTTGTGTCTGTGTGTGTGGTGCATGTGTGTGTGTGTGGTGCATGTGTGTGTCTGTGTGTGTGGTGCATGTGTCTGTGTGTGTTGTGCATTTGTGTATGTGTGTGTGTGGTGCATGTGTGTGTGTGCGCGGCGTGTGTGTGTGTGTGTGTATGTGTGGCGTGTGTGTGTGTCTGTGTGGGGCATGGGTGTGTGTATGTGTGTGTGTGTGTGGTGCATGTGTGTGTGTGTGTGCGAGAGTGTGTTAGGAGCAACCAAGTAATCAGTCATCTTTAGTGTATAAAATGTTTCCTACAATCTTTCATAGTTTGCATAATTAAAAAAGTTGATATTTAGGAGCCAACACGTTCGGTTAATTTCTTTGGCATTTTAAGGAAGATAATTGCACCCATAATTTTGTTATTAACACCTCTTGACAAAAACTGCACCTTATCCTGAGACCTACTAAACTCCCAAAAATACAGATGTGGGATAAGAAGCCTGGGTATGAGTTTTATTTCAAATAGAATATTTAACCAGCTTCTAGAAATAAATTCCTTTTCTCCTTGGCGAGTCCCATTCATTCCTTCCGGGTCACCAGAGAGAGTAGCTGTCATAGTCACCTGCCCGCACACTCCCTGCAGAAATATTCAGGGAGAGGATTCAAATGAGAATGAAAGTGGCCAAGCGAGCTGGGAGCCAGATACCAGGAAAATGTTTGCTTTTCAGAGACTTAAGAAGGTCTGAATGTGAGGCTGGGATTGTGGTCCCCTACGGTGCATCTACCCTGGGTCACCGACTCGAGTAGGTAGTACGTGCAGCGGAGAGAATAGACACAGGCCCTGACTGTGAACTTAAAACAGCCCTGGCCAAAATGATAAATTCAGACCCCATGTGCAGAAGCGCAATTTTTTTTTTTACGAAGTTTTATATAGCGCGAACTTGACCCGAAGGTATTGCGTATCAGAGCGCTTTACAGATCACCAGTTGCGTTACATGAGGACCAATTCTTTTTTGTTAGGCACGGGGAGATTAAGTGATTTGCCCAGAATCACAGGATGTTGCGCGTCCTTGCCGAGACTCGAACCCGGTTCCCCAGATTCCAGGTCGACAGCCCAAGCAGTTAGGCCAACTCCTCTCCTAATGCGCGCTAGAATCAGAGCAACTCTTTCAAGTTGCTGCTGGGATCGCGTAATGTGCACCACCACTCCTGGAGGTCGAAACCGGCCTCCTGGGTCTCCAGCCTCCTGGGGGATTGCCCGCTTGCCCATCTGGCCAGTCCACCATGAACAGACAGGGGTCTCAGTGACCGACCTGGAAGCTATTGCGCAGGAAGGCTGGAGGCTGCAGGGACCTGCTTGAGGTCCTACCACTGTTATTTAATGGGGGCCGCCACTTTGGTCCTGAGAAATCAAGTACACAACAATATGGTATCTTCTGTAGCTGAGTGCAGATGCGATTTGTTCACAGTGGGTGTTGTTTGCCCTTCATTGTAAAGAACACAGATGTAGCGTGAAGTACCGAAAACTACATTCAGTATATTATGCATGGTCTGAAGATATGTAGGGGCTGATCTAGAGCCTGGCAGATGGTACACCGTCCACCAAACGTAGAGATCACCGTAGGTCCATGTGGGTTCCTGTGAAGGTACAACAAGTTTCTTGGAGTACCACTATTGGTTTTGATAACTGTGCACCAAACTTTAACTTTTGTTTTTGTTTTTCAATAACAAAGTTCCAAAGTGGGAGTTTGTTATTGAAAAACCAAAACCTACTGGCCCAGGGAGTTTTTTTCCCTGGTTGGAGGGGTCATTATTTGTTTTTTTCTTTCCGTCACCAGCAGAGTTTACCTGGCAGCGAGGGACAGAAAAAAAGGACTGTTAGAACTGGGGGTCTCTAGTTGGCTGAGGCAGTTACCTTAGTCCAAATAGGGACCCTTGCTTCTAGTCAGGGAAAGGAGGGACACCCTCGTTGATAACCCCTGCTCACCCCCTGGTAGCTTGGCACGAGCAGCCAGGCTTATCTTCAAGGCAATGTGTAAAGTATTTGCAACCACACTCCCAGCGACACAGTGATAACACCACAAATGGACACCACACTGATGTATGAAAATAGCGGGATCTTTATCAAGCAGAAAAATACGGTAAGACCAAACGATAAAAATCCAACATATGCGTATTTGTAATATTTCACTTTGCCGGTTATTAGGCCAACAAACACTTGTAGGTTCTTGCGGTATTAATGAGCAGTTCACGATGTTCAAATGCAGTCCTAATGCAATGCTATGCAGTTCGTACTGCAGTTCGTATTATCAGACTAATGCAGTTCGTAATGCAAGAATAATGCAATCCTCAATGCAAGTAATCAGGCAGTTCGTAATGCAAGAATAATACAATCCCTAATGCACGTAATAAGGCAGATCGTAATGCAGGAATAATACAATCCCTAATGCACGTAATAAGGCAGTTCGTAATGCAGGAATAATACAATCCCTAATGCACAGAATCAGGCAGTTCGTAATGCAGGAATAATACCAGGCCAATAGACGCGATTAGCGCGGGCACCACTAGGCCCCAACCACAGACAACAGTCCTGAACTTCCGAGGGCGGGTCCGGTACTGCCGGGCAGGTCCGGGCCGCTCGAGGACTCAGCGTGTCTAACGCGATGCAGCGGGAGAGAGACGGGAGCACTCCGGTACTCCTCCTGCGCCTCCCCAGGCCACACACTCTTGCGGCTCCCGACCGGAGTCCAAGCCTTACCTGGGGGATGCGCTGCCTCGCTCTCTCTCTCTCCCCGCTCGCCGGACGTCCTGCTGGGCGCTCCCGATGACGACGCAGCTACGATGCAAGGCGACGCTGTAGCCGGACAGGTTACGGTGCTGCCTTCTCCGTTGCTGACGATCTTGGGCAGATTCATCTTGCGAACAACGATCACGATTACCTCACGACTTCCTTAACTTTACAAAGTCCTTCAGCACGTTGCGGCTCGGGCCGACGGCGGCGATCTTGATCCGCAGCCTCAGTTACGATGACGGCTCGGGCCACAAACAGCTACACAGCAGTGTGGACAATGATTCACGCTGCGGGGGCACTGCAGTCACGGGGCACTCTTCAACCAGTACCAGGGACCCCATGGCAGTCTCAGGCTGCACACGCACAAAGCGTCGCTGAGACTCGGTTGGGTTTCGGGCCACACAGTCCCGGTGCAATGCTTACGAAGGTCTCAGGCTGCAAAAAGCATACGCACACAGCGCCGCTGAGACACACTTGGAAACTTTGATGTTCCGGAGTTTCCACAACAGGGAGCCAGCTCTCCTCGGGCCCTTGGAGACAAGTTACTTCGGGACACAGCACACAGCAAAGTCCTTTCAAGCAGGGGGACACAGCACACAGCAAAGTCCCTTAGCCTCTCCTTAGTTAAATCAGCAAACTGCAGGCCAGCCCCAGAACACACAGCAAGGGTCAGTCCTTCTCTTCAGTCTCTTCAGCTGTTCTTCCTTGGCAGAGGTTCCTCTTGACCACGAAGTAGTTTCAATCCTTTTCAGTCTTGATCAGTCCAACGTTCAGGGGCTTCAGCTCTCATAGTTATACCCCTAAATGTCTTTGAAGTCTTTGTGTTCAGGGGGCACTGACCGCTGTCCAAACCAGTTCTGGGTGTCTTCCTGCCAGCGGCACCTTCTTCCTTTGATAGTGGGGGTCTGGTTCCTCAATCACTCTGCAGGAGGGGGAGCCATTCTTTTATGGCAGCAGCCCAGGCCTCTTCACCTCCAGGGGGCTACTCCTCCCCCCTACACTCCAGATGCAGGTCAGCCTGTTGCTGTCTCATCTACCCCTCCCCTGGGTCAAGACATTTCCCAGATCCAATCACATTCAAATCCAGACAGTCAATCCACAACCAGGCAGAGACACACAGAATTGTTAGAACAAAAAAAACAGCCACTTCTAAAAGCGTGGTTTCTAAACACACAATTCAAAAACCACCTTCACAAAAAGATGTGTTATTAAATTGTGAGTTCAGGCACACTAAACTTCACCTCTCCATCTTAAACCTATGGGAAGATAGGCTGGAAACATATTACACAGCCTTCCCCATTCTGTCCTATGGGCAAGATGGCCTTGCAACAGTGAAAAACGAAATGGAGAGTATTTCACTGTTAGGACATGGTACACACCTCAGTACATGTCCTACCTTTCACAGACACTGCACCCTGCCCAGGGGGGTACCTTGGGCCCACTATAGGGGTGTCTGATGTGCAGGGAAAGGGAAGGGTAAGGCCTGGCAAGTGGGTGCACTTGTCAGGACAACATGGCAGTTAGCAAACTGCGCGCAGGCACTGCAGTGGCAGGCCTGAGTTCTCTCTTTAGGGCTACTTGTGTGGGTGGCACAATTAGTGCTGCAGGCCCACCAGTAGCATTTGCATTTACCTGCCCTGGCACACATAGTGCACTTTACTAGGGACTTTACTAGTAAGACAAACATGCCAATTATGGACAACCAATTACCATAACACTTTATACAGAGAGCATATGCACTTTAGCACTGATCAGCAGTAGTAAAGTGCCCAGAGTCCTAAAACCAACAAAAACAGGTCAGAAACAATACAGGAGGAAGGCAAAAAGTTCAGGGGTGACCCTGCAAAAGGGCCAAGTCCAACAAGGACATTACACCATCCATCCTAATTAGGGCAGAGTGTATAACGCCCTCCCTCCGATGGCCACTATTTGCTCGGGCTGTCGAAGGAAACTTTCCATTGATAGAGCCAATGGTGGCTCGATGGAAAGCTGGCAGCTCACCCGGTCCTAAGCAGGGTGGGCGGACGGGCAGTTTGGTGGACAGGTCACTCTGTCACAATACCGACGGAGTACTCTGTCCGTCAAACTCTAAATCAGCCCCTTAGTTTCTAGTATGTCTGCCTGCAATTCTTTCAATGATTTTCTGTGGTTTCTGTCTGGTTTTCTAAAAATGTGGATGACATTGGCTCAAACAACGTTTTAACCCTTTCTCCATAATGAGGAAAATCAGTGAGGCCAAAACTGAGAAATCCCTTTAGAGCTTGGAATTCATACAGTGCATTTGGAGTTTTTATGTAGCAATTTTAATTATATCAGATTAATTATATCAGGTGCTGGTGCTAACCTTTCATCGGACAGCATATATCCCAAGAATATGGCGTATTTGGAATTTCTTGAATTTAATTGTATATCCTGCTTCTGCTAGAGTGGTCATTATTCTTCCCACTCGAGTCATCATCTGAAATATGAAGTCACTTCTGTGTTTCCTTCAAGCAGTTACGGTCAGCATTGCTCGCGAGTGAGGCGCAAGAAGGGGGGCGAGTCGCTGGGCGGGGGGATTGCTCGCGGTGGGAGTCATAATAAAAAAAATAATAATAATAACAAAACTTACATCGAGGCCGGGTCCCGCGTCTTCTCTGCTCCTGCTCTCCTGCCTCTGACAGGAACAGGAAGCCAGGCTCCCTCTCCTAAGCCAATCACAACGCTGCAATACAGCGTTTCTGGTTTGGGCGGCCCGAGACAATATTGTTATTATTTCTGTCATATAATTCTGTATATACAGATTAGATTTGATTTGGGCTCATTTTACAAATAAATCCATTGACATTGCTTATGTTCAAGAAATTGCATGATGGGATTCGCACTCCAATGAAAGTCTTTTAGGTTTTAGGAGTGAAGATGAATGCACAATTTACTATTTTTTTTTAAGGGAATTACTTTTCTAATAAGAACAACTTAAATCTCTAGCACCAGGATCCTGGAAGGAAAGATATAAATTAATGCATCATAGATTTAAGAGACTTTCACTTCAACATAGGCTGTTATGTGTCACACTACAGGAAAGGTATATTAATGAAACATATTACATTTTATACACAGAGATATAAGACAACATTATAGGGGAACATGACGCTCACAATGTGGATGATGTAGTGGATCAGGCATCTTACAACAATGATAGTCCTCAAGCAATGGACATCACACCTACACCAATACATGCTCGCATTGTTAAGTGCAGAGGTGCAGTTCATCCCTGCACCCTGTGGCAGGCACCCCAAGGTGCCTGCCACCAGGTGTAGGGATCTACAGGGGGGCACGATGGGGGCCCTGCTGGGGGCCCCCAAAGACAGAAAAGGCCGACACAAAAAGGCAGTGGGAAACTGCCATCGTACTCCCTCGGCCGGAAAGAGCCGGCCGGGGGAGTACTGAAGGGTTTCCGGATGGCGGACGGGCTTTCTGAGCCCGTCAGAAGCCATACGGAAAACCATCAGAATGGCTCAGTCAGAAAGGAATCCGAACTGCACATTCTGATGCGGGCAAGAGGGCTCCGACCGACGGTCAGAGCCTTTCCTGCCCACATCGGAATCGGCCCCTTTGTCTACAAGAAGACTCACACCTAGATCTACTAGAAATGTACGGGCAACTACACGATGTAGAACAAACTTTTATATTCAGAGACTCGTGAGTCAAAGTTTCTTACCACCACGACCACTGTTGCTAACCAGACCTTCTGATACAGGTGCCATACCACCTAGATCAGAATTTGAGCAAAGAGAAAAATCTATGTTAGACAGTCAAACAAAACAAATGAATGCCATTAACATGCTTGCAAGAAACATGAATGAAGGCATGCTATGATTATTTGTATTGACAATTTAAATGAAACAATGAAGTAATTATATGATCCTATTGTTGAGGAGATACAGCAACAAAATAAAAGACATCAACAAGTTGTATTTAAAATGCAACACATTGGAAAAGTTTCGAAAATGTGGCCACTGCTACAGGGATATTCAGTTGTCAGCAAGAAATGTCCCGCTGCTGCCACAGTAATATGTCTTTGTCTGATGTAATAAAATCTAGGCATACACAGTCAGGATACTGATTTAGAAGTGGATATGTTGGCAACCGATCTAGAGAGGTCCAATCCCAGCAATCAAATGAAAGAGGCACTGAATATATGTTTTATGAAATACAAAAGAGAAATGTATTTTGTAACATTAACGTACATTTCAGAATGTTATGACGAAAAAAGTTATATTACGCACTCCCTGTTGTGACTCTTCATATTTCCTATGAATAAACATGGAAATAAACATTACTTTTCTGCATTTCAACTGTGACTATCTCATTATACATTGGATGGTTTATTCTGAATACACTTACCTTAAAAATGATTGTTGATAATTGTAAGAAATTGGAGTATTAATTGAGGGAGTGAGAACAAACCGCAAATAATATTCACAGTCCTTGCCAGGGTGAAACACAGAGGTCTCTAAATGAACATGTGTTTAACCCTCTGATAGCTTCACACTAAGCAGCTAGGTTTAACTTTGAGGCAATGTGTAAAATATTTATGCAGTACTCAAACTGTGATAAAGTGAAAATACAACTCAATAAAAATACCCAACCAATTTAGAAATATAGAGTACATTTTAGTAAACGAAATGACACCAATAAGTAGAACCCAAAATATGAATTTTTAAAGTTTGAATTAAAAATAGTGCCAAAAAGCACAAAGAGCCAACTGCGGTTATCTGGCCACAATAGACCTGCTCAGAGACAGAAGTTTAGGCCAACTGCGATGGAGCGCAAGTTAGATATAGGGACCCAGTTCATCCAGGTGGAAAGTTTACCTTCTGACTTTTTATGGAGAAAAAGTCATCGACGACTAGTTGGCGGCAGGGTAAACTGCAGGCTGGATCCAACGTGAGGCTCAACGACAGGGGTTTACTGAAAAACGGGGTCCTGTAGTGGTTGTCGATGAAGGTGGAAAAGTTCCAAGCAGGCAAATTCCGAAGTTTGTGCCCAGGAAGGTCTCAATGTCGGTCCCAGTGAAGCCCTCTATGTTTGAACTTAGAAACCTTTCTATTAATCAGATCTTATTCAGTAGGGAAAACCAACAAGCTGAGGTCAACCAGCGATTCAACGTCGCAGCTTGCATGGTGATCCCGGTCTGCGTCGGTTCTCCCGGCAGAAAGTTGGCAAAAAGTTTCTAAGTCTCAGGTTTTGCAATGTGGGCAGGAGGAGTACACTCTAAAGCCAGCCAAGGATCCACGATTTGGGAGCATGACTTGGGGCCTAGAACTCACTCTAACTGAGGCCAGCAGCAAGGTCAAGGGCAGGTCAATTTGGTACTGGTCAGCTGGGCAGTTGCATGGAGAGAGGCCTCTGGAAGATTGTGTAGCTCGAACAGGAAGTCAACTAATTGACCCTTGGAATCACTTCTGAGGTTGCCTCAAGACAAGCAGGTCTAGTCTTCCTTCACATTCTTCAGACAGCAGGGCAGTCATTCTTTTGATTTTCCACTGGTGCAGAGGTGTTCTGAGGAGGGTACTGGGGTGCCACATTTATGCCCAGTACCAGCCTGTTGGTGGGGGAAACTCCTGGACACTCCCTAAACAGTGGGGTATAAGTTCCCAAGGTTGAACCTACCTACTTTTATAGCACTTCCTGTGTGTTTTACTATTGCTATCCAACAGAACCTCTCTCCCTAAAACCAACATGGCAGAAACCTTCTTCAGAGCTTCCTGTGCCCACTAAGAGGTGTGGCTATGGAAACAGGAAAACCCTCCCTTGTGATCTCTCCAAACCATTTCTGGGGCAACTTCCCCTCCCACTGGGGTTGAAGCCAAGCTGGCTGACAAGAAAAAAGAGAAGCAGGCACTAGGTGTGAGCTACATCTGCCAGTAATAGAGTAGGCATCCTTTGAAGCTCAGGGAGGGTCTGGGCACACCCCCCAGGTCATCTTGCTCAAGGAAGAAAAACACCTCTCCACATCCACACCCCACTGCCTGGGATCAATCCACATCTCATCACAGGGGAGCCATCAGCATTCAGGTGACACTGGACACTCTCAGAAAGGCCCCGTTTGGATTAGGCAGAAATATAACAACTTTCCGAAAGTGTTATTTTCAAAATAGTAATAAAAATCCAACTTAATCATTAAGTTGGATGTTAAATTACTACTATAATGAGTCCTTGAACTATTTTTCTAGCTACTCCCAAACTGAAGTTAAGCATTATAAGTTGGTATAATGTAACCCAGCATTTTCCTATGGGAGAGCGAGCCATGAGATAGTTAAAAACATTTTGGAGGTTTTCACTGCCAGGTCATGTAAAACATTAAATATGCATACCTTGCTTTTTAAATACAATGCCCCCTGTCCTATGGGCATTTAGGACTACCTTAGGGTGACTCACAAGTATTAAAAGGGAAGGTATGTAAAGTCAAAATAGCAATTTAAAACAGCCTATCCAGGCTGTAGGGGCAGGCCTGGAGACATGTTTTCTCGTGCTACTTTAGTGTGTGGCACAATCAGGGCTGCAGCCCAATAGTAGCATTTAATTTTCAGGCCCTGGGTACATGTAGTGCTAGGGACTTGTAAGTGAATGATATGTGCCAATTAGGTATATGCCAATGTGACCAGGTTTAAAAGGAAGAGCACAAACACTTTACTAGTGGTTAGCAGGGGTAAAGTGTGCAGAGTCCTATGGCCAAGGAAATGGGTTTAGCAACAGCAGGCAAACATCTGGGGAAATATCAAGCAAAAGATGGTCAATTCCAACAGCAATGTAACTCTGTCTCTCCCTTCACTGCTGCTCTGGTGGCGGCTTATGATGTGTGTGGGGTTGGGTGGCCAAGTTCAGGCTGCATTGGAGGTCCCTTCCTTGTAGCTATATTGTGCAGCATAGCACACACTGCCACTATCTTACATGCCGCAGAAAGTGAATATTGTAGTGCTCCCCCACTCTTGTGAAGACATAGAAACCTCGCCTTAAGTATCCCAAACGTGTGCTCTATAACAGACCTGGTGCGCCTGTAGGTAATATTGTACGGGCGGTCTCTCCTTGTAGATGAATTGAGGTTCGGAGTCATCATCCATGTGCGTATTGCAAAGCACTGTCACCTAACACAAAGGAAACATAAGTTTAATATTGCTAACATATAGTATGGTTTAATAAATATAAATCAATAAAATTGCAAATACCTAAAAGAAAATCATCCCCAAGGTCTCCTCCTGCAAGCCAGTTGTATAGGGCACAGCGCCAGAATATACAGGAGCTATGACTTGAACTTGGATATTTTGCAACAATTATTATAGAGCCAGAATTGCAAACTATCTGAATGTTTAATGAGTGCTGGCTCCTATGATTCCTGTACAAAAATTCAGTAGCACTAGGAGGGCAAATTAAGGCAAGTGTGCCATCAGCACAGCCCATAATGTGTGGGAAATGTGCCACGCGAAAAAATCTAATTTTGTTTGGTGTAAGCCTGGGTGAGAACTTCGAAAAATATATGTGAATGTTTAGCAGCGTTGCATCTAGAAAATTCCTAAGAAAACGTGACAGGGAACTTTGCAAAACCCCTCCTGTTGTGGCAACAACCCCCTGATGGCTTCCTGGGGCTAAAAGGTGTAGGCAGCAAAGTACCTGATAATGGGTTAGACAGAAACACTTCTGTGTGTCCCTACACAACAAAGGGACTAATGCAGCTAATAAATCCAAACTAAGGGGCAGATTTACAAGAAAGTGACGCATCTGTAGAGATGCGTCACTTTCCCAGCGCCACACTGAGAAACGCTTGCGCCACCATGGATGCGCCGTATTTACAATACGGCGCACCATGGCGCAAGGATTTACAGATGCATCAGAAATTCTGACGCATCTGTTGGGGCAAAAGTCACGCATTGCTGGAGTCGTGTCGCAAGCACGACGCAACTTCAGCAATGCATTTTTAGGCCTATTCCCACTACACTGCGTCATTCCTTACGCCTGCTTCAAGCAGGCATAAGGTTTTGACGCAGTGGCGTCCTAAAAGTGACGCAGTGAAATCTTGTAGATTTCACTGCGTCACTTTTACGAGGCTTTCCTGCGTGGGAACGACCACCCTGCATACATTATACCTGATGCAGGTATAATGTGACGCAGGGCTTTACAACGTGACGCATCTCCCTAGATGCGTCACGTTGTAAATTGGCCACATTTTTAACGCCGCCACTGCGTCACAAAAGTGACGCAACGGCAACGGAAAAGTGTTGCAAGGGGCTTGTAATTCTGCCCCTAACAGTGCTGCTGAGCCTATACTTATTTTATATCTCTTCCTCAGTCTGCTGAAATAAAGTCTCCCTGATTCTGAAAATACCCACCCTGCCTTTGCCTTCTTCTGTAGGGATGTGGAGCAAACAGCCTCATTCTCCTTGCCATGGCACACAGATCAGTCATTCTGGAAAATACCAGTTTCCACTACTTGTATAGTTTGCACCTGATTACCACCTACTTCAACTTAATGGAAATTTGCAAGTGCTAAAACCGGTTTTTGCAACTATTTGCAATTTGCAAGCCAATAATCCATTCCAAAATAAGAAACGCAATATGAGAATCGGTAATCTGTAACATCTGATTCCAGTCACAAAAATAATGATTCGTTAACATTTGGTCTGCATCGCTTTTTTTGCACTTGGAGCCGAAGAAAATCGGAAACTGTTTGTACATCTGACCCCTGGTTTCTACAGCATTACCTGTATAAGGAAGAGAATATTGTACATAAGAGCTTACGTCAAACAGAGCTATCACCTTTAATACTCACAATGTACCCAAAAGCACTGTTTTAGTGGGTAGCATTAAACGAGAATACACTACTTTGTGCAGTGAAAACAAGCAACTCACAAAGATATGCTATCAAAAATTCACAAATCATTTTACATGTACAAAATTGACAGTTTCTTCAAATGAAAATTGTAATTCATAATCAAGTGATAAAAGTGAAGTTTTGAGTGGCACTTTTTCAGAGGGCTGTATACCAAAATATCGACTACAAAAACAACTGTGCTACCAAAATGTTGTGGCCAAAATTTCAAGGACCAACATTTTGACAAGGTGAGATTTTAAAGGTAGGCATAGGTGACTTTACTCAATTCACATTTATTTACCTTGTCATATGTGTATATGTACCTTGATAAATGACATATGTATATATGCACCTTGACATTTGACATGTGTATATGTACCTTGACATATGACACGTGCATATGTACCTTGACATAGAAAATATGTCAAGTTACATATATGTGGAGTTACATAAAACTTATTCTCATTTTGTCGCTATTTTGGTCTTCAATATTTTGCCCATGATATTCTGGTTGCTTGATATTCTGGTTGCATGATATTCTGGTTGCATGATATTCTGGTTTCATGATATTCTGGTTGCATGATATTCTGGTTGCATGATATTCTGGTTTCATGATATTCTGGTTGCATGATATTCTGGTTGCTTGATATTCTGGTTGCATGATATTCTGGTTGCTTGATATTCTGGTTGCATGGTATTCTGGTTGCATGATATTCTGTTTGCATGATATTCTGGTTGCTTGATATTTTGGATGCATGATATTCTGGTTGCATGATATTCTGGTTGCTTGATATTCTGGTTGCATGATATTCTGTTTGCATGATATTCTGGTTGCTTGGTATTCTGGTTGCATGGTATTCTGGTTGCATGATATTCTGGTTGCTTGATATTCTGGTTGCTTGATATTCTGGTTGCATGATATTCTGTTTGCATGATATTCTGGTTGCATGATTTTCTGGTTGCTTGATATTCTGGTTGCATGATATTCTGGTTGCTTGCTATTCTGGTTGCATGATATTCTGGTTGCTTGATATTCTGGTTGCATGATATTCTGGTTGCATAATATTCTGGTTGCATGATATTCTGGTTGCATGATATTCTGGTTGCTTGATATTCTGGTTGCATGATATTCTGTTTGCATGATATTCTGGTTGCTTGATATTCTGGTTGCATGGTATTCTGGTTGCATGATATTCTGGTTGCTTGATATTCTGGTTGCATGATATTCTGGTTGCATGATATTCTGGTTGCTTGATATTCTGGTTGCATGATAATCTGGTTGCATGATATTCTGTTTGCATGATATTCTGGTTGCTTGATATTCTGGTTGCATGATATTCTGTTTGCATGATATTCTGGTTGCTTGATATTCTGTTTGCATGATATTCTGGTTGCTTGATATTCTGGTTGCTTGATATTCTGGTTTCATGATATTCTGGTTGCTTGATATTCTGGTTGCTTGATATTCTGGTTGCTTGATATGATATTCTGGTTGCTTGATATTCTGGTTGCTTGATGTTCTGGATGCATGATATTCTGGTTGCTTGATATTCTGGTTGCTTGATGTTCTGGATGCATGATATTCTGGAGTCAATATAAAGGTGGAATACCACGAGAGCGGAGCAGTCAGATTCAGTTTTAGCAGTCAATGCGTGTTTCGCTGTAGTCAAATTCCGCCTCCTCAGGGATGATCCAACAATTCCAGATCGAAGAAAGGATTTCAAAAGTAGCACCCATTACCCATTATTTTCAGATTTTAGAGCTGACAACATGTGCATGTCTTGAGGACTCTGCTGCAGTTTATTTCACTTCACCTTGAATTTTGCATGCTGGTGCTTGCTGTTCCTCAAAATGGAAAAATGAAACTACGTATCCAGCAGACAATGGCGTTTTGGCTGACCAGTCAGAGATAGAACTAAAAACTGAGATCCTAGTATCAGGAGAACTAAATTCCAAAAATGCAGCTTTGACTGGTTCACAAATCCTAAAGCACTCCAAGGCAATCTAAAAAAACCAATCTGGGAGTAATATTGAATACGATTCTCAGACAGGGGGGTAAACTGAGGCGCAGGGCCCCCCCTCCCAACCATCCAGGGGGCCCCAACCTTTCAAGCAGGCCCGTTTATTCCAAAGTTAATGATTATCTGTGAAGTAAGGAAGACTCAGGGGCCCCTCATCACATTCTGCAGGGGGGCACATCATTATGCGTTACACCACTGTTCTCCGTTATTCTGTTATCACCTTGAATAAAAGCTATTTCCATAGGCTCCGAGCTCCAGAAAATTCTCTCCACGCCTTCAAGTGACGCTCATTGGCCGGCTGCAAAGATTCCAGAATCAGGCACCCAGAATGTGTTGTGACCAACGGAAGCGCGACCAGGTGAAACTAGCCCTTCTCTGCCCTAAAAATGGTGAAGCCAGGCATCAAATTTAACACACTCTTCATCATGCCTGAGACCTATCTGAGCAATGGACAATGGGCCAAGCAGACATTGTCCTCTACCATAGACCAGTGAAGGAGCTACGTTCACCCACCTGACATCTGATCTTCCAAAGAGCTTTGAGATGACAAATCTAGAGGGGTCAGGTTCCCGAACTCTAGCTGCCCACAAACCTTTGCTTAATATATTGTGCTGTACACAGTGCTTTATTTGTGAAAGAGAGTGCCGGTGCTCGAAGTTCTGCTCAGGAGCAGCCGGCCGGTGCAATTAAACGGCGGCCCGCTGAATACCAAGGCTGGTATTCCTTAATCCACTATGGTACACTCCCTGCCAGGGTTGGAATGACATCGAAAATATGCCTGGGAACCAAAATAATAGTGGCCTCCGTTTGCAAATCAGAAAGATAAAAAAAAGTGGTCCACATTTGGGAAATAGGTCAGGTTTTAGTTTTGGTATTAGCCAAGACCTTCTGATTTTACTAAAATATGTAAAATATTCTTGCATATAGGGGCTTTCAGCCACCTCTCTTCATCCATTGATTTGTTGTTGTGTCATTTACATTTTACTTCCACCCACTACAGCATATATCATGGGCCAGTAAGTCAGCCTGCTTTAGCCACTGGTTAGCTTCACTTGTGACTCCATTTTGCTCTCTCACAAGGAGCACATCCGCACACAAACCTGTTCCCTTTAGTGCCAGTGTTTTTGTTTTCACTTTATAATTACTTTAGTGTGGCAAATGTGTTTAGAGCCTGATGTGATATTGGGCCACTTCTGATGCACATCCATCTTTGTCAGATCTCATCTCCTGCTAATGCTGTTGTAAATTCCTTTTGGAGTATTTAGCTTTTTCTGACTGCTGCTATTTCACAGCATACCAGATTGTGTCCATTTGAAACTGTTCTGTACTAAGTTATCCTCTTTTTACTTTTTTCTTTCTTTCATTCTTTCCAATTTTATTTCCTTCCTTCTTTATTTCATTCGTTCTTTTTTCTTACTTTCTTTCTTTCTTTGTTTCTCTTTCCTTCTTGCCTTCTTTCTTTCCTTCTCTCTTTCTCTTTCTTTCTTTTTCTTTCTTGCCTTCTTTCATTCTTTTTCCTTCGCTCTTTCTTTCTTTCCTTCTTTCTTTTTTTACTTTCCTTCTCTCTTTATTTAATTCTTTCCTCTTTCTGCCCTTCCTTCCTTCTTTCTTTACTTTCCTTCCTTGTTTTCTTCTCTCTTTCCTTCTTTCTCAGGCGTTGTCTCTCTTTCCTTTCTTTCTCTTTTCTTTTTTCTCATGCCTTCTTTATTCCCTTCTCTTTCTTTCCTTTTCTTTCATTCTTTTTTCCTTCTCTTCACTTTCCTTCTTTCTTTTGCTTTCCTTCCTCCTTTCTTTCTCACTCTACACTTCTTTCTAGCCCCTTTTCTTGCCTTCTTTCATTCTTTTTTGCCTTGTCTTCTTTCTTGCCACCTTCTTTCTTTCTTTGTTTCCTTCTTACCTTCTCTTTCCTCCTGTTTCTCTCTCTCTTTCTTTGCTTCTTTCCTGCTTTCCTTTCCTTCTTTCCTTCACTTTCTTTCATTCTCTCTTTCTTATCTTCTCTTTCTTTCTCTCTTTCTTTCCTTCTCTTTCCTTCTTTCCTTCTCTCTTGCCTCCTTTTCCCTGCTTTCCTTCTCTCTTTCCACCTTTCCTTCTTTCCTCGTTCTTTCTTCTTTCCTCCTGTCTCTTTCTTTCCTTCTTTCTCTGTTCCCTTTCTTGCTCTCTTTTCCCTTTCTTTTTTCTCTTTCCTTCCTTCCCTTTTTTCCCTTTTTTCTCTCTTTACTTCCTTCTCTCTTTTTCTGTTTCTTTTTTCTTTCTTTGTCTTTCTAGCATTTTCTCTTGTAGTCTTTCTTCCTTTCTTCCTTCCTTTCTTTCTTTCTTTCTTCCTTTCTTTCATTCTTTCTTTCTCTTTCTTTCTTTCTTTCTTTCTTTCTCCCTCTTTCTTTCATTGTCTCTATTCTTCTTTCCAGCCTTTTTTCTTGCCTTCTTTCTTGTCTTGCCTCTTGCCTTCTTTCTTGCCTGCCTTCCTTCTTTCTTTTGCTTTCCTTCCTCCTTTCATTCTTTCTCTATCATTTTTTTAGCCTTTTTTCTTGATTTCTTTCTTGCCTTGCCTTCTTTCTTGCTTTTCCTTTTTCTTGCCTGCCTCCTTTTGAGCCTTTCTTCTTCCTTCCTTTCTTTCTTCCTTTTGTTCTTCCTTCCTTCCTTTCTTTCTTTCTGTCTTTCTTTCTTTTTTTCTCAAAGGCTATAGGCTTGCAGCCAATGCCAGACAGATTGACTTTTTTATGTATGTGTGGGATGATCAGATAAATTACCATTTCATGGACTTCACCGTTACAAGGTAATGACCAGTGAAGACATTCAAATACACGTTCCAACAGTCCTTTGCTTGTTTTAGTTATTCAACTCCAGATCGTCGTTGAGAGAAACTCAAAACTACATTTCCCAGAGGCCTCAGACATGACCGCAAGGGAAGCACCTGTGTTTAAAACAAGGCCGCGTGCGTGGCTTCCTGCTCAGTATTGAGAGGAAATTCTCTCATCGGAGGAGGTCCCTTTCTCGTACTGCAACATGTCAATCCAGTCTCCATTTACAGCCAGTTACAGAATCAGAGATTTTTTTTTCAGCAATACTGGTAGACTTTCATGCTCCAGGCAGACGCGTGGATTTGTCCTCTTTATTATTCAATCTATTAAGGCAGCCATATCTGCTGTTTACGCCTGACTTGTGATTCAGGTGAGGCTTATCCTGGGGTGTCTTTTTCTTATTCTTTGACTTTTGACCACATTCATTGCTCCTGCTGCTTAAAGATCTGAAACATTTGAAGTTTGTTTCCAAGGGTGTTTGGTATTTGGACTTTGACTCTGTTGTGAGAATTTGGCATGATGGGAATGTCATCCAGATTAGTGAAGTACTAACCAGCAAACACCTACCATTCTGGTGATTATTTTGGCACACAGAAACTTCTGGGATATATATCTATCTATATATGTATATAGATATATATCTATATATATATAGATCCATGTATATATATATATATATAGATATATATATTTTATCTACTGTCGCCAGTAGGTAGTTATAGTTAGGACCATGTTTCCATAGGAAAAGCATTTTTTGACTTGCCTATAACTTTGGTGTCGTTTGTCAATCGTCATGAAATTTTCCCCAAAAAGTGTCAAGGTAGGTTCTGGTTGTCTTCGAAAGTATGGGGGTGATCCGTGCAGTGGGGATAGAGAATTTGGGGTGTGAAATAAGGGTGCATTTGTACTGTTAATTCCCATAGGAACCTTTAGCCACACCTATAGCCTGAACCGCTGAACGGACTTGCACCAAATTTGGCAGGGAGGTAGATGCTGGTTCAGGGAAGTGCCTTTTTGTCTATTTGGTGTAAATCTGTTCAGTAGTTTTTGCAAAATTTAAGCTGTAAATTATAGTGATATCTCTGGCCGTGGATATTTCCTAAAGGTTTCGCGATGAATCGTGAATGCAGGCGCCAACGGGAATGCTCTGATTGTCTGGCGACAACCTGAACAGAAAGTTGCGGCCGCCATTTTATCTACCGGGAATGGTTCCCGGGGCTGAAAATGTGTGTGAAAGCCCACATAAGGGGGTCAGAGCAGAGGTACTCTGATCGCATGTTTGATTGATTTTTTAAAACGCGTGCAATATTTGCGACGACGCGACCGCCAGCGCTGCCTCCGTGTTCCGTCGCGGGGACGTTGCGACTATCAACGACGTCACGAATATTGGTGGGAATATCAAAAATATATAGCAGTGAATCATTAATACGCATTGTTATAGAGATACTAGGATTTTGATAAATGTTTTTATAGAGTTATTTATATAGTGATTTATATAATGTGATGGTTAGAATTAATTATATAGTTATAATTTTTTAATGTGTTGGTGGCTAGCGATGTAGCCGAGGGGATCGCGATGACCAACGTCCTCGTGAACTCCGGCCTCACCTCGAAAGCGGAAAATAGGTTTTAGAGATGGTTTTTCTAGGAATACACTAGAAAAACAGGAGTTTGAAGTGTACAGTAATAAACCCCTAGTGTGTAAAATTAATGTAATATGTGTGCATATATTTATTTGCACTTTAAGCAAAAGGCGTGATCGTCGCAGTTAACAATGTCATCGAAACGTCCCGAACAAAACAGAAAATAGGTCTGAAAGATGGTTTTTAAAGAAACTTGAAAAAATATGAGTTTAAACATGTTTTGAAAGAAGTATGTATATAGTAATATGTGTAGCGCAATGTTCAGAATGGATTTTTTTACATATTATTTTCGGATGTGTTGGTGGCAATTGAATTACCTATGGCATCGCGATCTCCGGCCTCACTGTGAAAAGATAAAATAGGTTTTAGAGTCTCTAGAAAAACATGACTTTAGAGAATAGTGTAAGAAAACCCTAGTGTGTAAAATACTGTAATATGTGTGGATATATGTGTTTTACACTTTATGGGAAAGGCGCGATCATCGCGGTTAATGACGTCATTGCGACGTCCCAAATACCAGCGAAAATGGAAAATGGAGTTTAAACTTGCTTTGAAAGAAGTATGTATATAGTAATATGTGTAGAGCAATGTTCAGAATGGATTTTTTTACATATTATGTTTGGATGTGTTGGTGGCCATTGAATGTCTGCTTTTGTTTTCCGTTTTCGTGACGTGTCCGCGGGGATTGCGATTACCAACATCATTGCGGTCTCTGGCGTCACTGCGAAAACAGAAAATAGGTTTTAGAGATGTTTTTAAAGAAACTCTCTAGAAAAACATGACTTTAGAGAATGCTGTAAGAAACCCCTAGTGTGCAACATACTGTAATATGTGTGTATATATGTGCTTTAGACTTTATGGAAAAGGTGCGATCATCACGGTTAACGACATAGTCGCGATGACGTCGGTAGTCACGAATATAATTCTTTTTTGTAAAGGTAGTTTTTCCTAAATTGATTACAGAAAGATATGTTAAAACAATATTTTACTAAATATTTAGACTTAAACTTTATTAAAAAAAATTCTTTAAGTGTATTTTTCAGAACGTGGAATACATTTACTGATCACAGATTCTCCACAGTAAATGCGACAATGGTGTGCCGACTCACAAAATTGTTAAAAATAAAACCAGTTATTAATGTACTTTCTGATAAACACATTCAAAATCAAAAAATGAGTGGTATATAATATAAATATAATACACAATATCCAATGATAGAAAGAAAATCCGAAAATCTTAGAGGTTCACTTAAAAACAAATGGACGTTACAATTAAGAAATAGAATTTTGAAAAACCTTAGAAACTGAAAAAATCAAAGGTTAGAGGGACGTTATAGTTAGGAAATATAATTTAAAAAAACCTTAGAAATTCACTGAAAAAACCAAAGGTTACAGGGACGTTATAGTTCGACTGACATTTCACTCATACAAAACAAGAGAAATTCAGCAGTTATAGTTAGCTGAGCTAACTATAACTCGCGCTCCCGCAATGCACTGCTTATGACCTCATATATTACATCACGTATGACATGGTCAGTGACATCACTGATGACATCACTGATGACATCTCAAATGATATCATAAAAATCATTGCAATATCAAAGCCATACATAGAGGTTTAAAAGAATTGCTGGGAGCGAAGTGAATTAAAATAACTCATTGTTAAAACATCATGCCATAAAGAAGAGATGACATCAAGTTTAAAACTGTTAGTCCGTAAGAACGCTCGATAGCCACGAACACCAAGTGTGTGCCGATGTATTTGTGTGAGCTGCAGATGGGCAGACCCGAACGTTTGCATGACGATCAGAGGTGGATTAGTCCAGGCAGAGGTTTAAGGTCCAGGGGCCCCTGATGGAATAAGGGCTACCTGATAGCTTGTGATGGAGCTTGACTGCCAATCTGGATGGTGGGCTCCGGTTACTGGGTCAGTGGTATCCGCGCCTGAGGGCGACGGTTTCTTATCTAGCATAGCTGCTGTTGTGCTGATAATAATTTTTAACTTGTAATAAGAACTTAGCTGCCCTGCAGGAAAGCTGAATTGAATTGCTGATCAATTGTGTCATCACTGCGCGGCGGGAAAATCGTATCTCAAGTGCCCGGAAGACGGGGTAAAGTAATTTCCATCTGAGATGGGTAACTGCGGGGCGGATACACAGAAAGTGTAATTGGCTTTCCTCAAATCGGCCACATAAACGGCAAAGGGGATCCCGCCAACTTTGTTTCCAAGATGGGACCTGATCTTTTGAAGGGAAAGCTCCCATGTGGATTAGTAGAAAAAAATGTTGGATGGTTTGAGAAATGTGGCATGTGAGGTATGGTTGGGGGCCCCAGTTGGTCTAGGTTTGAACAACTGTCCAACCATGGTTTTTCCCGGCCATTTCTGCTTTGTCGAGCATCCACGATTTTAGCTTGGCCGCTTTGTTGGCGATTTTTAAAAACGCTGTGAGGCTGATGTTTGACTCCCAGACTTTGGAGAGGTTGAGCGTTGTTAATGCTTGTTGGAGCACCGTTGGCCAGTCATTTTTATGAGTGTGCTGACTCTCCACTTCGGACCAGCACAAGGCAGCCAGTGACTCGGGTGGTGCAGCTCTCATCTTCCAGCACAATTTGGTTAAGGTGGCCGCCCTTACCGGGAGTTGATGGAAAATCCCGAATTCCAGGCACACTTGTGCTTGAGGAATGTGTTGTGGTATATGAAAGATGCGTTTGGACAGAGAGGACTGTAATTGGTTTAGGGTGGTTGCGTCCTTACACTTTAGGAGTTCCGAACCATAGGTCAGCGAGGGTAGAAACTTCGCCCCGATAATTTGTAATAAATATGACTGAGACGAGCGCCCCATCTTTTTTGGGAATAGGTTGAAAGCGAAATATAACTTGTTGGCTAAAGCCCTTCTTTGTGCTAAGTGATTTTTAAAGTTTAATCGTGAGTCCATTTCCACCCCAAGGTATTTGTAGGTGGTGGCCAGATCAAGGCTGTTCCCTGCTGCTTTCCATTTGAATTTTATATTATGCTGCCTGATTTTTGATGAGAAACAGATGACTTTTTGTTTTGCTGTAATTTTGCCTCAAGCCTGATGATTCAGTGAATTTGAGAAGAGTAGTCATTAGGCGCTGGAGGCCGATTGGGGTCTGGCTGCATAAGAAGATGTCGGCTGCATATTGTAGGCTGTGCACTGGTCTCTTTGCAAGTTTTGGTGGGTCACTCGATACTTCTGGTAGTCGAGCACTATACTTCTACTGTATATATGTTGAAAAGACAAGGGGCGAGGACACATCCTTGTTTTAGGCCAATGAGTGTGAGGATCTTTCTAGTTGTTCTATCGCCCCTACCTATTTTGACTCGTACCCAGGGATCTGTGTGCAGATTAATTATGGCCTCGAGCAGTTTCAGACGTGCGCCCCATCTGGCAATCTTTGTCCAAAGAAGGTCGCTTGGGACCGTGTCAAATGCTGCTTTTAAATCGACAAAGCAGGTGTATAAGTTGGAGTCTTTGTGATTTGCCTTTTCGATGAGAAGACTCAGGGCAAGAATATTGGTAGCTGTGCTCATGGCGGCCCTAAATCCCGTTTGTGTGGTTGGGATGATGTTTTTGGCTGATACCCACGCTTCCAGGTCTATTAATAGGTTGGCGGCGTAGAGTTTGGCTTCGACATCGATCAGGGCAATCAGTCTGTAGTTCACTGGGTGTGTTCGTGAACCAGACTTGAAGATTGGATGGGGGACACTTCCTCGCCACAATGCAGGAATTGTATTGGTGGCGAACGCCAGATTAAATAAAGGGGTAAGGTACGAAGCCCAGAAAGCTTTATCTTGCTTAAATAGGGTGTTTGGGAGACCATTTGGTCCCGGTGCCCCATCTGATTTCTGTTTCCTCAAGGATTGCCTGACTTGCATTTCTTTCAGCCATTTCCCTCTGGCGGCTTCTTCATGGGCATGAATCCCAGAGTGTTTATGCCTTTCCGGATTACGCAGTTTACTACCTGTCTTGGGCGGGCTGCTTTGAAGTAAGTTATCCAGTCTAATTCTGAAATGCCAGCTTTGTGATGGCAAAATTTGCCGTTTGCGAGTACGTTGATTTCTGCCCAGAACTGTTTACTATTTTTTGTTTTGCTTGTGTGCAGAAATTTTAACCATGTATTTGCTTAATCTGTTTTTTTGGCTGTCCAACTTGCCTTTTCATAAGTGCGCCTCAGAGCGGCAATTTGGTCCATGGTGGAGTGGCTATGCTTTGGATCCTTTTTCCGCAGCTGCCTAATTTCCGTGCTTAGTTCTCTTTTTTTTCTCTAACTCGCTAAGGAGAACCAGGGTGCCCCTTTAGTGGGTGTGTTGAGAGGTTGCGGATGATTGGATGACCAGAAGGTGGCGAGTGCCGCAATTAGAGACTCCCAGTGAGTTCACTGCACCTGTTGGGTGGCAGATGTTTGAGAAGTGAACGTGATTATGTAGTTCATTATTGCGGCAGCCATCTTTCCATTCCAATCTAGGCATTTTAGGTTGTAGGCACAAGGTTGGACCATCAAATCGTTGATTTGGGGAGCTCTTGAAGGGTGGATTAAGAGCTCGACGTGCTGAGGAAAGTGGTCACTCTCTACTCTGGGTGTTATGCAATAACTCGAGATCTTGTCAAATATCTCTGTAAAAACAAATGTGTAGTCCAAGATAGAATTGGTTTTGTTTGAAGTCCTAGTGAAAGCGGCTGGTTGATCTTGTGGGAAGCAGCCATTGAGAGAGCACAGGCATGTTTTCCCGTGGCGATCAGTTTTCTGATAGTTTGCTATTACTGGTTGTAATGTCATCATAGCTCTCACATGGTGTTGTTGATTGGGCTGGTAAATGTTTGTTTGTAATAAATGCATGTTAAAATCTCCTGTAAATATGAATTTAAGTTGGGGAAACATATTTTACAGTGATTTTAAAATTGTTGCTAATGAGGCAATTTGTTGGACTTTGCTCTTCTGACTGCGATAAATGTAGATGTTGCAGATTAGTAGGTTGGCATCACTGGTGTTGTGTTGTGATCTTAAATCCGTATGCAGTGAAAGTTTAACCCCTTAACTGCTGGGCCTTTCCCCCCCCAGTGCTGAGCCCTTTTTTGGCTATTTGGGGAAGTTCGCGATTAGGCCTCTGTAACTTTTTGACCACATAAGGTATCCACGCCAAATTTGCGTCCTTTTCTTCCAACATCATGGTGATTCTAAAGTTACCCAGGGTTTCTGGATTCCCCTGGAGGGGATCCAGAAATTAGCCAAAATACAGGTAAATTTTGTTTTTGGGGGAAAAATGGGAAAAAAGGGCTACAAATGAAAGCGTCTGGTTTTTCCCTGCAAATGATATCAAAAAGGAGTTGTGGTCCTGAAATCACCATTTTCCCAGCTTTCAGGGACAAGCAGACTTTTGTCAGAAAACCAAAAATTTTTATACAGTTTTGGCATTTTTCTGGGACATAGCCCATTTTTGCTATTTTTTGTGCTTTTCAAACTCTTTCCAGTTAATGGTAGAAATGGGTATGAAAGCAATAATGGATCCTGGAAAGCTATACATTTCAGACAAGTAGACAAAATTCTAAATTCATCAAGGGGTCATTTGTGTAGATCCTTCAAGGTTTCTTTATAGAAACTAACCATTGAATATAGGAAAAATTGAAAATTAGTTGAAAAAAACCAGACATTTGTGTCAACGTTTTCACCTGTAACTTCTTCAAATTATGACAGCTGTTTCAAAGCAATATACCGTTACATCCGCTGGACCTTTCTGGTTGTGGGGATATATAGGACTTGTAGGTTCACCAAGAACCCGACGAACCCAGAGCCAATAACTGAGCAGCGTCTTGCAATGGTTTTTTATTATGTACCGGGTATATAGCAATTATTTTGGGAAAATGTATACATGGAAAAATCTGTATGAAAAACACCTATGTATTTCTGAAATTGGAACAAAATATAGAGTTTAGAAACAGTAGATATTTGCACATTTTCGAAATTGTGAGTACCCATACTAGCATGAGAATTATAGGTCATTTTTCAAAATGACTTCTTTTTTATACATTGTCTTTCATTTGGAAGGCAGAAATGCATTGAAAGTCAATAGGTAATAACAGTTGCTCTACAATTCTGTGTTACCCTAAGTCTCCCGATAAAAATGGTACCTCACTTGTGTGGGTAGGCTTAGTGCCTGCGACAGGAAACGGCTCAAAACGCAACGTGGACACACTTTATTTTTACATTGAAAACTTACCCATTTTTTGTAAAGTGCCTAGCTGTAGATTTTGAACTCTTAATCTGCCGGCACCTAGGGAAATCTAGCAAACCTATACATTTTTTTAAACTAGACACCAAGAGGAGTCAAGGATGGGGTGAATTGGCTGGCTCTCACCACGTTCTGTTACCCAGAATCCCTTGCAAACCTAAAAAAGTGTCCAAAAAAACACATTTTCCTCACATTTCTGTGGTGGAAAGTTCTGGAATCTGCGTGGATTCACAAAATTCCACCCACCCCGCGTTCCCCAAAGTCTTACGAGAAAAATGGTACCTCACTTGAGTGGGAGGCCCAAGTACCCGCGACAGGAAACGGCCCAAAACGCAACGTGGACACACCACATTTTCACAGTTAAAACTGACCCTTTTTTTGAAAAGTGCCAAGCTGTAGATTTTGAAACCTAGCTCTGCCGGCACCTAGGGAAACCTAGCAAACCTATACATTTTTGAAAACTAGACACCATGGGGAACCCAGGATGGGGTGACTTGGCTGGCTCTCACCAGGTTCTGTTACCCAGAATCCCTTGCAAACCTAAACAATTGTCAAAAAAACCACATTTTCCTTACATTTCTGTGGTGGAAAGTTCTGGTATCTGCGTGGATCCACAAAATTCCACCCACCCCACGTTCCCCAAAGTCTTCCGAGAAAAATGGTACCTCACTTGTGTGGGAGGCCCAAGTACCCGCGACAGGAAACGGCCCAAAACGCAACGTGGACACACCACATTTTCGCAGTGAAAACGGACCCCTTTTTTACAAAGTGCCTAGCTGTAGATTTTGAACCCTAGCTCTGCCGGCACCTAGGGAAACCTAGCAAACCTATATATTTTTGAAAACTAGACACCCCAGGGAATCCAGGATGGGGTGACTTGGCTGGCTCTCACCAGGTTCTGTTACCCAGAATCCCTTGCAAACCTAAAAAATTGTCAAAAAACCCACATTTTCCTCACATTTCTGTGGTGGAAAGTTCTGGAATCTGCGTTGATCCACAAAATTCCACCCACCCCGCATTCCCCAAAGTCTTCAGAGAAAAATGGTACCTCACTTGTGTGGGAGGCCCAAGTACCCGCGACAGGAAACGGCCCAAAACGCAACGTGGACACACCACATTTTCGCACTGAAAACTGACCCTTTTTTGCAAAGTGCCTAGCTGTAGATTTTGAACCCTAGCTCTTCTGGCACCTAGGGAAACCTAGCAAACCTATGCATTTTTGAAAACTAGACACCCAGGGGAATCCAGGATGGGGTGACTTGGCTGGCTCTCACCAGGTTCTGTTACCCAGAATCCCTTGCAAACCTAACAAATTGTCAAAAAAACCACATTTTCCTTACATTTCTGTGGTGGAAAGTTCTGGAATCTGCGTGGATCCACAAAATTCCACCCACCCCACGTTCCCCAAAGTCTTCTGAGAAAAATGGTACCTCACTTGTGTGGGAGGCCCAAGTACCCGCGACAGGAAACGGCCCAAAACGCAACGTGGACACACCACATTTTCGCAGTGAAAACGGACCCCTTTTTTACAAAGTGCCTAGCTGTAGATTTTGAACCCTAGCTCTGCCGGCACCTAGGGAAACCTAGAAAACCTATACATTTTTGAAAACTAGACACCCAGGGGAATCCAGGATGGGGTGACTTGGCTGGCTCTCACCAGGTTCTGTTACCCAGAATCCCTTGCAAACCTAAAAAATTGTCAAAAAACCCACATTTTCCTCACATTTCTGTGGTGGAAAGTTCTGGAATCTGCGTTGATCCACAAAATTCCACCCACCCCGCATTCCCCAAAGTCTTCCGAGAAAAATGGTACCTCACTTGTGTGGGAGGCCCAAGTACCCGCGACAGGAAACGGCCCAAAACGCAACGTGGACACACCACATTGTCGCAGTGAAAACTGTCCCTTTTTTTGCAAAGTGCCTAGCTGTAGATTTTGAACCCTAGCTCTTCTGGCACCTATGGAAACCTAGCAAACCTATACATTTTTGAAAACTAGACACCCAGGGGAATCCAGGATGGGGTGACTTGGCTGGCTCTCACCAGGTTCTGTTACCTAGAATCCCTTGCAAACCTAAAACATTGTCATAAAAAACACATTTTCCTTACATTTCTGTGGTGGAAAGTTCTGGAATCCGCGTGGATCCACAAAATTCTACCCACCCCACATTCCCCAAAGTCTTCCGAGAATAATGGTACCTCACTTGTGTGGGAGGTCCAAGTACCCGCGACAGGAAACGGCCCAAAACGCAACGTGGACACACCACATTTTCGCAGTGAAAACGGACCCTTTTTTTACAAAGTACCTAGCTGTAGATTTTGAACCCTAGCTCTGCCGGCACCTAGGGAAACCTAGCAAACCTATACATTTTTGAAAACTAGACATCCAGGGGAATCCAGGATGGGGTGACTTGGCTGGCTCTCACCAGGTTCCGTTACCCAGAATCCCTTGCAAACCTAAAAAATTGTCAAAAAAACCACATTTTCCTCACATTTCTGTGGTGGAAAGTTCTGGAATCTGCGTTGATCCACAAAATTCCACCCACCCCGCGTTCCCCAAAGTCTTCCGAGAAAAATGGTACCTCACTTGTGTGGGAGGCCCAAGTACCCGTGACAGGAAACGGCCCAAAACGCAACGTGGATACACCACATTTTTGCAGGGAAAACTGACCCTTTTTTTGCAAAGTGCCTAGCTGTAGATTTTGAACCCTAGCTCTTCTGGCACCTAGGGAAACCTAGCAAACCTATACATTTTTGAAAACTAGACATTCAGGGGAATGCAGGATGGGGTGACTTGGCTGGCTCTCACCAGGTTCTGTTACCCAGAATCCCTTGCAAACCTAAAGAATTGTCAAAAAACCCCACATTTTCCTTACATTTCTGTGGTGGAAAGTTCTGGAATCTGCGTGGATCCACAAAATTCCACCCACCCCACGTTCCCCAAAGTCTTCCAAGAAAAATGGTACCTCACTTGTGTGTGAGGCCCAAGTACCCGCGACAGGAAACGGCCCAAAACGCAACATGGACACACCACATTTGCGCAGTGAAAACGGACCCTTTTTTAACAAAGTGCCTAGCTGTAGATTTTGAACCCTAGCTCTGCCGGCACCTAGGGAAACCTAGCAAACCTATATATTTTTGAAAACTAGACATCCAGGGTAATCCAGGATGGGGTGACTTGGCTGGCTCTCACCAGGTTCCGTTACCCAGAATCCCTTGCACACCTAAATCATTGTCAAAAAAACCACATTTTCCTCACATTTCTGTGGTGTAAAGTTCTGGAATCTGCGTTGATCCACAAAATTCCACCCACCCCGCGTTCCCCAAAGTCTTCCGAGAAAAATGGTACCTCACTTGTGTGGGAGGCCCAGTTACCCGCGACAGGAAACTGCCCAAAACGCAACGTGGACACACCACATTTTCGCAGTGAAAACGGACCCTTTTTTTGCAAAGTGTCTAGCTGTAGATTTTGAACCCTAGGTCTGCCGGCACATAGGGAAACCTAGCAAACCTATACATTTTTTAAAACTAGACACCCTGGGGAATCCAGGATGGGGTGACTTGGCTGGCTCTCACCAGGTTCTGTTACCCAGAATCCCTTGAAAACTTAAAAAATTGTCCAAAAAAACAAATTTTCCTCACATTTCTGTGGTGGAAAGTTCTGGAATCTGCGTCGATCCACAAAATTCCACCCACCCCGCGTTCCCCAAAGTCTTCCGAGAAAAATGGTACCTCACTTGTGTGGGAGGCCCAAGTACCCTCGACAGGAAACGGCCCAAAACGCAACGTGGACACACCACATTTTTGCAGTGAAAACTGACCCTTTTTTGCAAAGTGCCTAGCTGTAGATTTTGAACCCTAGCTCTTCTGGCACCTAGGAAACCTAGCAAACCTATACATTTTTGAAAACTAGACACCCAGGGGAATCCAGGATGGGGTGACTTGGCTGGCTCTCACCAGGTTCTGTTACCCAGAATCCCTTGCAAACCTAAACAATTGTCCAAAAAACAAATTTTCCTCACATTTCTGTGGTGGAAAGTTCTGGAATCTGCGTGGATCCACAAAATTCCACCCACCCCGCGTTCCCCAAAGTCTTACGAGAAAAATGGTACCTCACTTGTGTGGGAGGCCCAAGTACCCGCGACAGGAAACGGCCCAAAACGCAACGTGGACACACCACATTTTCGCAGTGAAAACGGACCCTTTTTTGCAAAGTGCCTAGCTGTAGATTTTGAACCCTAGCTCTGCCGGCACCTAAGGAAACCTAGCAAACCTATACATTTTTGAAAACTAGACACCCTGGGGAATCCAGGATGGGGTGACTTGGCTGGCTCTCACCAGGTTCTGTTACCCAGAATCCCTTGCAAACCTAAACAATTGTCAAACAAACCACATTTTCCTCACATTTCTGTGGTGGAAAGTTCTGGAATCTGCGTGGATCCACAAAATTCCACCCACCCCGCGTTCCCCAAAGTCTTTCGAGAAAAATGGTACCTCACTTGTGTGGGAGGCCCAAGTAGCCACGACAGGAAACGGCCCAAAACGCAACATGGACACACCACATTTTCGCAGTGAAAACGGACCCTTTTTTTACAAAGTGCCTAGCTGTAGATTTTGAACCCTAGCTCTGCCGGCACCTAGGGAAACCTAGCAAACCTATACATTTTTGAAAACTAGACACCCAGGGGAATCCAGGATGGGGCGACTTGGCTGGCTCTCACTAGGTTCTGTTACCCATAATCCCTTGCAAACCTAACAAATTGTCAAAAAACCACATTTTCCTCACATTTCTGTGGTGGAAAGTTCTGGAATCTGCGTCGATCCACAAAATTCCACCCACCCCGCGTTCCCCAAAGTCTTCCGAGAAAAATGGTACCTCACTTGTGTGGGAGGCCCAAGTACCCTCGACAGGAAACGGCCCAAAACGCAACGTGGACACACCACATTTTTGCAGTGAAAACTGACCCTTTTTTTGCAAAGTGCCTAGCTGTAGATTTTGAACCCTAGCTCTTCTGGCACCTAAGGAAACCTAGCAAACCTATACATTTTTGAAAACTAGACACCCAGGGGAATCCAGGATGGGGTGACTTGGCTGGCTCTCACCAGGTTCTGTTACCCAGAATCCCTTGCAAACCTAAAGAATTGTCAAACAAAACACATTTTCCTCGCATTTCTGTGGTGGAAAGTTCTGGAATCTGCATGTATCCACAAAATTCCACCCACCCCGCGTTCCCCAAAGTCTTACGAGAAAAATGGTACCTCACTTGTGTGGGAGGCCCAAGTACCCGCGACAGGAAACGGCCCAAAACGCAACGTGGACACACCACATTTTCGCAGTGAAAACGGACCCTTTTTTTGCAAAGTGCCTAGCTGTAGATTTTGAACCCTAGCTCTGCCGGCACCTAGGGAAACCTAGCAAACCTATACATTTTTGAAAACTAGACACCCTGGGGAATCCAGGATGGGGTGACTTGGCTGGCTCTCACCAGGTTCTGTTACCCAGAATCCCTTGCAAACCTAAACAATTGTCAAAAAAACACATTTTCCTCACATTTCTGTGGTGGAAAGTTCTGGAATCTGCGTGGATCCACAAAATTCCACCCACCCCGCGTTCCCCAAAGTCTTCCGAGAAAAATGGTACCTCACTTGTGTGGGAGGCCCAAGTACCCGCGACAGGAAACGGCCCAAAACGCAACATGGACACACCACATTTTCGCAGTGAAAACGGACCCTTTTTTTACAAAGTGCCTAGCTGTAGATTTTGAACCCTAGCTCTGCCGGCACCTAGGGAAACCTAGCAAACCTATACATTTTTGAAAACTAGACACCCAGGGGAATCCAGCATGGGGCGACTTGGCTGGCTCTCACCAGGTTCTGTTACCCATAATCCCTTGCAAGCCTAACAAATTGTCAAAAAACCACATTTTCCTCACATTTCTGTGGTGGAAAGTTCTGGAATCTGCGTGGATCCACAAAATTCCACCCACCCCGCGTTCCCCAAAGTCTTCCAAGAAAAATGGTACCTCACTTGTGTGGGAGGCCCAAGTACCCGCGACAGGAAACGGCCCAAAACGCAAAGTGGACACACCACATTTTCGCAGTGAAAACAGACCCTTTTTTTGGAAAGTGCCTAGCTGTAGATTTTGAACCCTAGCTCTGCCGGCACCTAGGGAAACCTAGCAAACCTATACATTTTTGAAAACTAGACACCCTGGGGAATCCAGGATGGGGTGACTTGGCTGGCTCTCACCAGGTTCTGTTACCGAGAATCCCTTGCAAACCTAAAAAATTGTCAAGAAAACCACATTTTCCTCCCATTTCTGTGGTGGAAAGTTCTGGAATCTGCGTGGATCCACAAAATTCCACCCACCCCGCGTTCCCCAAAGTCTTCTGAGAAAAATGGTACCTCACTTGTGTGGGAGGCCCAAGTACCCGCGACAGGCTAGGGCCCAAAATGTATTGAGGGGACATCAAAATTGCCTATCACAAAACAACCTGGTTTTGCAAGGGGGGTCACCTGGGTTTTTGGCCCCGTGCTCGGCGGCCAGCTAGGGAAACCTATCAAACCCACACATTTCTGAAAACTAGACACCCGGGGGGTTCCAGGGAGGTATGGCTTGCGTGGATCCCCCAACGTTTTCTTACCCAGAACCCCCTGCAAACCTCAAATTTAGCTGAATAAATCACTTTTTCCTCACATTTTTGTGTGGGAAAGTTGTGGCATCACCGGGCAGACACGAATGTCCTACCACCCAGCGTTCCCCAAGGTCTCCCGATAAAAATGGTGCCTCACTCGTGTGGGAGGCCCAAGTACCCGCGACAGGCTAGGGCCCAAAACGTATTGAGGGGACATCAAAATTGCCTATCACAAAACAACCTGGTTTTGCAAGGGGGGTCACCTGGGTTTTTGGCCCCGTGCTCGGCGGCCAGCTAAGGAAACCTATCAAACCCACACATTTCTGAAAACTAGACACCCGGGGGGTTCCAGGGAGGTATGGCTTCCGTGGATCCCCCAACGTTTTCTTACCCAGAATCCCCTGCAAACCTCACATTTAGCTGAAAAAATCACTTTTTCCACACATTTTTGTGTGGGAAAGTTGTGGCATCACCGGGCAGACACGAATTTCCTACCACCCAGCGTTCCCCAAGGTCTCCCGATAAAAATGGTGCCTCACTCTTGTGGGAGGCCCAAGTACCCGCGACAGGCTAGGGCCCAAAACGTATTGAGGGGACATCAAAATTGCCTATCACAAAACAACCTGGTTTTGCAAGGGGGGTCACCTGGGTTTTTGGCCCCGTGCTCGGCGTCCAGCTAGGGAAACCTATCAAACCCACACATTTCTGAAAACTAGACACCTGGGGGGTTCCAGGGAGGTATGGCTTGCGTGGATCCCTCAACGTTTTCTTACCCAGAATCCCCTGCAAACCTCAAATTTAGCTGAAAAAATCACTTTTTCCACACATTTTTGTGTGGGAAAGTTGTGGCATCACCAGGCTGACACGAATTACCTACCACCCAGCGTCTTCTGAGAAAAATGGTACCTCACTTGTGTGGGAGGCCCAAGTACCCGCGACAGGCTAGGGCCCAAAATGTATTGAGGGGACATCAAAATTGCCTATCACAAAACAACCTGGTTTTGCAAGGGGGGTCACCTGGGTTTTGGCCCCGTGCTCGGCGGCCAGCTAAGGAAACCTATCAAACCCACACATTTCTGAAAACTAGACACCCGGGGGGTTCCAGGGAGGTATGGCTTCCGTGGATCCCCCAACGTTTTCTTACCCAGAATCCCCTGCAAACCTCACATTTAGCTGAAAAAATCACTTTTTCCACACATTTTTGTGTGGGAAAGTTGTGGCATCACCGGGCAGACACGAATGTCCTACCACCCAGCGTTCCCCAAGGTCTCCCGATAAAAATGGTGCCTCACTCGTGTGGGAGGCCCAAGTACCCGCGACAGGCTACGGCCCAAAACGTATTGAGGGGACATCAAAATTGCCTATCACAAAACAACCTGGTTTTGCAAGGGGGGGTCACCTGGGTTTTTGGCCCCGTGCTCGGCGGCCAGCTAAGGAAACCTATCAAACCCACACATTTCTGAAAACTAGACACCCGGGGGGTTCCAGGGAGGTATGGCTTCCGTGGATCCCCCAACGTTTTCTTACCCAGAATCCCCTGCAAACCTCACATTTAGCTGAAAGATCACTTTTTCCACACATTTTTGTGTGGGAAAGTTGTGGCATCACCGGGCAGACACGAATTTCCTACCACCCAGCGTTCCCCAAGGTCTCCCGATAAAAATGGTGCCTCACTCTTGTGGGAGGCCCAAGTACCCGCGACAGGCTAGGGCCCAAAACGTATTGAGGGGACATCAAAATTGCCTATCACAAAACAACCTGGTTTTGCAAGGGGGGTCACCTGGGTTTTTGGCCCCGTGCTCGGCGTCCAGCTAGGGAAACCTATCAAACCCACACATTTCTGAAAACTAGACACCTGGGGGTTCCAGGGAGGTATGGCTTGCGTGGATCCCTCAACGTTTTCTTACCCAGAATCCCCTGCAAACCTCAAATTTAGCTGAAAAAATCACTTTTTCCACACATTTTTGTGTGGGAAAGTTGTGGCATCACCAGGCTGACACGAATTACCTACCACCCAGCGTTTCCCAAGGTCTCCCGATAAAAATGGTGCCTCACTCGTGTGGGAGGCCCAAGTACCCGCGACAGGCAAGGGCCCAAAACATATTGAGGCAACATCAAAATTGCCTATCACAAAATGTTTTGGGCCGTTTCCTGTCGCGGGTACTTGGGCCTCCCACACAAATATGTGGGTTTGGTAGGTTTCCCTAGCTGGCCGCCGAGCACGGGGCCAAAAACCCAGGTGACCCCCCTTACAAAACCAGGTTGTTTTGTGATAGGCAATTTTGATGTCGCCTCAATACGTTTTGGGCCCTAGCCTGTCGTGGGTACTTGAGCCTCCCACACGAGTGAGGCACCATTTTTATCAGGAGACCTGGGGGAACGCTGGGTGGTAGAAATTCGTGTCAGCCCGATGATGCCACAACTTTCCCACACAAAAATGTGTGGAAAAAGTGATTTTTTAAGCTAAATTTGAGGTTTGCAGGGGATTCTGGATAAGAAAACGTTGGGGGATCCACGCAAGCCATACCTCCTTGGAACCCCCCGGGTGTCTAGTTTTCAGAAATATGTGGGTTTGGTAGGTTTCCCTAGCTGGCCGCCGAGCACGGGGCCAAAAACCGAGGTGACCCCCCTTACAAAACCCGGTTGTTTTGTGATAGGCAATTTTGATGTCGCCTCAATACGTTTTGGGCCCTAGCCTGTCGCGGGTACTTGAGCCTCCCACACGAGGGAGGCACCATTTTTATCGGGAGACCTAGGGGAACGCTGGGTGGTAGGAAATTCGTGTCAGCCCGGTGATGCGACAACTTTCCCACACAAAAATGTGTGGAAAAAGTGTTTTTTTCAGCTAAATGTGAGGTTTGCAGGGGATTCTGGGTAAGAAAACGTTGCGGGATCCACGCAAGCCATACCTCCTTGGAACCCCCCAGGTGTCTAGTTTTCAGGAATATGTGGGTTTGGTAGGTTTCCCTAGCTGGCCGCCGAGCACGGGGCCAAAAACCCAGGTGACCCCCCTTGCAAAACCAGGTTGTTTTGTGATAGGCAATTTTGATGTCGCCTCAATACGTTTTGGGCCCTTGCCTGTCGCGGGTACTTGGGCCTCCAACACGAATGAGGCACCGTTTTTATCAGGAGACCTGGGGGAACGCTGGTTGGTAGGAAATTCGTGTCAGCCCAGTGATCCCACAACTTTCCCACACAAAAATGTGTGGAAAAAGAGGTTTTTTCAACTAAATATGAGGCTAGCAGGGTATGTTGGGTAAAACAAAAAGCAGTGAGAGCCACGCAAGTCATTCACCCTTGTACTTCCCCCTTTGTCTACTATTAAAAAATGTGAAGGTTTGCCTAAGTGACGACTGAGCTAGGGCAGAAAGTCCCCTGCTACCCATTTTGACAAAAAAAAAAAAATCTTACAAAAGGCAATTAAACCGCCACAAATATAAATCTAACACTAATTTGATAAAGCTAATCCACCACTTACACTGGTTGGTTTTAGTACCTCCAGAAATGCTGGCTTCAAAGCACAAATACTTATCAAAGTATAAAAATATTGAAGCCAAGCCTTCTGAAGGTGAGCCAGAAAGCCACGTCACGGCACCAACCGCTTTATGGTCCATTCACACGCCATTCACACACCACACACAAGACTTCCATACCGCCAGCCACGGGCCCAAACAACAAAATCACTTCCACTCACACAAACATACCGCCGCCATGCAAGGGCCCATCACATTCATATGCCACAAGACATAATGAGTTTGACTACATTTTACCACCTGTCAAGTCTCCCCCTCCTTCTTCCTGAACGTTACTGAACGCATGCCGAGTGAGCCTTTACTACTGGCTTCCAAGACAGCCACATGAGGCTCAGGAAGACGTCTTTCATGCGCCTTTGGCGCACTCACTATGCTAAATCCAACTCCTTCCAGTTTGTGGATGCAAGTTGGGGGGTGTCTGAGTATCCTTATAGGCCATATCTCAAACTGAGCGTGCATATCTACCTTTGAAACTAAGGCAAACATGCTGGAACTTTTCAAAAGATAACATCATAAACTATGAAGAACGGATGAATGTGAAACACGGGTAGTCCGTGACAACGTAGCATATGTCCAATCCACCGTTATTTGCAGTGACTGTAATGCACTTATCATACAGCAAACTGACCATCTACTAAGCTCTAACGGAGGATGAACATGGCAAGCAGCATTGACCCATAAGTACTACAGTAAATTCAGTGTGAGTGTGGCAGCAATGGGTTTGAATCTATGGGTGAAGATGAAGTCAGGACGTGTATCTATACTACCTTTACTATCTGCCTTCTACCTTTGCAATATTCCTCGGAAAGCGCACCTACCGTAAGCTGTTCTAAACCCGTTCGTGTGTCTGTCCTCAGAGTCCTGACTAATCCTGTCCAATTGTTAAGAGACCCTATACTAATGCCTTCCATCTCTAGCTACTTGAAGCTTGATTGAACATTTCTGTCACGTGCTATCAATGCTCTCACAATGCTCTATCCAACTCCTTCCAGTTTGTGGATGCAAGTTGGGGGTGCCCGAGTATGCCGCAAAAACATTTCTCGAGCTGAGCAAGCATATCTACCTTTGAAACTAAGGCAAACATGCTGGAAATTTTCAAAAGCTTCCTAAAGAGAACATCATAAACTACGAAGAACGGTTGAATGTGAAACACGGGTACTCCATGACAACGTGGCATATGTTCTGTCCACCAGTATGTGCAGCGTGGGGACTATAATGCACTTGTCAATTGGCGAACAGAACAACTACCACGTTCTGAAAGCAGATAAAGGTGTTGAGAAGTCCATGATTTCCTGAAGTACAGGAAGAAATATTCTGCAGCTGCTTGCGTAGTGAAGGAGTGGCCCACAGACAGTAGGTATCCATTCACACCAATTGAAAGGTTTACCTATTGGCAGCTCCACCTCAGTCAATTTCCCAGTATTTTGCTTTAGTGTGATACAACATAAAGCAAGTAGGAAAACAGAAGGCAGGCTTACTTGGGCACTGGGGACAGTAAACACGAGTCTCCTGCCTCTTTCCCTGCATCAAGCATACTTTACAACGACGACATGGTCGCTCCTTTTTGGGTGTTGCAGGAATTTTATCAGCAAAGTGTCGCTCCTGCAGCCTTGCCACGTCCTCGAGAACACATGAAGTGGAGGCTGCTGCTTCTGTAGCAGTGAGACTTTCAATCACAGACAACTGAAAGTCAAGGAAAGACATGAGTCTTCCTGTGGTGGTCTCACGATAAACAACATACGCATTGTATGTTGCCATCTGGATCAGGTGCGTAAACAGTTTCTTATACCAAGTGCGAGTTTTACGACTCGCATTGTATGGCTGAAGAACCTGGTCGTTCTTGTCCACTCCGCCCATGTACTTGTTGTAATCAAGTATACAGGTGGGCTTGTGGATTTCGGCCATCTGATCCCAAACCGTGACAGGGGAAGTGCTCTCAGCATGAATTGTAGTGAGCACATACACGTCACGCCTATCTGAGAACTTGACTGCGAGCAGTTCGTTGGAACGCAACGCAGTGCTCTGGGATTTCTGGAGCTTCTTGCAAACAAGCTCCTGCGGGAATCCTTTGCGGCAACAACAAATTGTACCGCAAGCCACGGTGCCAGCTTTGTAGAGCTCACTGAACAGCTCTACTCCTGTATAGAAATTGTCCACATAAAGGTTATAACCTTTGTGAAGAAGTGGCTGGACAAGCTCCCATACGATCTTTCCTGTGACCCCTAGCGTGGGAGGGCAACCTACAGGGTTAAGAGTTGTGTCCTTCCCTGTATACACTCTCAAGCTGTACACATAGCCAGTCGAGCTCTCACACAGCATGTACAGCTTGATGCCATAGCGAGCGCGTTTGCTCGGAATGTACTGCCTAAACAGCAGCCGCCCTTTATACAAGATCAAGGACTCATCAATGACTATATTCTTTCCAGGAGTATAAACCTCTGGAAACCTGGCAGACAAATGTTCCACGACAGGCCGAATTTTGAACAACCTGTCATGGTCTGGATGGTCCCGGGGCAATGCAGCAGAATTGTCATTGAAATGCAGCATGCGCTGCAATAGCAAAAACGATCTCTGCTCATGTATGGTGCGAAGATGGGGGTTAACCAAACCGTGCGAGTAGACCAGTAGGATAGCAAGGTTGGTTTATGCACAACCCCCATTTTAAGCGTGAGGCCCAAAAAAATCTTCAACTCCCCTAAAGTAGTGGGAGTCCACTTGCACGCCCTAGAATGAGGCCCAAGAGTGCCTCCTTGCTCCCTCAGAAATTGTTCGGCACGCAAATTTGTTTGCTGCACAATTTTGTCAAGGAAGTCAACATCCAAAAAGAGATGGACGTAGTCAATTGGCAAAAAATTCGCCGTATCGACTTTACATCCTGCGTCACCAGTGAAAGGCGGAATTTAGGGCTGAACTAAATTGGGAGGCTGCCAAGACAGCACTCCGTCTGTGCTTGCGGCCGCACGTGCCTGCACTCTGGGTTGCTCTAACCTGTTACTGGTGTCCTGCTGCACAGACTGTGATGGCAAAGGGACAGCACGACTGACATTGTCTCCTTCAGAATTGCTGGACGATGAGTCGTCGAATGGAACTGCGCCGACTGAAAAATCACTCCCAGATTCGGCTCCATTGTCCTCTCCCTCAGATGCTGTCTCAGTTTCTGCTGTCTCAGTCTCTGATCCGGCCTCAGAGCTGGACTCCAGAACCAGACTTAGGGCCTGGGCAGAATTCATCCTACGATATGCCATCTCTGCTAGTGCCTAAAACTATCCTTTTAAAACACTATCCTACGTAGAAGGCAGATAGGTTGTTGGTTTTAAAGTGTAGGTGGGTGTGTGCGTGAGTGAAGTGTTTAACAGTCAATAATGACGAAGTCACCTTACCTTTGCGAAATCCGTACGCTCTCCAAAAAGACTAAGAAAGAGAGAAAAAAGACACAGTATTACTTTACCTTGCCACATACCCATCATCGCAGCCTTTTAGCGCTGGTGGGAGCCAGTGCGACCATCATTTTGGCGCCAAGATGCCTACGGGTGAACACTATAACCTCCTTTGACTCCCTCACTACCATCCTTGCAAACGTGCCCCTCATCTCTCCATAGCCCCTCTCTCAAATACATTTCATCTGTTTCAAAGTGTTTCTACTGCGTGGCTTTACTAATCCACTTAGCTATCCACATAATACAGAACTGTTCTTTCCAGCATGCCCTTTATGGCGTCAAAACTGCCACTAGACAAAAGTCAGATATCTCTATCTAGCAGGAATTTTTTTTTGTACTCTGCAGCAGTACCACACTTTACTGCCTTTCATGCAACTTCAAAGAGACTCATTATAGTTCTTTCACAGTCTCATATTTTCAGCACTGGGAAATCTCTCTGTAAATATATATATATATCAAACAATTAATTCCCAATGTCAGCGCGCTCAATACCTGGTGCTGGCAGCAACGGGTAGAATCCTTACCCGATATTTAAATTCAGAAACACAAAGGATGCCGCACTCCAAGACCGGTTTCAGAGTTGCTTTATTTTCACCACCACTACCACCAGTCGTGGTGAAAATAAAGCAACTCTGAAACCAATCTCTGGAGTGTGGCATCCTTTGTGTTTCTGAATATATATATATATATATATATGTATGTATATATATATATCCTGCTTCGCCGCTCATACTCCTTTCAAACAGGAACATACGAATGCGGACCCAAGTTCTGGTGCAATAAGTTTTATTTCGTGCCCTGCACCGCCGCCATATATATATACACTGCAGGTTAGATTTTTGACCTCCTTAAGGGGTGGGCTGATGACAACCTATTGAATTGGGATGAGCAGAAATTCCTTAGAAATGACACACCAACTATACCTACTTTTTACCTTTTACCGAAGGTACACAAAGACCCGTTGCAGCCTCCAGGCCGACCTATAGTGTCATCTAAAAATAGTCTGCTCGAGAATGTTTCCATTTACGTGGACCATTTTCTAGCAGACTATGTCAAAGACCTAACATCGTACATTAGAGACACAAAAGACTTTCTACAAAAAATTGAGAACATACATTGGGATAAAAATTACTGGCTTGTCTGTTTGGATGTAGAAAGTCTTTATACAAGCATCAGGCATAGAGACGGACTAAAGGCATGCGAACATTTTTTAAGGACCAGAAGTATACATCACATGCCAATAAACTCTTGCAACTGCCCCGCGAGTGCTGTTTTTCTTTTTGGGAAACAAGGAAACAGAGCCTGGATAAATATCGCGGGCGCACCCCGCGTTTGTAAAGCACCCGTCCACGAGTGCGGCATTCACTGTGCATCAAGGAGCATATATATATATATATATATATATATATATATATATATATATATATATATATATTATCTACTGGCGGTCGCCAGTAGATAGTTATAGTTAGGACCTATTTTCCATAGCAAATCCGCGACATTCTATTTGAAATAACTCTTGCGTCGGTTGACGAATCTTCGCGAAATTTTCAAACTTTATGGCCCGCTCCGGTCCGCTCCTACCCTGAAAGTCTCAGGGTGATTCGTCAAGCGGGGGCCGAGAAAAAGGGGGTCCCAAAACGTGTTTTCCCCATTCATTTTCCCATAGGAAACTTTAGACACGGCTACAGCCCGAACTGCTGAACGGAATTACACCAAATTTGGCAAAGAGGTAGTTCTTGGTTCAGAAAGAACCCTTTTGTTAAATGGTGTAAATCCGTTCAGTAGTTACGGAGAAATTAAAAAAATAAGAGTCAAAAAATCAATTTCCCATAGGAAACTTTAGACACGGCTACAGCCCGAACTGCTGAACGGAATTACACCAAATTTGGCAAAGAGGTAGTTCTTGGTTCAGAAAGAACCCTTTTTGTTAAATGGTGTAAATCCGTTCAGTAGTTGCTGAGAAAATCAAAAGTAAAAGTACATATATATCTATGGTTGCGTCGGATTCGCGCACCCTCCCGATCACGAGCTGTCTGCTAATTGGCTGTCAACACTCCAAACCAGGAAGTGTTGGCAGCCGAGGAACAAGAAAGCAGTAAAAAAAAGTGTGCAAAACGCACAAAGGGGGCAGTGTAGAAACACCCTGACCCCCTAGGTCTGCTCAGGGGGTCCCACAACTCAGCTCAGGGAGCGCGAATCCTGCCGGAAAAAAAAAAATCGAAGGGCGGTCTCCCGCGCTTCGATTGTATTTTGCCCGCGGGTGGCCCAAGTCCCGGGGGCATGGTGGGGGTTAAATTTATGTATGGTGGGCCTCAAAGGGCCCCCAAGCCCCGGGGACTGCCACCCCCGGGGCTTTCTTTTAAAATGGTGCGGGAGGGCTCTGAGCCCTCCTGCAGCCCGGGGACCACCACCTCCCGGGGCTTCTTTTTTAAAACTTTTTCCTGTGTGGGGGGCTCAAGCCCCCACACGCCCGAGACCGCCACCTCCCTGGGGCACTAACAAATTAAAATGGGGGTCCGTTTTGGACCCTCGAAGCCCGGGGACCACCACCTCCCCGGGGCTTTGCTGATGTGGGGAGGGGGCCGCGCGGCCCCTCCTGGAGCCTGTGGTGGCCCTGGGGACCGCCACCCCCAGGGCCGGCTCCTGCAGTGTCCCGGGGTGCCTACCCCCGGGACACTGCTGTTTGCAATTACAGGACGGGAGCCTCGCGGCTCCCGTCCTGTCATTGCAAACTGCTTTGGATATTGGAAGAGAGAGCAGGGAAACCTGCTCTCGCTCCAATATCCAAAGACAATTGCTTTCCACACGGGGAGCAGCATGTTAGCTGCTCCCCGTGTGGAAAAGCAATGCCGGCTCCCTTAGGACACGGGGAGCGGCCGGGCGGGACTGTGGGGGGTTTGGGGACCCCCCACAGTCCCCAACCAGAGGCCAGGCCCCGGGGGATGGGGTCCCCGGGGCCATAAGTGGCCCGGGAGGGGGGCCACGCGGCCACCCTCCCCAGAAATTATTTTTAAAAAAAAAGGCCTGCCCCGGGGCATGGGGTCCCCGGGGCAAAAGGAGGCCTGAGGAGGGGGCCACGCAGCCCCCTCCTTAAAAGGAATGTTAAAGTGTGGCCATGCCCCGGGGATGGGGTCCCCGGGGCAGTTTTCGGCCAGGGGAGGGGGCCACGCGGCCCCCTTCCAGTTTAATTTTAATTTTAAAAAAAGGGGTAAGGCCCTGGGGGATGGGGTCCCCAGGGCCCAAAAATAAGAAAAAGGAAGGGGGCCACACAGCCCCCTTCAGGAAAAAAAAAAAACGATCGGGCCGCAGGCCCGCCCCCTTCCTTCACCACTCTGCAAACGCGCCCCCTGGCGCGTTTGCAGATGGGAAGTAATTCCCCTTGAATACTGGGGGTCCCTGGGGGCCAACTAGCCCACCAGGAACCTCCAGTATGCGCCAGGGAGCTGCATTGCAGAGAGGTGTACAGAAGCCACGCCCTTTATACACCTCTCTGCAACGCAGCTCTGTGGCGCTTTTGGAGGTACATGGTGGGCTAGTTGGCCCCCAGGAACCCTCAGGATTCAAGGGGACTTAATCCCCCAACTTAAAACGCGCCACGGGGCGCGTTTGCACAGTGGTGAAGGGAGGGGCGGGGCTTCAGGTGACATGTGTGCAAACAGGCCCCGTGGCGCATTTTAAGATGGGGAATTAAATCCCTTCAATCCTGAGGGTCCCTGGGGCCAACTAGCCCAACAGGTACATCCAGAAAGCGCCACAGAGCTGCGTTGCAGAGAGGTGTAAAGGGGTGTGGCCTCTCTACACGTCTCTGCAACGCAGCCCCTGGTGCATACTGGAGGTTCCTGGTGGGCTAGTTGGCCCCTAGGGACCCTCATGATTCAAGGGGACTTAATCCCCCAACTTAAAACGCGCCACGGGGCGCGTTTGCACAGATGTCACCTCAGGCCCCGCCCCTACCTTCACCATTGTGCAAATATTCCTCTAAAATCTGCCGAACTACGAATTCGGATTTACTCACCTGTTATCAGGAGAGACCTCAGTGCTGCATCTTTCAGCCCAGTACTAATCCTGAAAAGTAATTTTAACCGTACTTACCAGTAACTTGAATTTCCTTCCATAGGATATCATTGCCTGCTTTTTGCTGAAAAAGTTTCTAAGTGTTGATTTTTGAAACATACAAATATTCCTCTAAAATCAGCCGAAATACGAATTCCGATTTACTCACCTGTTATCAGGAGAGACCTCAGTGATGTATCTTTCAGCCCAGTACTGGTCCTGAAAAGTAATTTTAACCGTACTTACCAGTAACTTGAATTTCCTTCCATAGGCTAACATTGACTGGTTTCACTTGGAAATTCTTCTAAGTGTGGAGTTTTGGAACTTTAAAATATTCCTGTAAAATCAGCCGAAATACGAATTCCGATTTACTCACCTGTTATCAGGAGAGACCTCAGTGCTGCATCTTTCAGCCCAGTACTGATCCTCAAAAGTAATTTTAACCGTACTTACCAGTAACTTGAATTTCCTTCCATAGGATATCATTGTCTGCTTTTTGCTGAAAAAGTTTCTAAGTGTTGATTTTTGAAACATACAAATATTCATCTAAAATCAGCCGAAATACAAATTCCGATTTACTCACCTGTTATCAGGAGAGACCTCAGTGCTGTATCTTTCAGCCCAGTACTGGTCCTGAAAAGTAATTTTAACCGTACTTACCAGTAACTTGAATTTCCTTCCATAGGAATCCATTGTCTGGTTTTCAGCTGAAAAGTTTCAAAGTGTCGATTTTCACAAACTACAAATATTCCTTAAAAATCGCCTCTATGACTTAAACGCATTCTTTCAACTGTTTACAGGAGATGCACCAGTGCTGGATCCAGGATCCAACACTGAGTAAGAAAAAGTAACGATAACAGTTTTTACCTGCTAAGTGAATTTCCTTCCATAGGATAACATTGGTGATTCTATGAGAAAAAGTTTCTAAGTGTCAACTTTTAAAATACAATAATATTCCTTAAAAATCACTACTGTAACCAAAACGCTTTTACTCAACTGTTTACAGGAGATGTCCCAGGACTGAATCTAGGATCCAGTCCTGTGGTTAGAAAAGTAATCCATAAAGTAACTAATTGCATTTAACTAGAAATTCACATTGAGCTGAATGTTGCATTGTGTTTGAAAATGTGTTGCCCATTGCAACAACTGTAACTACTGTACTTAAAAGTCTATTGCCTATGTGCAAAGTATTTAAACTAAAGTAATTCATTCTGAGAAAGTATTTTTGTAATGTATAATGTAATTACAATGTAATTTAAAAAATAAAATATGTAAAAAAAAAATGTTTCTAAAAATGTAGTAAATCAGTATGAAAAAATAAATATAACAATTAATACATTTAAAAATTGTCAGTTACAAAACCTTTGAAATTCACTGAAAAAACCGTAGGTTTCAGACATGTTATAGTTAGGAATTAGCATTTAAAAACCTTTGAAATTCACTGAAAAAACCATAGGTTTCAGACACGTTATAGTTAGAAATTAGCATTTAAAAAACCTTTGAAATTCACTGAAAAAACCATAGGTTTCAGGCACGTTATAGTTAGAAATTTGCATTTAAAAACCTTAGAAATTCACTGAAAAAACCATAAGGTTTTAGGGACAGTTATAGTTAGTTGGACATTGCACTCGTACAAAACCCGTGAAATTCCCCGTTATAGTTAGTTCAGGTAACTATAACTCGCGCCCCGCAATGCACTGCTGATGACGTCACATATTACATCACTCATGACATGGTCAGTGACATCACTGATGACATCACTGATGACATCTCAAATGACATCACTGATGACATCATCCATGTGAGAATTTAATGCATCTTCTCACACCCTAATATAAGTTTTGAAACACCCACTCTAAATTACAGACTGCCATTCTCAAAACCATACACACTCCAATACCAATAAGTACTTACCCACTCACTGATTCTTAGGTCTACACACACACATCTACTCACTCACCCGTACAGTCACTCATACTTACAGTCACTCAGTACAGGACTATCATATGCACTCATACACCTATATAAACACTCACACAACGCAACTCATCCATAGAGGTATTCACACACCTAGTCAGTCATGCAAATAATTAATCACACTCCAATTTACTCACCTATACAGTTATACACACCAGCTCACTTACTCATAAAAATACTAGCACATTCTTACGCTCCTATGCAATCACTGATGCAAGCACACACTCATCCATATAGCCACTCTCACAATCACACACTCTCACTTATAGCCATTTATATACTCCAACACACATATATACTGCCTTTCACATATGTAGTTACTCACACATGTACCACTGAGATATACATTCAATCACTAACACACCCATACACACACTCACCCACCCATACAGTCCATCACAGACGCACTCTTGAAACCATGCACCCAGTGAATCACCCACTCACACATCTATGCACAGAGTCACACACACCCCACCCACACAAACACTGAGGCACCCATACAGATACTCAGAGAACCAATCCATAACCCATATAGACACTCATTTAGCTAGTCAGAAACCCATGCAGTTGCTTACACAACAACAGACAGACGGATACAGACATTCACACAGTTTAGTCACTCACCCATGCATCCAGTAAGATACGTTTAATCACTCACTTATAGACTCAGTCACGCACCTACTAAATCATCCATTCAGGCGCTTCTACACCCACTCATTCTTCAATACGCCTTTCCCTAAATATATTAAACATATTTAAACTTTACAGAAACACACAGTCACTGGATGATGTCATCAGTGATGTCATCAGTGATGTAATTTGAGATGTCATCAGTGATGTCATCAGTGATGTCACTGACCATGTCATGAGTGATGTAATATGTGACGTCATCAGCAGTGCATTGCGAGGCGCGAGTTATAGTTACCTGAACTAACTATAACGGGGGAATTTCACGGGTTTTGTACGAGTGCAATGTCCAACTAACTATAACTGTCCCTAAAACCTTATGGTTTTTTCAGTGAATTTCTAAGGTTTTTTAAATGCAAATTTCTAACTATAACGTGCCTGAAACCTATGCTTTTTTCAGTGAATTTCAAAGGTTTTTAAATGCTAATTTCTTACTATAACGTGTCTGAAACCTATGGTTTTTTCAGTGATATATATATATATATATATATATATACACACACACACACACGGACACATATATATATATACATAGATTTTATCTCTACATATATTTATATATATGTATCTATATACATATATCTATACATATATATATATAGATACATATATATATATCATTCACTCTTTACACTTATGTATATATATGTATCTATATACACATACATATGTATATAGATACATATATATACATATATCATCTACAGAGAGAAAGAGACTCTCTCTCTCTCTCTCTCTATATATATATATATATATAAAGAAAGATCTCTCTCTTTCTCTAATTTTTTTTATAGCTATGGCTTCCGTGGGGGCCGATTGTGGCCCCACGGAAAGCACATAGCTATAAAAAAATGCCCTCACAGGGGTCGGCCACTGAGCAGGAGGACCGACCCCCTGCCAATATTGCCACCATTGTACATTTTTTATATTTTTTGCATTTTTGAGGGCGATCGTGCCCCCAAGGAAAGCCAACATGTTTCAATAAAAAATATGCCCCCACAGGGGTCGGCCACTGAGCAGGAGGACCGACCCCTGCCAATATCGCAGCCGTTTTTTTTTATTATTTCTTTTTTTTCATTTTTGGAGGGCGATCGCGCCCCCCAAGGAAAGCCAACATTCAACAATAAAAAAATATGCCCCCGGGGGGGGGGGGCGACCCATTACCACGAGGGCCGACCCCCCCAAAGACATCCCTGGTGTCTAGTGGGGTTTCCTGGCCATGGATCGCAGCGCTGCCGCGATCCACGGCCAGGAAACCCTTTCAGGAAGGCCTCGTTTGAAATGGGAGACTCTCCCCTTTCAAACGAGGCCTCCCTGAAAGCTGGGGAGGCCGTTTCGGCCAGATTTCCCCATCGGAGTCGAGCACGGCTTTACCTGCTGCTGTCCTCGGCTCCGGTGGGGAAATCAGTGACGTCAGAGCACCTTGCGGGCAGGGGCGGGTGGAGACGCGGAAAGCCTTCCACGTCTCCCCCAGGGGGAATAAAAAAAAACAATCTCCGGTGCAATGCACCGGAGGTTTAAAGGGGGCCCTCCCTGGTGACGGCCAATGGACGTGCGCCGCACCAGGGAGGTAGTGCTTGTGTCGGCCATTGGCCGACGCAAGCACCAAAGGGGTTAATACACTGTGCCCATGCTAGGCCAAGGTCTACTCGGTCTTGTTGTCACCAGAGGTGGGTTGCTATAAATATTGAGAGTCCACCTGCGGCTCTGCCCTCTTTCGATTTGTTTTATTGCTTCCTGTTGGTATTCCTTGAAGCTTATGATTGGTGTTGGGTTCTCGACCCAGGTTTCTGGAAGGAGGAGGATGTCGAAGTTTTGAAGGAAAGTGATGAAGTCTGTCTCCCCCACTTTACTGCTAAGGCCGTTCACGTTCCAAGAGCACAGTTTTAAGAGGTGATGGGGGAATGTCACTACTGTGTTTAGTTTTAATCATGCGTCTCTCCTTGGTGGGGTGGGGCGGGGCCCTGCGAGCTTTGCCGGGAGACCTGTCTCATGTAGTTCGGCGCTCCGGGGGCTGCTGTGTGGGCCACCATCATGGCGCTAAGGAAGTGCCAGCTGCATCCGCGCCTGGCGTCAAGGAAACCCACTGCATGTGGGATATTAAGCAGCTCTCCCTGTCTCCGCAGCCAGCTCTTTCTCCAGCACGCAGTCTGTTGGTGTCACAAAATGAAAATATGTTAATTACTCTCATTTGCAATAACATTTGGCTGTTTGCTACTGAATTTTCATATTCTGGCACCAATTATGTTTCTGTGAATTCAATGTTTTTGTTGTTGTTTTCATAAATTTCTGCTCTGACAAATGTTTGTAGTATTTTTCTCTCTCGCGTGATTTTCTAAATTGGCTTTGTCACGCGAGTGCTGTGTTTAACATAATAGCGACTGCAGTGCATCGGGGTTCGATCAGTAGAGCTGGGTGACCATGTTTAATTCAGTTTATTAGATGCTATTACAGGGTCATGCCAACACTCCTTTAATCAGAAGCAATGATAGAGGTCAGACAAATTGTTTTTTAGCTAATTGCATGCCTTGTGCTACTAAGTGTTCCTATGTCATATGGGACACTGTTCAGCTAGTCCTGACACAATGCCTTCTGGGAATTGTAGTTTTGCATTCCCAGTTATAATCATAGGTTTGTAAGCACAGGGTGACGTTGGCTTAAAAGCCAGGATTGGCTGGATGGGCCACACTTAAAAAGATGCCACATGGAATCTATTTATTTCTGCAATTTTAGGACAGAGAAAGTACCCCAACAAAAACATTGAACATTGAAAACATTGAAAAGCCATTGATTAATGTTGTCATAGATTCATGTTTCACAGGGGCAGTAATGCAATGGAAAAAAGACCAAAAGGGTTCATTAAGAGTCAATGGAGAAGCCAGAAAAATGTAAGAGCCCTCACTTTCAATGACAACCAAATTTGAAATGAGAGAGTGAGCTCAGCCATTCTGCAGCTTGTTCTCTGTGAGTGACTTCTGAAATTCCTTCCCTCTCTCTATCCTTCTTTTGGTCTTTGGTCCTTCTTTCTTTCTCTCTATTACTGTGCCTTTTCCATCTTACTTTCCTTTCTTCCTTATTTACAGCATTCTTTGTGTTGTTTTTCACCCTTCCATCCTTTGTATCCATCTTTCCATGCCCCAATGTACTTTTCCTTTCTTTCTCATTCTCTCCAGCCATCTTTTTCTCCATCTAGCTTCCTGTCTACCATTGTCTTCATTCATTTATGTACCTTTCTCTCCATCATCCAAACTCCCATCCATCCACCTCCTTATTGATAACCTCTCTACCCGTCTTCTTTAAATTAATGGATCTTCCACCCATCCCTGCATTCATCCATCCTCTCTCCACTTTTCTCTAAATCTGTCCCCCTATCTTCCTTCCTCCCCCCCTTTACTTTTGTGGACTCTTGTCCATGTGTTCCCCACCCCACAGCTACATCACCTCTTCTCTTGCAGAAGTATATATGAGCTTCTGTCTGGAGATCAGTGTCCATGTTCAAAGGAGGAGGAGCTAATGCTTTGTGTTACACAGAACTTTCCAGAGGTACTCACACCTCTGCCAAGCTCCTAAAGTGGGGGGTTCATGACACCCCTGTTAAGATGTCTGCATTTGTAACTGCTGATGCCTCCACCCCGACGGAGTCACCGGTTCTGGTGGCATTGGTAACTCTGGTGGGTGGATCGTTTGGGGATTACAAATGAGACCCTCAGGGTTCCCTTAGAAATGAGAAATTACTGGAAAATCTGTAATTCAGGGTCGAATTCAACACGTAACTGGTATTAGAACATTGGAATGTGGAGCACTCCATTGAAGACAATGGAGTGCTCCGTGCTTCTACGGGCCGGTAAAGGCCCGCAAAGCAACATTCCAATGTTGTTTTCACAAAGGCCTCTCAGAGCCCGAGGGAATTTAAACCCCCTCGAACTCCAAGAGGTCTTTGTTTTATTTGTTAGAACATTCTGCCCTCTAGTGGCAGAATGTTCTAATAGCCTTATAGCCCTTCGTAGCTGGGCTATACCGGCTATTAAAGTCCCGCTCCCTTGTTAAAGGCCCGAGCCGAGCTGGAGCGGGCCTTTAATAGCCGGTATAGCCCGCTACGGCGGGCTATAAGGCTATATTATCGCCCTCGTCCATATTTGAAAGGGTGTTGTAATCAGCCGCAAAAATGTTTTTTTCCTAATCCCAGAGAATGGCGCGGAGAGTGTGAGTCGCAATTTAAGCGAGAAATAGTAAAATAAGCTAACAAAAGTATAGTGCACATGTGGTACTCACCGCTAGGACACCTTGGACTTTGAGGTTCCTGTTCTCCGCCTCCAAAGTCTACTGCTCCAGGAAAAAAGCTTGTCTTTAAGGCAATGACAGTAGTTTGTGGGTAGTTGGGTTAAAATTCTTCCCTTCTGGTGGAACCCTGGACAAAGTCAGGTCCTTCGACTACCAGGAGGTTTGTTTCTTCTGAACTCTTACGTGGGTCAAACACATTGATAAGGCACCAACCACACTTAAACAAGCAGCGTACTGTGGGATTTGCTTTAGTTTTACGTATGGAAGGTATGTTGTAGCTAAGACCCTGGCAGTCTATCAGCATAAAAACATCACAAAGGCTGTCTATGCAACAGAACTGTGTGGTGCTTTGCCTTGTTGTGTACTACATGGCGGAATACAAGTTTCTGAGCACCTTATGAATGCCCCTATGAACTTCTGCGTCCATGGTCATTGCTGAAGAACTTTATTCTTGGCACCTT